>CM060594.1:8020000-8355000 GCA_030578255.1 Tiaroga cobitis | reverse complement strand
AGCGTGTGGTGGTTCCATGGTGTAATGGTTAGCACTCTGGGCTTTGAATCCAGCGATCTGAGTTCAAATCTCGGTGGAACCTTTTTAGCTTGTTTTGCGGAAATGCGGGAAAAAACAGAGCTGATGCGCAACTGCTGATGTGGTGGTGAAGCTGGCACTCTAAAACCCAGTCGGGATCTGGGAAACATGGGCTTAAAAAGAAAAGGCTTCGCTTGCTCTTTGCTGTCGCGCCTCTAGGCTGAATGACTAAGCACCTCTGCTGCTCGGTGGGAAAAGGCGACCCACGCCACGGTTCCATGGTGTAATGGTTAGCACTCTGGACTCTGAATCCAGCGATCCGAGTTCAAATCTCGGTGGGACCTGCTTTTGCAAGGAATGTGCGCAGGACCTCGTCCGGAAAAAACTTTTCGACAGCGCTGATCCTCAAAAGCTCATCTAGGGAGTGCCCCTTTGAAGTGAGCATAAAGGAGCTGTATACCACGTGGAGAATGCGGGCATCGATCCCGCTACCTCTCGCATGCTAAGCGAGCGCTCTACCATTTGAGCTAATTCCCCTCGACGATGTGGAGAGTAGGTGTCCATCGCTCTCAAAGACAACGGTGTGGAGCGATCCCTAGCATGTGTGCAAGTGCTGCAGAGCTGATGCGCAACTGCTGATGTGGCGGTGAAACTGGCACTCTAAAACCCAGTCGGGATCGGGGAAACATGGGCTTAAAAAGAAAAGGCTTCACTTGCTCTTTGCTGTCGCGCTTCTAGGCTGAATGACTAAGCACCTCTGCTGCTCGGTGGGAAAAGGCGACCCACGCCACATTTCCATGGTTAGCACTCTGGACTCTGAATCCAGCGATCCAAATTCAAATCTCGGTGGGACCTGCTTTTGCCAGGAATGTGCGCAGGACCTCGTCCGGAAAAAAATTTCGACTAGTTTGTGCTTTAAGCCTTGCAAACGGAAATGTTTGCGGCCAGGCAGCAGCAAGAAGGAGGTGTGTGTTGGCTCGTTGGTCTAGGGGTATGATTCTCGCTTAGGGTGCGAGAGGTCCTGGGTTCAAATCCCGGACGAGCCCGTTCTTAGGCTTAGCTTTTAATCTCTTCAGCCTGACTAGGGCAACCAGGATATTTCTGGGAAATTGGGGACAAAAGCAGTCAGAGCGGGGCCGGTTAGCTCAGTTGGTTAGAGCGTGGTGCTAATAACGCCAAGGTCGTGGGTTCGATCCCCGTACGGGCCACGCTTTTGCTCTCTGGGACCTTCAGCTCTGCTCATCTCGAAAGTGACGGGCGGTCTCCCAGAAACCGTTTATCAGTAGAACCGGCCGAAATAGCTCAGTTGGGAGAGCGTTAGACTGAAGATCTAAAGGTCCCTGGTTCGATCCCGGGTTTCGGCAGAGCAACCTGTTCCCTGTGCTTTTGGTCGAGGGTCTCCAGTGACCAAACGCCTCCTCCTGTCAACCTGATTCTACCTAGCCTCATCGCTATCTGCCTCTCAGACGACCAGGCACCAGCGTGTGGTGGTTCCATGGTGTAATGGTTAGCACTCTGGGCTTTGAATCCAGCGATCTGTGTTCAAATCTCGGTGGAACCTTTTTAGCTTGTTTTGCGGAAATGCGGGAAAAAACAGAGCTGATGCGCAACTGCTGATGTGGTGGTGAAGCTGGCACTCTAAAACCCAGTCGGGATCTGGGAAACATGGGCTTAAAAAGAAAAGGCTTCGCTTGCTCTTTGCTGTCGCGCCTCTAGGCTGAATGACTAAGCACCTCTGCTGCTCGGTGGGAAAAGGCGACCCACGCCACGGTTCCATGGTGTAATGGTTAGCACTCTGGACTCTGAATCCAGCGATCCGAGTTCAAATCTCGGTGGGACCTGCATTTGCAAGGAATGTGCGCAGGACCTCGTCCGGAAAAAACTTTTCGACAGCGCTGATCCTCAAAAGCTCATCTAGGGAGTGCCCCTTTGAAGTGAGCATAAAGGAGCTGTATACCACGTGGAGAATGCGGGCATCGATCCCGCTACCTCTCGCTTGCGCCTAATGCTTCCTACCGATTGAGCCAAAGTAAGCCCAAAGTAAGCCCACGTGAGCCAATCGTGTTTCTCTGCAGTGGCTTACTTTTGACCAATCGCGTTCTCTCCTGTGGCTTACTTTTGACCAATTGCGTTTCTCTCCTGGCTCTGCTCCTGTGGCTTACTTTTGACCAATCGGCGACCGCTATTACTATCGTCATCTTTGCAATCTTTGCAACAGGTAAGGCTATTCTTCACGACTGTAAAATCGATCATTATTTATTCATAAACAGTGTGTGTTTTTAGACAATTAAACATGCCAATAAAGCTAGCTAGCGTGTAATAGCACACGTTTTCTTCTGTACATGTGAACCTGCAACTTTACCATGATATACAGTAAAAAACTCTGTCACTACTGTCAAGATAATTAGCCGACCGCTAATTAAGCTATATCCTCCTTAAACCATTTTTTGGTTGTTGTTAATTTAGTATTTTTTTTGTGTCATTCATTACATTATTTTGAGCACAAGAACATTTTTACTAAAACCTTTAAAAAAAAAAAAGTTGAATTCATATATGTTATACACCAGTATACACCAGTATACATATTTATGTTATCATTTTAAATACTATGTTATACATATTTAAAAAGACATGAATAGGCAAAAACAAGTGTTTTTTGTTTCAACAAATAATTCTCAACTATGTTATAAAAAATATACCAAAACGATTTGATATACCATTTTAAGTTTTAGATCTGTTTGATGATCATATTATTATGAATTGCCATAAACGCCTTTGTTATATTTGGTGTTTCTTAGTAATCTCTGCCACAAAAGCTAAACAAAACAAAACGATTTAAGCATGCCATGATACCAGCAAGATTGTACCAAGAAGTGTTATTTATTTTCTTATTAATAAGTTCATCACACTATTTACAATTTGTACACAAGGCAATTCAAAGTAATTCACAGTTGTATTAAAAACAATAATGCTTATGCTCATAATAATAATAATCAGTAATTATTATAATATTATAATAATTAATTACATAAAAAACAAATGCTGTTGTAAAATACTTTCAGTTGGAATATGACAGCTATCTAACGTTCTGTTTATGCCTGTGTCCTTTCAGATTATGTATGCATACCCAGTTTTACGAAGAACCTCTGAGGGTCGACTCCTTATGGGGCCAACTGAGGAGGCCAATAGGAGGGAGATCGTGTTGGCAGGGAGGGCCAGGTGTAAGGAGGAGGTCCTGGCTGAGGCCACTGCCTTTGTGAGGCAGAATGGAGGGAATCCTGGAGACCAGTTCCTGGTTCTGGCTCACTGCAAGATCCAGTTTGGGAAACACCAGGGTCAGAGGTTCCTGTGGCTGCTGGAGAACTCACTGGGGTATGCCTGCTATCTGGTCAGCAGCATTTTGGGGGAGGAGGAGAGGGACAACCCGCTGTCGGCCAACAAACACCTGTTCCTCAGATACACCTCGCAGATCAGGGAGGTAGGCGAGGCTGTGGAGGTGTATCAGAAAAAACAGGCCATGCTGCAGGAGGCCCAGAGGACAGGAGACTCTGGATGTCTGATGGTGGAGTTTGGGGATTTTAAGGGTAGGTCAATGAAGGAGGTGTATGAGGACCCAAGCAAGGAGGCCCAGGCTCTCATCACCTACCTGAAGAAGGCAAAGGCCAGGCCTAACACCAATATGGCCCTTTTCAAAGCATACGTGCTGAAGAGGCAGGCTCCAGCCCACGTGCCCACCACCCCTGTGCCCACTGCATCTGTCCTCACTGATGGATAGACTGATGGCTGAGGACGCTTGCAGAGGACGCTGGCGCTGACTGTTCGCCGCTTCTGCTCCTGATTTCGGCGATTTTAGATAGTAGATTTTTAAACCCTAGATTTTTATTTTTTGAGTTCTGTCTTATATGTTCTGTAGTTATTGTTGGGAGAAGCATCTACTTGTTTTTAGTCCTTCTTGCACGGTTTTCCATTGGATTTGTATGATTATGTAGCTTACCTGCTACTCTCCTCGCTCACTCTGGCTTACAGCAAACCGTCCTCTTGCAAATAGAGGCACCGATCGGGACAACCCTGATGCTTTCTAGCTCCCACTGTTAGTGGTATTGTTCCGGACAGTCCTTCAGCTGTTTCGTTGAGGTCTGGCATTGTTTTGCCTCTGATCACCTGCCCAGCTTCTATCTCTGTGCCGCCAGCTTGTGGCTAACGGCAATCATTAGGCGAACTTTCAACGCGATCGGCACGAACGATGTTGATATATTCCAATCTGCAACTGCTCAAATATAACAACTACTCCACTCCAGTATCCATCTCAGCCATCAAACAGTCTGGACTCCTACGCAGACCACGTTACATCCACAGAAGTTCCCGCAGAAAGTTTGTTTACACCCGGTCATCTTCCATTACATCTATCTGGTCTGCTGAGCGCAACGTCGCGTCACTGTTACGTCATCAGAGCGCTGTTACTGCTTGGTCTTGTGTCCTTGGAAACACTGCAAGGCACACTGAGTGGGACAGAAAACCAGGAGTGGACCACAGCCTGCTCAGACCCGTGCAGAAAATAACAAATTCTTCACACATAAAAATAGATCTTTTAAACACGCAATCATTGACAGGTAAAGCAAGCTTTATACATGATTACATCTTGGAAAATCGGACTGACTTCATGTGCCTCACTGAAACCTGGCATCAGCCAGAGGTTTATTCTGCCATCAATGAAGCCTGTCCCTCTGCTTACACCTACCTGCAGAAAGCTCGCAGCACTGGGCGTGGTGGTGGTCTTGTGATAATTCACCAAGCTAAATTCAAACTGTCCGCCTTGCCACTACCTGAGTTTTCCTCATTTGAATGCTTAGCTCTCAAATGCAAACCCCCTTTTCCGATGACAATATTACTTATCTACCGCCCACCGAAACCAAACTCAGTCTTTATTGATGAGATGCACGATCTACTCGCTACACTTGGTCCTACATCTGCCAATCTTTTAATACTTGGAGACATGAATATTCATGTTGACACCCCTGTCTGTCACTCAGCTGCTAAATTTTTACAACTACTAGACTGTCTGAATCTTACACAGCATGTTGACGTCCCAACACACTCTAGAGGGCACACTCTTGATCTGGTCATCACTGATTCTGTTTCCATCAACAATCTGCAAGTCCATGATCTTGGCTTATCTGACCATAAGTTAATTTCTATGGAGCTTCCATTCCTGCCCCCCCACTCCAAGCCTAAACGCCAAATTTCCTTCCGTAACATAAAAAACATTGACCCAGACACCTTGACCTTGGATCTTCAGCATCTCTCCTCTGCTAACCTCTCATCAGCCAGCGAATCAGTCACATTTTACAACAACTCACTGTGCAGACTTCTGGATCTTCATGCCCCCATCAAGACCAAAACAGTGTCCTTTGTTCGCTCAGCTCCATGGTACACCTCAGAGCTGCGGAAAATGAAGACACTTGGCCGTGTCCTTGAGCGTCGTTTTAAAACATCTGCACTAACTGTACACAGACTAGCCTACAGAGAACACCAAAAAGCCTACTCCAAGTCACTTAAAGATGCACGGTCACAGTTCTTTTCGGACATCATCAACAACAACCCTGGAAACTCCAAGCAGCTCTTCTCTACAATAAACCATCTTCTTAAACCTCAGATTAAAATTCATACAGAAAACACAGAGGAACACTGCAATAACTTTATCACTTTCTTTAGAACAAAAATAGACTCCATCCGATCGCATCTCACTGGTCCCTCTGCACTACCTGCCCTTTCTGTCAGCTCACAGACTGGATTCACTCACTCTCTCCACTGTTTCTCGGAGGTTTCACAACTTGAAATCGAGGGATTCATCAAAAAAATGAAAACATCTTCTTGTGCCCTGGACCCTTTCCCCACTATCCTGATAAAATCAAACCTCTCTGCCATAAGTCCCCTAATCACAAAAACAGTAAACCACTCCCTCCGCTCTGGCCATGTTCCTTCACCACTCAAAATTGCGGCTATCACACCACTTCTTAAAAAACCCAATTTGGATCCGGAAAACTTGGCCAATTTCAGGCCAATATCCAACCTTCCATTCCTCTCCAAAGTACTGGAAAAAGCAGTTGCAGCTCAGCTCCAGGACCATCTTCGACATCATAACCTATACGATAAGTTTCAGTCAGGCTTCCGGTCCGCCCACAGTACAGAAACAGCTCTGGTCAGAGTCACTAATGACCTTCTGATGGCAGCCGATGCTGGCTCTTCTTCACTTCTCATCCTTCTTGACCTTACCGCAGCTTTTGACACTGTCGACCACAACATCCTCCTCAACCGCCTTCACAATGATATAGGACTATCAAATTCTGCCTTGGACTGGTTCATATCCTACCTTTCTGGAAGGACCGAGTATGTCGGTTTGGGTGGAGCGAAATCACACCCACATGCTGTCACATGTGGTGTCCCTCAAGGGTCGGTACTTGGTCCAACTCTTTTCATTATTTACATGCTTCCCCTTGGCCGCATCCTTAGCCAGCATGGTATCTCCTTCCATTGCTACGCTGATGATACGCAACTTTATCTCAAAACAAACTCAACCCACCATCCCCTCACTGCTCTGCCCTCATCTTCGTCCACACCACCCCTTCTGACCTCCTGCCTGGAGGAGACTAAGGCCTGGATGAGTCAGAACTTCCTCCAGTTAAACTGCTCCAAAACTGAGGCAATTCTTGTCGGCACTCCTCATCAAGTCCAGTCGTCTATGATCACCTCCATCACCTTTTCCGGAAAAGACATCCCTCTCTCATCAACAGTTACCAACCTCGGTGTAAGATTTGACCCTCACCTTACTTTTGACAATCACATCAAACATCTGTGCAAAACTTCCTTTTTCCACCTCAGGAATATTGCCAAACTCCGTCCCACTCTCACGCTCTCCGACGCCACAAAACTTGTCCATGCCTTTGTCTCCTCCAGGCTGGACTATTGCAACGCACTTCTCTTTGGGATCCCTAACAAGAGTCTGCAGAAACTCCAACATATACAGAACAGTGCTGCTAGGATCCTGATGAGAGTGCGTAAATATGAACATATAACACCCATCCTTCAAGCACTTCACTGGCTTCCCATCTCGGCCAGGATTCAATACAAAATCAACCTCCTCACCCACCAATGCATCCATGGTAATGCACCACCATACCTTAAGGAACTCCTCACCCGGCAAACATCAACCAGAAACCTCCGCTCACAAAATGGCAACCTTCTCTGTCCACCCAGAACCAAGCTCCGGACCATGGGAGACCGTGCTTTCTCCTCTGCTGCCCCGCAATTGTGGAACTCATTGCCAGTCCACTTGAGGGTTCCACAGTCAGTTGACCATTTTAAAAAAGGCCTAAAAACTTTTTTATTTAAAAAAAGCTACAATTAATGTAACTTAACTGTTTTATGTTCTTTTATTCGTGCCCGTTTTTTATGTTTGCTGTAGCACTCTGAGATTTGTTCGCAAATGAAAAGTGCACTACAAATAAAATTTATTATTATTATTATTATTACTGCTGCTGTGCCCACTGCCACTGTGTCTGCTCCTCCTCCACCTACTGCCACTAAGAACAGGCCACTGCTGGCAACCAATGTGAAGGCCCTGTTGGCGCGGGGGAAGCATTTATCTGCTTCACAGCTGGCACAAAAGATTTTGTCTCCAGCCAAACCCTGTAAGTGATTTGCAAGCTTTAAAATCATTACAGTATATATTATGCAGTATATATGTCTAACGAAAATACGTGTTCAACAGCTGCAGGACCACGTGTACCTCCTGCGTCTGAGTCCGCAGCCCGGAGACAGCTCTTTACATGTGGTGAGTATCACTTAACGCATACAAGTGTGTTGGTGACATGTGCTTAGTGTTTTATGTTATTTTACAGACTCTGCTGCTATGGATTTTTTTGAGGAGGAAGATGACCTGGAGATGGCAACTGTAGCCTCGCAAGCTGAGGAACAACTTCCTCAAGGTATGTAAATCTTAAACAATATTTTACAAAAAATTACAAATAAAACAAAACAGTATTTTTTAAATGACATATCATATTATTTTATTTCACAACACAGAGGAATGGCACTTCTCAGGTGTCAATCTACATTCACTATTTGAGTGAACATCCTCAAAGGAAAAAAGAGAATTTAAAGGTGTATGTAAAAGGTTTTATTTCATTTTTTATCGTAATCACTGACTAAAGCTCCTTCTTGTCATCTCACACTTCCCCCACTCCCCTTGGAATAAGTGGCTGTTGTAGTGTTTGGTCTGCTTCGCTTCACACTTGGCTGATCCCATCTTTTTTTCTTCTTGTATTTCTTCTAATGGTGCTTGGATGAAATGATTTTCACTGCTTCCTTCCATCTTTTCATCATCATGTCGTCTCTCTACTAATCATACATGCTTTGCAGTAAACCTTGTAATCGCAGTAGCTGTCCAGCAGAGCTGAGAAAGTCATGCAGTGAAAGTCTAAAACAATAAGATAATTTTGTTGTGTTTTTTTACGCTCCAGCCACTGCAGGCTCGAGAGGCTCTGCTCCTGCCCCGGCTCGTGCTACTGCCCCTACTCCTGCCCCTGCTCCTGCCCCTTATCCTGCTCCTCCAGCATTGTGGACCCCTGGCCAGGTGTCCCAGTCGCCTGCAGAGCTTCCTGTCCACTGGAAAGAGCAACTCCCATCTTTCCAGCAGGACTGGATCAGGAAGACTCTGTTCAGGGCCAACATAAAAACAGGGAAGCCTGAGCTGACGCCACATCCCAACTTCTGGTGGTACCCTCCCCAGCCCCCGACCGTCTTCACCCAGCCCCCTACTTCTCCTGATATCTTCTTCTGCCGCCCTCTGTTCCTCTGGATGCCGCTGAAGATGTGCTCCATTCCACTTGTCTGTGTCCAGCCAGCCTGCAATAACCACAAGCTGACCGCTGCTGGCCTTTATCGCACTGTGCGCAAGGTCCTGGACATAGACGGGTGGTATGACATGGCCACAGAGTATCTGGAGTGCAAAGGGTGCAAGAAGAAGTATCCAGCCTGGTCTGAAGACATCCTGGGAACATGGGACACCGCAGAAAATTCCCCGCCATTCTGACATACAGGTAGAACACATTCATATTTAGAGCAATGCACTGTAATTTGTTGTACTGTATAAAATCAAATACGTTGATTTACTGATATTAACATTGAAATAATAAGATGTGGCACTGAACAGAATTAATTGACTGTCTGTAGGTACTCGTGTGACTACCGTGTAGTCATAATGATGCGGGAGAGGACCCGGGGCAACAGTGTCACACAGCTTCACAAAAAGCTGCAGGAGCAACACACCTCAGGTTTATACCAAAAAGGTATAAAAAGTCAAGTTTGAGTAATAATAATTGTTATTATCTTAAATTTTTCTGACAGGTGTTGGTGTCAGTCCTCACAGCGGCAGAGGGGCATGGATTGTGGCCCATGGCGGTGGGTCTCATGAAGAGGTACAGGGAGGCGGGAGTGGCACCACCCGCCGTCATGTATGTGGACAGAGACTGCTGCAGCCCACACGCGCACAGACAGTCGCAGGTCAGAGCCATGTTCATAGAGTGGGATGAGCTCCAAGTGCACCTAGACATTTGGCACTTCATGCGGCGCTTTGCAGCAGGTGTCATCACGGAGGCTCATCAGCTCTACGGCACCTTCATGGCTCGGCTTTCCAGGTGCATCTTTGAGCTGGATCTAGATGATGTCGCTGCTCTACGGTTGGCCAAACAGGGGGAGTTACAGGCCAGAGGAGCTGGTCCAGTCTCAGAGAAGGCTCTGGATAAGCTGATCACCAGGAAGGAGTTGGCACTGCACTGTCGCAAGCGGACCAGAGGAGTGGAGGAGACCACCTGGAGGATCAAGGCGCTCATTGATGAGATGGACAGTGAGAAGGGGAGGGACACTCTGGGTGTACCACTGCTGGACCACGAGCGAATCCAACAGGTCTGGATAGACCAGCAGAGGCACATCGCCTGTATTCAGGACCCAGAGGGCTTCCCTCTGTACCAGAAGACAGACACACTGAAGAAGGGTGGTGTGGAGCTCAGCTGCTATCGCTGTGCTCGTGGTTCCACCTCCTTGGAGTCTTTCCACCTCCATTTAAATCGCTTCATCCCAGGTGGGTTATAACTTTTATAACCTGCAAAAAACTTTAAACTTTTATAACCTATTCTGCCATACTTAATACATAGATAACATATATTTGACTTTATTTGACCTGTAGGGACCAGTGCCAGTGATGCGCATTTCCAGGCCTATCTCCTGGAAGGCCTGATGCGCTGGAACCAGGACCGGATGGATGAAGCAGTGAGGGGAAAGACTGACCTGAGGACCTACAGTAGCGTTGAGAGGGAGGCAATGGACCGGCTCAGCCGCAAAGTGCTGAAGATGTCCCTGGATGATCGCTACCAGCCTCCAGGGGCTTACACAGGTGAGAATTATTCATGTTAACTCAAACAAAAGATTATACATTATACAGGTGTATGAGTGTTTGAGTGTACATTTTTTATATTGTATTTCAAATAATTCAACTATTGTTGGAGTTATTTGTACTTTGTTTAATTTAGGCTTAATTTGACCCATTATAGCCTTATTTCTTTGCTTTCTTTTGCTAAAGTGAATTTGCTTTATTTTGCATTTATGCTTATTATCTTCTTGTTTATTATTTTAATTTTTTAAACTGTTAAACTGCGTCAAGCCTACAAACGATCAAACTTTGAAAAGTTTGATTGTTTTTTTTGTTTCAGTTTGTTATGGACAAATAGCCACTACAGCTATAATAATGTGAATGTGCTTTGTATGTGTGTTCTTTTGCAGGGGAGCTGCTGGGTATGGAGTAGGGCTGTCACTTTTGAGAAAAATCAAATTCGAACGGATATCAAATATCAAGCAATGTATTCGAATATATTCGAATATCTACGAAACTAAAAGGACTGCGCATGTGCAATGACGTATTACGCACGGAGCGAGCTGTTCTTCCTGTTGAATAGAGTGTCATAAATGAGTGTTCCGTTATTAAAAAATTCTCATTTCACTCAGCGTCTGTGAAGTGAAGCAGGACAACGTCCCACCAGCGCTTGTTTCAGATTATCATCCACGGACGACTGGTTTTGGACGCAGGGTTTTACTGCGTGATCAATATAAGCAGGCAAGCAGCACGGCAAATCATGCTCATCGTCTCCAAATCATAACCAGAGACGGATAAATATCAAGTCTGCTGTTTAAAACAAATAAAGAACCAATAGAAGAGAATAGTTATGCGTGAACAGCGGCATATTCGTGCAGTGTGCGCATGTCAAAAAATCAATTCCGATTTGAATCTTGTGACATATAACGCGCACATTACTTTATGTATCGTTCATGTAAACACCGTGTTCGGATTCATCAATCGGATTGTCCATTTCCAGGCACTACTTTTTAGATGAATTGGGGTCGTAATTGTCCGCTCAGGCTGGCCGTTCTGTGTGTTATCTTCCATTTTCAAAACAGGGTGGCTATTGGCTATTATTCGCTTGATTTGGTCATGAGCTTACGCTACAATATAGAGTGCCCGCTACTGGATGAGATGGCAAACAATAAAATAAAAAACAAACGGTCTAATCATAGACTGTAAAAAATGCGCTAAACATGGCACTTTAAAAACCGGTTAGTTTATTTATAGTTCGATTACGGATATTTCACGTCATGTTCGAATGCATATTCGAATATCGAATAAAAAATGACAGCCCTAGTATGGAGTATCTGTAGAGTCAGTCTGGGAAATCCCTGACTGTTATGGAAAACCCAGAAGAGGAGGATCGGCTGGTGGAGCAGATGACTGATGAGGTGGTGCAGGACGAAGGCTTTGTTGAGGAGGAACCTGAGGACCTCACAGTGCCAGTCCTCTATGACCCCATTGAGCCTGTCCCAGTCCACAGCAGCGGCCCCCAGGCCTTTAACCCCTGTCCCTCTGCACCAGGACTATCCTCACTACAGCCACCCACAGGACTGCAGCGCCCTGCCCAGCCTCCTCTGCAGTCTCCTACTCTGCGCCCTACCCAGTCTCCTCCTCTGCGCCCTGCCCAGCCTCCTCTGCAGTCTCCTCCTCTGCGCCCTGCTCAGCCTCCTCTGCAGTCTCCTCCTCTGCGCCCTGCTCAGCCTCCTCTGCAGTCTCCTCCTCTGCGCCCTGCTCAGCCTCCTCTGCAGTCTCCTCCACAGCCTTCTGTCCAGCCAAGTGTTGCCTCTGCTCCTGCAACATCAACTGGGTCCAATGTTGCAGACCAGGATCCTGTAAGTAAGCTTCTCATTATTAGTTTCTATTTGCTTTTACACTCTGACATTTAACATGCTGTGTATTGTTATTGTAATACTTTCCTGCAGGCTACTGTTCTTGGAACAGATGGCGTTGCAGGCTGGGATAAGGTGCAGGATCTGGCTGAGTACCTGGTGTCCCTCCGTCAGGCACTCTACCTGGACGAGCAGCAGGTCACAGAGGTCATCCGTCTGTGGACTGCTCTTCCTGATGAGGACAAGAGGAAGATCCACTATCAGCCCAGACACCAGCCCAAACTGACCCACGGACGCTTCAAGGCTCTGAAAAACACAGGAGTGACACCGGGTGTGGACAGTGTGAAGAGGTGCCTGATTGGTCATCCTGGGGGGCCAGCTCAGTGGCCCAGCACCAGTCGCTTAGTTGAGGCCATGTGTATCAAACTGTGTGCACTGCACAAGTCCCCAACTAAGAAGGATGGAGTCCGTCTTCCTCGTTGAACTAAGGTGCTCACGGATTACCACCACATCCGAGACCTGGTGCTGAACTGCCAAACTCTGATGGAGGCCACGTCACTTCAGCTGTTTATGCTGAATCAGAGGACTCTCACTCAGTGGTAAGCATAGTTTTACATTGACATTTGAAAGAAAGGGATAGCAGTTACTTATTATGAATACATTTCTTGATTGCAGGTTTAATCGAAGGGAGAACACCCAGGAAGTGACTGTCCTTACCCAGGGCCTTGCTGCAGAAGACCGCATTGCTGTGGCCAGCTCACAGCTTCCTGCTCCGCGGGAAAAGCTGGATGAGGCTCCCTCCACATCAGGGGCCCGGCACGAGTTTGTCCTTCCTCCTAACAGAGCGGGACAGGCTCCTAAGCTACGGCCGGGCAGACGACCTGCCAGTGCTGCAATTGTGAGGCCAATTACCCCAGCAGCTCCTACTCCTCCCCCAGTTCCTGTGCCACTGCCCCAGTTCATTTTATTGAACACTGCGCCCACGCTGCTGGCAGCTGGTGCAGGTGGCGCTTCAGCTGCTCCTCTCCTGGCTCCAACTCCAGTGTTTCCTGACGTGCGAGAGGCTCCTGCTCCGACTGCCCCGGTGTCTGTGTCCCGCTTCACTCAGAGGAACAGACGACACAGGGCAGAAGAGGAGGCCAGTGGAGCCCACAAAAGGAAATATGTCCGTGAAGTGGCATATAACAAATGCTCTAAGTGTGGGAAGCCCAAAACCAAGGAGTTCGGCCACAGCCGCTTCGGCAGTGCCACGTTTTGCCCCAGGGTCTCTGGTGGCAAATCTTTAGAGGAGTGGCTGATAGAACAGCGCCAGCAGGAAAAACCTGGACAGCCACCTCCATAATAAAAATCTTCCAAGACAGGAAAAAGATTGTTTGTAAATACCTGTAAATAAATTTCTTTGTGTAAATACAGTTATGTTCTTTTTTTTCTCTCAATATTTCTGTAATGTCTTGTTTGTTTTATTTATATTACAGAATGTTCTATTCTATGTCTACATTGTTAGTTGTTTATTGTTGTTCATTAATGTCTTGTAGTTTTAGTAAATAAATACTGTTCACACTCTTATTCATTGTGCTGCTTTTAATTGCCTTGGGACTGGAATGTGCAAACTGTACATGGGCCCACCCACTCTTTCATAGAGTATACATTGTATATAACACTGTGTGTATGTCCATATATTTATGTGTGTGTGTGTACTTATTTCAATATTTGTGTATTCATTTTAATAAAAAATTTACATTTCGATATTTGTGTGCATTTGTGTGTATAAAACATTTGAAGTGTCCTAAAATAAATCAGATAAATCACATCAATCAATCCCACACACAAAAAAACACATATTTGAATAAACATTTGTATTAGTTTTATTAAACCATAAACATGTAATATGCTTTTTTTAAAATAATATACACAATTAATATCAATCAATATAATGATATGTCACATTGATAGCCAAATGAAGGCGCATGCGCAGTTGATCACACACTAGTCGCGCAGAACACGGGTTCGAGCCCAGCCCGCGGAGTGTGACTTGATTCACATGTAACTAAAACTCTTCCATAGCGTACAGGAATATAACCTGAATATTGTTGCAGGGCAAATTTGTGCTTTTTTCGCGTTTTCTGCGTCCTTTTCGCTTGCGTGCGGGGCGCAAAGATTGGACCCCTTCTTTTGCGCAGCGAGCGCTCTACCATTTGAGCTAATTCCCCTCGACGATGTGGAAAAAAGGTGTCCATTGCTCTCAAAGACAACGGCAGAGTTGCTTTCGGCAGAGCAACCTGGTCCCTGTGCTTTTGGTCGAGGGTCTCCAGTGACCAAACGCCACCTCCTGTCAACCTGATTCCACCTAGCCTCATCGCTATCTGCCTCTCAGACGGCCATGCACCAGCGTGTGGTGGTTCCGTGGTTTAATGGTTAGCACTCTGGGCTTTGAATCCAGCGATCCGAGTTCAGATCTCGGTGGAACCTTTTTAGCTTGTTTTGCGGAAGGGCGGGAAAAAACAGAGCTGATGCGCAACTGCTGATGTGGCGGTGAAACTGGCACTCTAAAACCCAGTCGGGATCGGGGAAACATGGGCTTAAAAAGAAAAGGCTTCACTTGCTCTTTGCTGTCGCGCTTCTAGGCTGAATGACTAAGCACCTCTGCTGCTCGGTGGGAAAAGGCGACCCACGCCACGGTTCCATGGTTAGCACTCTGGACTCTGAATCCAGCGATCCAAATTCAAATCTCAGTGGGACCTGCTTTTGCCAGGAATGTGCGCAGGACCTCGTCTGGAAAAATTTTTGACTAGTTTGTGCTATAAGCCTTGCAAACGGAAATGTTTGCGGCCAGGCAGCAGCAAGAAGGAGGTTTGTGTTGGCTCATTGGTCTAGGGGTATGATTCTCGCTTAGGGTGCGAGAGGTCCCGGGTTCAAATCCCGGACGAGCCCGTTCTTAGGCTTTGCTTTTAACCCTCTGGGGTCGGCAATCACGCCGGCGTGATCTGCTCACTTTTTTTCTTATCAGTGCAAAACAAACTCAAAATACTTTGTTGATTTTGATCTTACATATAAGTGTTACACATCATTCAATACTGTTAAATGTCTTCTTTTTTTGTGTACACTCTTATTAACATCAAAACCTTGTGTTTTTGTAAAATAAATAAAATAAACAGGGTGCGCTTTCAGCTCACACTGTCTCCGCAAAAATCTTTCTGAAACGCGTCCGAAAAATGAACTGTAACTCAATAAATACTTGTCACAGAGACACGAAAGATTTCTCTTTATGAAGCTGAAATTCTCTTCTTTTAAATGAAGTAACTTATATAAAAAGCAACTATTCTCAGTTGATGTAATCTGTATGAAAAGAGAGAGATGTCAGTCTTTTTCCTTTCACCTAATTATAGCGTATGACGTGTTAATGTGACCACGCCCACTGAGAGCGCGCGCTATTCAAATGTTAATGTTGAGGCAAGCCATGAAAACGCCCACATCAGAACGCGCTAACCTTTATCTCGTCTTGCTGCGCACTGAGGAATAATTCCTGGAAAAGTTAACTCAGTTACCTGTTTCATTTGAGGAGCACGGATTCAGCTGATGTAGTAAGTCATTTATTCTTAAGTGCTTTGTTCTAATCGTGTTATTGAATAGTGTCTGTAAACTGCACAAAGACTGTTTAAATTTTAAATGCGTGTCTGTGTGCGAATGAATGGACGAATTCACAGACGCGCGCGCGCTGTGCGTTCATTCACTCTCGCTCCTACATTAGTAAGACTACTGAGATTTGTTCTTATCGCAATATAGAATAGTATCTGTATAACCAAAAAGACTGTTTAAATATGAATCGAGTGTCTGGGTGTGTGAACAAACGAACGCACAGATGCATAGCCTACTGTTACAGACGAAATAGATTAGAAAGTTTTTACTATAAAATAGACATCAAATAAGCTTTAGTTAGACAGTTTCTGCTCATATGTTAAATATATAGTAGCCTATGTTTTGTAAAAAATAAACTAATCAACTGTTATCCAATGCAAGCTTATAATAGCCTACTTTATATGGAAAAAAAATTCTTTTCAAGATGTTTCCAACTCTAACTTTGAACCAATTCTATACAATGACCCATATAACCTATTTGACCAGGATTTGTTTCCAGGTATGACTAAAAATGGGTTTTTGACTTTCATTTATATTTTGATTATATGAAGAGTTCAGATGCAAAAGCCTCTAGTGCCATTTGAAATTTTCTTCTAGAATGATAATTTTTATCAAGCTTGTACATTTTAAGTTAAGTAATTTCACTTAAATGACAATTATTAGGTAATCTTCATTGCCATTTAAGTGAAATTACTGAACTTAAATATACAAGCTTGATAAAAATGATCATTCTAGAAGAAAATTTCAAATGGCACTTAGAGGCTTTTGCATCTGAACTCTTCATATATATATATATATATGTGTATGTATATATGTATGTATGTATGTTGTCCTTTCAATTTTTGCTTGTGTGACACCTGAATGAAAGGCTCATTATTATGCGGGCCCTAATTATTCATGATGGGGCTTGGACTGTTCAAGGCCATTCGCATATTGCCTTGGCAAACAAAAAAAAGTTTTTCACAATAAAACCCAATTCACAGTTTTATGTGAATGATTAGGCAGGATGTTTTTCAGATCATTTTGAAGAAAAAACACTAGGCAACAACATCCATTAGTCAAAAGTCTTGTGGACACATATTTATTATGTGTTTTGTAGCCTTATTTCAGAAACTTTCATTTTTAGTTTTTTCAATAACCATGCATAAACAATATTCTCTCAAATATACAAACATGTACATACATATTATATCACATATTATCATAGCCATGTTTGTGCTAAATATAGTGTAATTTCACCTGTGCCATTAATATGTTTATAAGCAACTGAAAAAAACACAAATGTCACAGCATGTCAGAACATCTCAAGGACTCCAAAAACACCTCAGACCCCAGAGGGTTAACATCTCAAAAACCAAGGAACTGGTAGTGGATTTTAGAAGGACCACTAGTCCCCTCCCTACGCTCTCCATAAATGGGGTGGAGGTGGAGAGGGTCACTTCCTTCCAGTTCCTTGGGACCACAATCCAGGAATCCCTATCATGGGAGCTAAACACTAATATTAAGATCAGTAAAGCGCACCAGCGACTCCACTTTCTGCGTCAGCTCAAAAAATTTAGAGTCAGCCGAGCTGCCATGATCCACTTTTATAGATCAACAATTGAAAGCGTCCTTACTTTTTCCATGCTTGTCTGGTTCGGTCACACAACCGCTCAGGACAAAACTAGGTTGGAAAGAGTAGTACGCAGAGCATCAAAAATCATAGGCTGTAGCCTTCCTTCACTTTCTTCACTCTTCTCCACTAGAATAATCAGAAAGGCTAAAAACATCATGGCGGACCACTCTCATCCTGCTCACCATCTCTTTAAACTACTCCCATCAGGAAGGAGATATTAAGACTTCTACATCACGTTTTAGAGACAGCACTTTCCCTCTGGCTATCAGATCTGAATTTGCACTGACGGCTAGCAGCACCTTATTAACTGTATGCACTGTGCACTTTCTCTGCCATAGGGTATTGTCCTTTTTAATGTCTGCAGGGTTTTTGTCCTATGTCCTATGGTTGCTAGGGATTGTTGGGTTCATTGTTGGTGTACTTATAATGTCTGTTTTTTGGTTATTTATGTCTGAGAGTTGTACCAAGACAAATTCCTATCAACTTAGTTGACATGGCAATAAATTATTGATTGATTGATTTGCAGTCATTAGGTTTGGCCACAACAGTACCTGTTGCATCAAGGTAGAGGAGAAGTGTATTTTTCTTCTGCAAGTCTCTTAGTAGTTGGAGTTGATCAGTTGAGTACATGTGAGTAATAAAAGGGGAAATTGCCACAAACTGTATGTATTGATGCTGTAGAGGACTGAAATATTGGTTCAAGTCTGTTTCTCTCTGAATTTTGACACAAGCCAGAAACGGATTGGTGTCCAATCTAATCTCAAGATTGTTCTCACTTGATATTTTTTTGCAGTACTGTGAGCGGAGGCACCTCATTTGTATTTCCCTCAATTAATTTTTGCACGTCTGCAGCAGCAATTTTTTTGGTGTGAAGGTGCATAGGTGTGAATTATCCCAGCTTCACCTTGAATGCTTCCTTTTCACTACTGCTAGTGCGTCTTCGAAATTGAAGACCTTTGGAATTATCTATTTGGCCAGGCACTTCCACATTAATCAAAACACAGTCTACATTTTTGGCAGGTTCTTCCAGTATGTATAGATCAAATTTGGCAAATCCTGGAAATTTACAACTGGCCTTTCCATGCCAGTATGGACAAAGTCTCTTTTTTTGATTGAGACTGAATGGCTTTATTATATGAGAATGCCAGAACACAGTTGATCATCTGACCAATATAGCATACAATATATCATCCTCAGCTGTGTTGGGGATAGTGTATAAAAGAATAATTTTAAAAAGTGTTTCTTTGGTCTCTACAGAAGTAAACTACAACCAAGTATAACAAGGTTATGACATCATTGACAGGTGTAGTTTTTTGCAAACCTACATGTTTATGCCTAAATATATCTAAGTATCAGATTCACACTTGTTGCATTAAACCATCCAGCTGTATTGTGTTGCTTAATTCTGCGTGAACTGGAAGTTTCCACCAACATTACTCAGTATTGTGACGTATTTCCAATGAAAAGGATAATTGAAAAGGAAATCTCCATCTCTCACTTCCTCATAGCAGGGTTCTTACACCTTTTCCAAGATCAAATTCAAGCACTTTCAAGATCCATTTTCCAGCTTTTTCCAGCACCTTACACCACCGTAAATTACATACCAATACATCGTCAAATTTTATATTTAGTGTTTTTTATCGCATTAAAAGAGATAATGCTATAAACAGCAGAAATTGTGTTTCGTAATAGCAGAAGGATCAGATATTTAAGCAAATCACAAGTTTTATTTTTCAAAATCTATCAGTGTTGAAGTAGACTTTGCTTACTATCTAACCTGCCTGAATCAATGTAAAAACAATTACCCCAAACAAAATCACTCGACAGGTTCACTTCACTTTCAATTTATTTATTGAAAATATAAAAACTGCAAACATTCGTCTTTGAGGTAGACAATCAATCAGATTCAGCTCATTTACCTTTAACAATATTGTGCAAATCAAAACAACTTGAGTTGTCAAACACAGAATTAACACAAAATAGTGCAAAAGTATATGCGGCCAAAAGTGCTACAGGTGCGTTATAAAGATTAGGCCAAGGGTTAGCTTTTATGTATATGGTCTATAACCTCAAAGTGCATATTTAACTTAATTTAACAATCAACTCAACAAATAAACAAATCAACTTAAAGTTGACTTCAGTGGACTTTATCGACTCCTGTTGAAAAAAAAAAAACAATAAAACAAACAACAACAAAACATACACCAAACAACACAGAATACTGCAACACAAAATATTGCGAAACTAAACACATCAACTTAAGAGGCCTTTATCGCCCTCTGTTAAAATTTTTTTTTTTTTAAACTGCACTAAACAGAACATTGTATGTTAAGGCCATATGGTACATTAAGGACCTATGAAGGAGTGTCTTTGAGCTCCATCAGCGTGTCATTTAGCTGTTTTTCTACAGCCTCAAGACTTTTTTGTTTTTCTTTTGCAGCTCTGCGAAGACAATTTGATTTCGAGATGAAGCTGAGTTTTCCAACCGATTCAGCTTTCTCTGCATTACTATCTGCAGATTTCAGGAGGACCCTTATTTTGGCCTCCATTCTTTTTGGCCTTGATATCACCTATCTCCTCCATTACTCCCTTCTTCTTCTGAGCAGTCTGCTCATCTTGTTCTCGACGTTTTTGGTCATCCAGGTAATTGTGATATTTCTGTCTGGCAGCAGCTGCAGAGAGGAGTAGCTCTTTCGTGTAGACTATGTTGAGCAGCCCTCCAATATGGTTCACATGGTCATGAACGATCCGCTGAGCAATCAGAGAATGCTCTTTCAGGTTCTCCACCATCACCTCTTTGTTAACTGAAAACCCTCTCTCAACAGAGGCTTGACCATGTGAGAGGACCAGAACGAGTTTTACTACCTCCCAGAGATGGCGAAGCTCTGCCTTGTTTGATAAATGTTCATGGTAGAATTCATCCAACCTTCCCATCTGTGGGTTGAAATTCCTGAAGGAATCTGATGCACACATCAGATTGTGGTCATAAAAGTTGCCAAACTCCCTCAGAATGTCATCACAGCTTTGTTCTTCAATGCGGCCAGATTCCACGAGGAGTCGTAAAACAGTGCTGAGTTTTCAGACACTTGTCTCTTTGCTTTTGAGGAGCACCCTTGGATCAAGGACAGACAGGCCTCTAACAAGCGGATATTGGAGTGGTGCCTTTTCAAACAGTTTGGACAGCACCTTCAGTAAAAACAGCTTGCAGTTCTGTCTGAACTCCAGGTTCAGCTTCTCAGAGGAGTTTTGTTTCATGTGCTCTAGGGCTCAGTTTGGTGACATCTATGTGGTTGACTGAGTTAGCATAGTCAATTTGAAGAAGCTTTACAGGGGTAGTTGCATCCTTCATGACACTGGGCTTGAGAAACTTCTCCATTAGACTCCTCAGCATATTTGTGAGATCACCGCACATAAACGGCAGCATGGGGTTGTCCGTCTGGTATAACTTCAAAATTGGTGTGATTTCCCTAGCTACCATTAGAAAGAAGTTCAGCTTTGCTGGGAAGAGGGCATCTTGCACAATCATCTCAGCTGTCTTGAAAGACTTTGTAAGTGGTTCTGTTACAGTTTTCGTTTTAGCAGCACTGATGTACATTTTTAGAGAGGGCCAAATCTGAAGGGCACGCTCAGCCACCTCCACATTTTCCAGCCACCGATGACTACAGAAGTCAAGAGGGAAGGATGTGCAACCAGTGACTTCTGTGTAGTCCTCCCTGCGAGCTGGAACATCCTTGAATAGCCATTTAAGGCTTGACAGAGCATTTCCCAGCTCCCAGTCTGTGGATGCACACCCTGCTCTGAAGGAGTTGTGTAGTATATGCAATCCACAAGTTCCAACCTTTAACATTTTCTTGCCTGTTTGTTTGTCAATGTTCTGCTGGGCCAGTGAGAAAAGCTTCAAATTCACATTTGGGCCATCCATCGACAGCTGAATCAGGTTCTGGAAGCCTATATCCGAACACACTTTTTCAACCTTCTCATGCATTTGTTCTGCAGTGTGATGACCCATGACAAATGATGTTAGGTACCTTGGGTTTACTTGAGTTTACCATCCCAAAATCGTATGTGCATGTCAAGCTGGCTTTTCTTAATTTCCCTATTTAAACTTTCATCAAAGAGAAGTACATATTTAGACTCTTTCTTGACTTTGGCCATCATTAGTGAAGAGAAATGAGGAGCAATCCCAAATGTGGTGAGGTATGCTGCTTTTCTCTCCCCACAAGTAAACTGCTTCGCAATGTCATTGTCAGGAAACATGGTTCTGAAAATGTCTGCTGCATTCTCACATAATTTGTATGAATAGTGGCTGGTTACAACTTTTGTTTCCCAGCATATTTCAGCTTGAAGTGTTGGATTAGAGCTGACAAATGATTTTATGGTGTTTGTGGTCTTGCTGGTTACCTGATGTGGATTAGAAGACTGGACTGGAGGAGTGGATGTGGATGGTAGAGGGGCTACTCCACCGGCTGCTTCCACAGCACTGTCCCTGCTGGTTGTACTGATGGATGTAGCTGTGCTTTTCTGTCCAAAAAAATCACTTACTACTGGACCTGTATTCAGATGACTTCGCATCAGGTCTTGATGCTTTTTTCCTATATAACAACAACAATAAGAGCGAAATGTTATTTTTTGTATTGATTATGTTTATTCTCAATACAATTATCAGTAAGATGCTGAAAATTATAGTTGTCAGTTAACTATGCTGAATTATCACCTTTAAAATGTTTAATCTCTTCATGGTTCATAACATAACATACAGTAAGACAGCTATGGAGAGTAGCACTGGATGGGAGGATTTGAGCCAAATGACATGCAGCTGGGTCATTCTGTGTCAAATCAGACAAAATCAAGGGAAAACAGTTGCTCCACTCTCTTAGATTTTGCTCTAAGTTTATGCTACCCTTAATGTCAGTCTTTTCACACTTTTTTCCAACTCTAGGGCATGCCGTACAAACTTGTAATGGTTCAGTCATATTTACATGTTTGTCTTCCACCCTACAAAATTTGAGCCGCCTATGAATAATACTCTTCATATATGAATGTATAAATATTGCTTCCCAGATAATGTGATTTTCAGGCTGTAAAACTGAAGTAATTTCAAGGGCTAAAATATGAAGACAGGATTTGAACAGAAATATTTACAGGCCTTGGTTTTGGGACACACTTTTGATGACAAGGTTTGAACAACATCTGAGACAGTGCAACAACAACCTGTAATTCCATTTTAACCCAGAAGACTCTGACAATGCACCTGCCTGATAAAGAGCCTATATTAATTAATTATTATAAATATTATTATTATTATATTTCATTGCCAAAACATATAAATTTTTCTACTGGAAAAGAGCAGTGTAAATATTGCATAAGGCCATCCTCAACCTTACAGTAGGCTATACTTGTATGACACTATCTGACACGATTTCTGTTCAGCAATCAACGATTGTTGTTATGCACTTGGCTAACGTTTGCAGGTTTTAATTTGCGGGTAGTTAGCCAAAGTTACAGCACAGTAACTTTAACGTTATGTTCACTGCATATTTCACAAATTAACGTGCCATAATGGACATGCAATACTAACATTACATCATCACACCAAGTACTCTCAGTCACAAAACGCGAATTCCTAGCTAAGTTAGTAGTTACTAACGTAAACAAATATGCGCTAACGTGTGCAGTAGGCTACTTCAGTTGACTTAATTGAAAAGTTTATGACTTACCTTTCATGTGACTCGAGAGAGCAGACTCGCCCATTGTGAAAAGTCTTGTTTTTTTTGCAGACTTTACACGAGGCAACTCGTAGAATTTTTCCCCGTTTAATCCATAATTTGAATTTTGCATCTTCCAGCCAGCGTTCATTGAAACGACAACCTCCCGGCATGTTGCAGTAGTGATTTCATGGGGGCGGATGGCGGAGTCACACGTGGAAATAGACCTGCAGATCGCAGTGCCAGTCACACATGCACAAGCGAGCACTGCAGGTTTCATTTTAGGCTTTCTAACATTTTATTTCTCCATTTAATAAACAAACTATTCAGACACATAGGTATTTGTCGTGGAAAAAAAATACAATTACAATTTCAAGCACTTTCAAGCATTTTATCCAAAATTTAAGCACTTTTCAAACCTTGAAAACACAACATCAAAATTCAAGCATTTTCAAGGATTTCAAACACCCGTACGAACCCTGTCCAGACTGATCTCATGAAATGGCGTATGTATGACCAATTCGTATTTCCATTTTTGGCGTGCTATCAACACGCATAATCGCTTTTCAGCGTGTTTATGAACGCCGTTGACTTAATGTTACATTACTGTATATATAAATATATGACCTACCCCAACCCCGTCCCTAAACCTACCCGTCACTGGGGTTAATACCATTTATGAGTCTTCCCCTACCATCCTAGGAAGAAAAAAAAAAAATCGCTCCCCAGATGTAGATCTACAATTTGCTTCGTTTCGCTCGGACATTTAACGGCGTGTAGATACACGAGGAATCACTCGGACATTTAACGGCGTAGACATACACGCATACACGCGGATAGCTCAAAATGCGTATAGATAACACGCCACTTGTCTTGAAAGTGGCGTGGATGTTTACGCAAAAGTCATGATGCCATGTTGCCCTGTCATAGGCTGCTATTTCTGTCAGTAGAGGGCCCAAAGTTGCAAGACTTTGATGCTGGAGAGGTGGTGGACCAGCAGCCAAAAGCAGCGGCGCCCAGGATTTAACCCCTGGGAATCAAGGCGTCAGTCCGAAGATACAGAGGATGAATAGGTGTCACTATATGTACTCTGTCTGTCTCTCAGTCAATGTGTAAATTTAAATGGAAGCCTAAATATATCTAATCAAATCGCACTATAAATGTCACTTTATCACCAAAAATCCGCTATCTCAAAACCAAACTCCTCTCACAAAAACCCACGATGTGAAAATGCGTTGACTTCACTTTTATACTGTGCGATTGTGTGATCTGTTCCCGACCCTGTCAATCAAACCCTGATTTGGCGGACCATGCAACCTGTTGAAACACTCAGAAGCTTTATTTAGCCGTAGTCACGTGACGTGGGTGTTTTGAATCATGCTTCGGATCAGTGTTTCGAAACATCTGCGCTTCGGGATCTCGCAAAGCTACGGAATGTCTGTTTCGCGTCAGCCATCCCTAACTCCAGGTCGGTTATCGTTTATGTTAGGTGTGTTTGTATCCTCTGCCCGTCTGCCTGCCTGTACCTGTTTGTTGTTTTGTTTTATTAAGTAAAGTATATTGTTTTTGGAAATCCTGATCTCCTCTTCTTCTCCTGCATACACCAACCGTAACAGAATAACCGACCCTAAAAGTAATGGAGGACGACGCGATGGATGCTTTTCTGTTTGATCAGAATGGGAGTTCACTGGAGGAATTTGTTGAAGTTTACCTGCATCTGCATCAGGACGTTTACTGGGAGGAAGAGTTCTTAAAGCAGCGGATCTGGAGAGGACTGGATGATCCACTAGCCCAGATACTGCTGCTCGAAGACTTAAATCAACCTTTTGCTGAGTTTATGGACAGAGCTCTTTGGGTTTGTGGTTCTTCCCTCACAGTAACACCAGCTGATCCAAAAATAGCTGAGCCAGTTCCTGTCATCTGCCCTGCCAAGCCAGCTCTTCATGTTTGCTCAGCCTGATCCACCGAACAGGAGCCCCGTATCCGCCCCGGACTGGTCGCAGGAATCTCCTGGTCAAGAGCACGTAAGCTGGTTCCGAATAGCGCTGTTCTGACGTCCAAGTTTTTCGATCCTCCTCTTACAGCCGTCAGGGGGGCTCTAAGATATGCTTTTCCTTACCATTCTTCACACAATATGCCCATTCTACAGAAGCATATCCACGTCAGTCCTACCGAGCCCGCGCTTTACGTTGTGCCCGCCGAATCGAAAACTGTGAGCGTGGTGACCGCCAAACCAGAGACTGTTCAGGCAGCACTTGAGTCTAGTCTGGAAGACACTGTGCTCGTTGTCCATGGCTGTTTTGTGTGTGTGGGCAGCACTCACATCTGTTACAGCCTCTGAACCCAGCCCAGCCGAGCCTTCACCACTGGTTCCGTCCAGCCCAGCCGAGCCTTCACCGCTAGTTGGCTTGCTTCAGATCAGAGATACTGCTCGATTGCTTTCACCTGCTCGATTGCTTTTGTCCGCCTCGCTGCCTGCTGTGTGAGCTGCGAGTTTGTTTGCGTCGTGGCTGTCTAAGCCTCGTATTAGCTTCGTATTTCCTTCTGTTTTTCCGTATTTCTCTCTTTTATTCTGTTCTGAACCATCATTTAACTCATAATTACAACTCGGACTGTTGGCCGGGCGCGTCTCAAGCCATTATACGGCTGGAACCGCAAATACGGTTGGAACATTGTTTGCTGGTCGTAGAGCGAGACATCGCTTCACTGCTGCTCGCCCTGCGATCGACTGCTTTTGTCAGCCTCGTTTGTTGGTCATAGAGCGAGACACTGCTTCACTGCTGCTCGCCCTGCGATCGACTGCTTTTGTCAGCCTCGTTTGTTGGTCGTAGAGCGAGACATCGCTTCACTGCTGCTCGCCCTGCGATCGACTGCTTTTGTCAGCCTCGTTGCCTGGGGTGAGTTTGTTTGTTTGCGTCGTGGCTGTCTAAGCCTCGTATTAGGTCGTATTTCTTTCTGTTTCTCCGTATTTCTTTATTTTATTCTGTTTTATTCTGTTTATTCTGTTTTGTTAAAATGGCGAATATATCAGGTGTATGTTATCTACCTTTTGGTGCAGATGAGAACAAATCTGATTTGCTCGCGGTGCAGTCTGAATTAGAAGCTGTAGAAAAGCAGATCTGTGACCTTCTAGAGAGACAAGCTGAGCTGAGAGACCGGCGTTTAGCTCTTGAAACCTCACGCGCTGATGCACACGGATCAGTGATTAACGTTAGTAACCCGCTGACGCCGACCTCGTCTACTCCGTGCGTTTCTCAGCATTGGTCCCGAGCGTCCAGGTCACGATCAGCCATGGTTTCATTCACTCCGGCTCCAACACACCACCACGAAGCCTGGGTAGTTCCGCGGAAGCCGCGAGCCAGGACAAGAATCTTTTCGCCCCTCCCGGTGTTCGAGATCTCCACTCAGAACCGCTTCTCCCCTCTTCGTGAAATGGAACGCGATGCTGTGATCATCGGCGATTCCACCGTCCGACACGTCCACGCTACGTTAGGTAAAAGTAAGGTGCACAGTCACTGCTTTCCTGGTGCTCGTGTTCTCGATATCACTGCGCGGGTAACTGAGATCTTGAACGGTGACGAGCGCGTCGGAGCTGTGGTGCTGCACGTGGGATCTAACGACACTAGGCTGCGACAGACGGAGGTTCTGAAGAAAGACTTCAGGAGACTTATCGATACGGTACGCAGTACATCGCCTGAAACATCGATTATTGTGTCTGGACCGCTTCCTACGTACCGACGAGGGCATGAAAAGTTCAGTAGATTATTCGAGCTAAATGAATGGCTATTGTCATGGTGCAATGAGCAGAAACTGCTCTTTGTAAATAATTGGAATCTGTTTTGGGACCGACCAAGGCTCTTCCGCGCTGATGGCTTACACCCAAGTAGAATCGGGGCAGATCTTCTGTCGGATAACATCTCCAAGATGTTAAATACCGTTTGACTAGTATCCAAAAATCCAAATCACAGTCTCTACTGCACCAATTTAATTGATATTAATACTAGTGTAGAACATTGCATAGAAACTATGCCTATTCCTCGTTTACTAAGATCAAATAATAAATCTACTGCGGGATCTAGAAAAAATCTAATTGTTATTAAAACAAATAATCTCGGGTAACACTTTATTTGGATAGTCAATCTGTAGATGCTCTACAGAGTATCAACAGAGTATCAGTATCATTTCTCTACTGAATGTCTGCAGACTTTCAACAGTTCATCTGTACATGATTTACAAACTATCAACAAATTATCATAAATTCATAATTGAATGTCTGTAGACATTCAACAACGAATTGCTTGTAGTACATCTATAGATATTCAACAAACCATCTATAACCCATAAGAAGCATTTAAAACCACATTTGCAACTATCAGTAGCGTTCCCTGAATGTATATTTTCATTTTCATTATGGCAATCTACATATCTATAGCTACTCAACTGCATTGCTACAGCACATTTGTAACTTTTCAATAGCATCTCTGTATCTTTGCAGTTTCATTATGTTAATCTACATAATTTCTACAGTTACTCAGCGGCATTGCTACAGCACATTTGTAGCTTTTCAGTAGCATCTCTGTATCTTTGCAGTTTCATGATGTTAATCTACATAATTTCTAGTTACTCAGCGGCATTGCTACAGCACATTTGTAGCTTTTCAGTAGCATCTCTGTATCTTTGCAGTTTCATTATGTTAATCTACATAATTTCTACAGTTACTCAGCGGCATTGCTACAGCACATTTGTAGCTTTTCAGTAGCATCTCTGTATCTTTGCAGTTTCATGATGTTAATCTACATAATTTCTACAGTTACTCAGCGGCATTGCTACAGCACATTTGTAGCTTTTCAGTAGCATCTCTGTATCTTTGCAGTTTCATTATGTTAATCTACATAATTTCTACAGTTACTCAGCGGCATTGCTACAGCACATTTGTAGCTTTTCAGTAGCATCTCTGTATCTTTGCAGTTTCATTATGTTAATCTACATACCGGTAATTTCTACAGTTACTCAGCGGCATTGCTACAGCACATTTGTAGCTTTTCAGTAGCATCTCTGTATCTTTGCAGTTTCATGATGTTAATCTACATAATTTCTAGTTACTCAGCGGCATTGCTACAGCACATTTGTAACTTTTCAGTAGCATCTCTGTATGTATCTTTTCACACCAGGTTCTATATGACACGTACAGCAAATATTTAGGAGTGTATTCACAACATCTCTAATGTATCCGTAACCCTTTCACAACACATGTGATTTTGTGATGTCATTCAAGTAACTATCCATAGATGTTCATTGTGACTATCCAAATAAAGTGAAACACACATGAAGCTTCGTTGACTGTTTATAGCTTATGTACTTCACATGAACAAATGATCAAGTCATCAACAAAATCAGTGCATTTACAAACTCTCCCATGTTATAAAATAAATATCTACAAATCAAGTTCAGTGCATTCACAAACTGGAGCACTAGGGAAAATACCAGGTAAATACAATCAACGCGTCAACATCTTTTCTGGCTGTAATTCAAAAAAAGCATCAGAGGTCAACATTTTAATGAAATTAAATCCCAGAATTATATTGCCGGGTATATTGCATCATCTACCAAATTTTATACATCTTATACAGCAAACTGAGACTCTTTTACAAATAACTATCAGAAATCTGCCCCAAATTGATGAACAACAAAAAACAATTACAGAGCCTAATGCTGAACATTATGTCATGGTTGTAACACAACCCTACTGTATATGTGCCCCCTAAGGGTGTTCACCTCTACAACTCAATACAGTATGTCATATTATTGTGTTCTATAAACTTTACAATACTGAATATCTACAATTTGTCTTCATTCATTAACATCCTGAGGTCATTTTGTACAGTCTCTCAAATTATGTACTGTAGTCTACTACAAAAATGAAGTCAAGCTATTATATGAATACACACAAATCATATACATTCACCATTGTTCTGTTTAAGAGGTACTATTGTCCTGTTGACCTAGAACTTACTTTATTTGAAATGGAAGTAACTCTCTTTTTCTTTTCATCTCAACTACTTTTTCTTCAATTTCCCCCACTATCTTTTCTGCACATAACTTTGCTAGATCTGACAGTTTTCTGCAGAAAGGCAGTTGCTCCAACACCCGTCTTTCTGCTATGAAGAGCTCAGCAATGGGTGCAGTGGCAGCCACTGCATTCCTGGACACGCCTGCCTTTCGAAAAGCCATGGACATAGTGTTCCCCTTCTTTGTCAAGTTTAGCAGCCGCTGGTATCTGGTGACTACATCTTTGATGTTACCTGCTAAAGAAATTGAACAGAAGAATACAAAACTGTCAATATATATTCTTTATAGATGTCTACGGCTACAGCAGCTTGAATTACTGTTTAATGAATGCAGCTCCTCACTTCTCCACCAGCTCACTTTTTTTTATTTTTGTTGGCAAGCGTTGGCAAGTTGGAAAACGAAGCGAAAGCCAAAATGATTGATGAAATCAAAGTGTTTCAGGTAAGACGATTTACTATTCATAAGTTACATTTTACTACTTGTAGTAGTAGGCCAACTGATTCACACCTAAACGGAATTGGTTTAAAAGACAGATGTGCTGCCAAAAACAACAAGCAGATCCAGCTCAATACATTCACAGTGGCATGTATGCACTTTGTACAGATCAGAAGCTCTACAATTTTGTGATCGAATGATGTGATTAAGGTGTCTCTGATTGTCTTTTTGTGACAGTCAGGCGAGACAATTAAATTAGAATGTGGTGAAGAAATTTACAGAATGCGATTTTAATTAAGTTTGTTAATGCAAATATCTAATCAGCCAATCATGTGGCAAGACTTTCGCCATAACCAAATAACCAAATTTGGAGGAAAAGTGATTTAAGTGACTTTGAACGTAAATTGTTGTTTGTACAAGACCAGCTGCTATGTATTAATGCTAATTAACATAAAATGCATGCTTCTGCATTTGTTCAAAGAGGACAGACTACACTGTATATATTCTGGACATGCACTGAGGTACTTTTTCCAATGACACACATTTATTTGGCAGACCTAAATTGACCGAGCCTTAAAGAGCCCCATCATGGATTTTTGAAAATGACTGTTCATGTAGTGTGGAATATAGCTCTAAGGGAATGAAAACATCCTGCAAAGATTTATATCTGAAAGTGCACCGTATATAAAGTTATTGTCTTTCAAAAGTGAGAATCGACTCTGAGTATATGAAATTAATTGTTTTTGAAACTAGTCATTAGCTGTTTCGTAGTGACGTAGATATGAATATAGATACATATTGGCCGCGCCCAGTTACTGCGCGCGCAGACGGAAGTGTAAACTTGAAGTCTAGAACACATTCAAATACTTCAGCTGAATAGCAGCATGTCGAGAAGACGCTGTGTTCTACAATGCAAAGATAGTTCAGCAACTTTGTTTTCATTGCCCAGGGACGAGCATGTGAAGAATCAGTGGTTAGAGTTCATATTTGCATCATTTTAATGACGAATCATTCAAAAACATAAATGAATTCAAATGTGGATTTGCAAGCCGGTTGTTCCTGAAGGAGGGCTCAGTACCCAGTGTATATGGATCAGCTTCGTCCTCCTCCAAATCCCAATCTGTAAGTATTATTAATAATGTTTGCTGTTATGTTTTCTGTAGCATGCGCAATATGTATTTTGCTGTGTGTGTTGTGTACGCTCTGCGCAGCTTCTAAGCGGGGTAAAGTTAGTTTTGTTTTCGATATTCCCCAGACATTCCCTGAAAAATGGCAATTACCTTCTAAACGACTTTCCCAAAAATTATTTAAACCCCATTGCCGCTAAAAAGGCAAGGCTAACAATGTTTCACAAGCTTAATTTTACGTATTTTCTCTATATATATTAAGCAATGCCCCTCAAAAGCCGCCGCAATGTGAGTTTCGCCGGGAAAGCTCGCTCTTGACGGAGACGCGAGTAAGGGACCGTGTAGACGTGTTCGCTATCAATTGAAAAATATTTAGAAATATGTCTGTTTGTCGTTGTTATTACTTGGATTGTACTTGGTGTAGCTACTACTGCAGTGATTTATCAATATGTTTCTGCGTTGGGCTAACGCAAATAATGACTTGATTGTGTGTTTACCACCTAACTGTGGCCTTTGTCTGTTCATACACTGTATACAATTTTCAACACTTGACAAGCTATAATCTATTAATGGTGATGGGCGTTCCATTTCCGACAATCTCTGCCTACGGTTTACCAATCACAACTGACTGGGTCATTTGACCAATCACCGCAGATTTGCGTAACACAAAGGAGGTGTTTGGGAAAATGAATCGTCGACGAATCATTTGGGAGTCGTTGAGCAAATCAGGTAAAAATAAATGCATATTATAAGACAACTAAAGTGTTTTTTATCCTTGCATGCACGTGAAACTGTTTTTGGGAACTCCCAAAACAAAAATAGGAACATTTCAAATGCTATGATAGGGGCTCTTTAAAGCCCCCCTCCAGTGTATTTTGACATTTCTATGATATTTCATATTTCATTTCCTTACAATGTTGATTACCCACATAGTTCGCCAGACATTTTTTGACAAATAGCTTAATTTTGTGCTCGCAAACGTTGCTTAGTTGTTAAAACGGGGTGGTGACGTATGACTACAATAAATTCCATAAGTCATCCGTCATTCTCCAAGCTTGCGCAGGCGCACTGTCACGCCTTGTTAAGTCGTAGCATCAACCGATAAACATCGTTGTTACAGTATGTATGTTCATTATGGGATCTCTGCGTGCGGTGATGGAGAACAGATGACAGAAAACATGTCGCACTTTCACCTGCCACTTCTCTTATATACAGTCTGCAACATGCATTTTACTGACGGCCGTTTTACCAATGCATTGGCGGAGGCAGCCCCCACACCCCCGCGGTAAAGTAAGCGCACCATAAAACATAGTGGGAGTTATCGTGTGCAGTGCGTGACAGGACTATCGACTGTGTGATTGATAACAGCTGATACGCGCACATTAGTTTCTGTCATGATTAAATAGCTACTCCTGCCAGACAGTAAAGTGTACTAAACTTTACAGTGTTGTGATGTTAACACAGCATATTGTTAGTGAACACTCCAGCCGGTCATTTTTTGGTTATCATGGTAAATCACTACGTCCGACTATTAACCACACCCCCATTCTCTGTTTGAGAAAGAACGTTCATCAAAAACGGCAGTTAAAACTGGCTGGGGGGGTTTAAGGAGTAGAAAATTAGCACTAGCACTTGCCAAAAGCGGGAAAATTCTGTTTGGCAAGTAAATTGTTGAGACTACACGCCACACTGGTGGGTAGAAAACACTTCAATCTGCTTGATCTGCCGCGCTGCATGTCTTGTGCTCATGCGTACTACACGAAATTAATAGCGTCTGTAACCAAAAAAAAACATTTTTTGTGAACAGAAGCAATATTTAATTTCAAGAATAGACACTGGCTGATTTACTTTTCAAACTTTTCGGTTTGAGGCATTGGGATATATCAGTGTCATTGAGCCATATAATTAGGGTTGGGTATCGTTTGAATTTGAATGATTCCAATTCCGATTCCTTGTTTCGATTCCGGTTCCTAACGATTCTCGATTCAGATTCTTTTAAGAGGCAGGGTCAAAAAAGTTTAGGATATTTTAAATGAGCTAGCTAACCAACAGTCTTTCTGAAGGAAATAGTCTGACCTTCGCCATCAATTTTAATTCTATGAACTTTTTACTTTTTATTCACTTTACTATGAATTTCTCACAGGGCTGTTTTCAACTACTATATAAATATCAAATCTATGAACTTGAATATAAACATTATAAATTATGAATATAATTTCACAGGGGTACACTTTCCTCAAGAGAGCTTTATTTTTTAAAACCTCATGAAAACACATTTACACATGAGTGTATGACGCTGCAGGTACTTAAACATGTTACCGTGCTCCTACTGATGGGCTAACCTGGTGCAGAATAGCAAATAAACAATAAGAAACAACTTGTAAAACCTTTGTCATCTGGCGAGGAGAGAGCAACCAGCGAAATAACCTTTGCTCTGAACGGCGTCGAGAGCACTTCTGGAACATATCCATGCCTTGGTTTGATGCTGCGTTCACAGATGCGAATAGAGCGTCTGGCGCGAGTGATTTCAATGTTAAGTCAATGCAAAGATGCGTTATGCGCGTAAAAAATTCCTGCGGCGCGAATGGGGACAGGCACGCTTTTCAGTTTATAATGTCTATGTTTATATAAACGCGAATACTCCTTTTTTACGCGCGTCAATTTCGCTCTTGATGCGCGAATGGATTCAAAGTGTTCAAGCGTATAACTAGACGCGGGTAGGCGCGAATTTGACGCGCTATTCGCGTCTGATGTGAACGCAGCATTAGGATGACTCTCGAGTTGCTTCGCTCGGTTATGCCAACACTTCTGGTAGACGCTTCTTCGTTGGTGTTCAGCGGTTTCTTCTTCCGGTCGGCGGACTGTGAATCGAAACTAGGAATCGAAATTTAAACTCTTGAACGATTCCGGGAAAATCGCAAAGCTAGTCCAGGGTTCCAATCGATACTCGATACCCAAGCCTACATATAATGCTGTAATTGTGCATAGATCTTATTGTTGTTGTTTATGTACATGGATTTTACATTAATCATAACAAAAATCTCCTATTTAATGGCTGTTTTTCATCTTACCTCGACTTCTATAGTCTTTTCCTTTATTCTTCTTGTCCTTTTTCTTGTTTTTCTTTCTTTTGTCCTTCTTTCTTTTTTCCTTCTTTCTCTTCTTCTTACTCTGCTTCTTCTTTTTCTTCTTTTTTGAATCAGAGTCAGAGCTGGAATCAGAGTCGGAGCTGGAATCAGAGTCGGAGCTGGAATCAGGGTCGGAGCTAGAATCAGGGTCGGAGCTGGAATTGGAGTCTGGGTCGGAAGATTGCTGGGGTGTCAGCTGGGGTCTCTCTTCATTTCCCTTAGGCTGCACAGCATCAGTCACTATATATAATACATTACAAACAAAAATACATTTGAATTGCAGGACACACTGCAGGAGCAATTTCCATGTCATCGCCACTACTTATTATATTATATTTAGTGCTGGGCAAGTTAACGCGTTATTATCGCGTTAACGCATTTATTAATTAATGCCGACAATTTTTTTATCGCGCGTTAACGCAGAGTTTTTTTTATTATTATTTTGAAAGTCCGTTGCTCACTGGCTCTGAATACACATAGGCCTACAGTCAAACCATGATCACAGGAGGGGTGGGATGTTGGTCAGCCAGCAAATAACCCACTCAAACAAGCAATGGAGAGAGGCTTTGGCAGGTTCTCTCAGGTGAACAGAAAGGGAGACAGCGCTCCGCGAGTGAATGACAGGCGCTCTATGGATAGTAACCATGGCAACGGCTTCTGTGCGCTACGCAGCTGTAGCCTTTTTAACTTAAATTAAAATTATACATAACTTTACCTGATAGGCCTGCGTTTAGTTTAGCGGGGATGCTCTGCCATGTGAATTCCCTCCTGTTGATGTCCTGATAACTATTTAGATTCTGGAAACTCACAAACAGCGAGCCGAGGATCAGTCTCTCTTCCAATGATTTGTGCTGCGCGTCGTGTACAAAAAGTTAGACAATTCAACTTCGGCAACGCGCGGGCGCGTGCGTGAGGCGAGCATGACCGCAACAGTTTCACAGGAACGCACCCGCTTGTCGCTGCACCTGTGCTCGACCACTTCACCTCACTCTAGGCTGATTTATACTTCTGCGTCGGACCTAAGCCGGAGCCTCTACGCTATAGACTACGCGTTGGTTTTCATTTATATATCTGCGTCGTTGTCCGCGTTGACGCGCAATTACACATGCAGAGGGAGAGTGTGAAACCCGGCGAGCGGTTCTAGCAATCACAGCGCTTGCGGTACGCGTGCATCTCTCATTTTTGGAGAGATGCACGTCAGGGTACGCGCGCTACACAGCTGCGGCGTGAGTTCGACGCAGAAGTATAAATTGGGCTTTACCTCTGTTTAATGTAATCTTACGTGGGAAACCATGGCATGCCATGACCAAACCTAAGCTGCTATCAGAGAAGTAACGTTGGTCGACTTATATCTGTAGTGATCATGACCCTTTGACTACATAGACTGTTTCTGCTGCTACCTGATACAAGATACCTGTTCAGAAAAAAAAAACAATAAGACTCGTTTTAACAAGCTAGATAAAAGATAATGCCCTGGCAGTGGCAAATAGCTTTGTTTAAATATTTTATTTCATTACGTTAATGTTTAAGTTGAGATTTACAAGAAATATTTTATTGATACTGTGTAAAGGCAATACTGCTGTCAGGGTAGGAATCACAGGATCCAATAGCAAGTAAAAAGTATTTAATGATAATAAATGCAGAGTGAACAATGAAGACAGGAAGACTGGTGTCGATCTATCTCAGACAGCAGGGCTCAGATAATCCACTGTAGCAGAGTGAAACGACACGGACCAGATAATCCACTGTAGCAGAGTGAAACGATACGGACCAGATAATCCACTGTAGCAGAGTGAAACGGCACTGGCAGGGAGCTGCAGGAATCCGTGAACGGGAACTGAGAACGAGACTGACACCAACATGAGAACCGAACAGGACCAAGGAAAACAACGATCTGACACTGAACATGACAAACACAGCACTACATATAGGACTCACAAACGAGGTACACCTGCGACTGATCTGATTGCTCGTCAGCACAGCTGACGCTCGAGGGCAATCAGATCAGAGCAGTAACAAACAGAATGGGAAGGTGAACCTGTGAACCGTGACATTACCCCACCCCCTAGGAGCGTCACCTGACGCTCCCAGAGGGATCTACCTGGCGATTGTAAGCATCGATAAGGGAATGATCCAATATGTCTCGGGCAGGAACCCAACTCCTCTCCTCCGGACCGTAACCCTCCCAGTCCACCAAGTACTGGAATCCACGTCCCCTCCGCCTTGCGTCCAGAATACGGTTAACCGAATAAACTGGTTCCCCATCTACGATTCGCGGCGGTGGGGGAACCGGGACTGGCGGATTAATAGGAGAACGAAAAAAGGGCTTGATTTTAGAAACATGGAAAACGGGATGAATTCTCCGGTACGCCGGAGGAAATTTGAGGCGGACCGTCACCGGACTAAGGATCTTGGTGATGGTAAACGGGCCAATAAATTTAGGAGCAAGTTTTCTACAAGCGGAGCGGAGAGGAATATCAGTAGATGAAAGCCACACTTTTTGACCAGCGACGTAGACGGGAGGCTTCGACCTGTGGCGATCGGCCTGGGCCTTGGTGCGCAAACCCACCTGGAGAAGGGTCTCCCTGGCCGTTCTCCAGATGTGTCTGCACCTCTGGACGAATTCGTGAGCGGAGGGAACCGCGACTTCGGATTCCAGGCTAGGAAAGATTGGTGGCTGGTACCCTAAACTACTCTCAAACGGAGACAGGCCCGTGGACGACACTGGTAATGAGTTATGCGCGTACTCAACCCATGAGATGTGCTGACTCCAAGAGGACGGGTTCTGTGAAGCTAAACATCGCAACCCCCGTTCTAAATCTTGGTTGGCCCTCTCCGTCTGTCCGTTGCTCTGGGGATGGAACCCAGAAGAAAGACTGACATTCGCCCCCAGCAACCGGCAAAACTCTCTCCAAAATTTGGATATAAACTGGGGACCTCTGTCAGAGACCACGTCCGTCGGGAGGCCATGAATCCGAAAAACGTGGTCTATGACAGCCACCGCTGTCTCTCTGGCTGATGGTAATTTGGGCAGAGGGATGAAATGAGTTGCCTTCGAGAACCTGTCCACCACGGTTAAAACCACCGTGTTACCCTGTGAGGCAGGGAGGCCTGTGACGAAATCTAGCGCAATGTGTGACCAGGGTCTCGAAGGCACTGACAACGGTTGAAGGAGCCCAGCCGGAGGACGAGTGGAGGTCTTACAGCTAGCACAGACGGAGCAGGTCAATACAAAACGACGAGTGTCGCGAGCCATGGTCTGCCACCAGAACCGTTGTTTAATGAAAAAGATGGTACGATTAACTCCCGGATGACAAGCTAGCTTGGAACAATGACCCCACTGGATAACGTTGGACCGTAATCTCTCTGGCACAAACAATCGACCTGGTGGGCATCCGGGCGGAGGCACTACCCCATGTAAGGCAGTGCGGACCTTCGACTCAATCTCCCAGGTCAGCATTGCCACCACACGACTCTGTGGAACGATGGACTCGGGAGAAACCGGGCGTTCAGATTGGTCAAAAATGCGGGACAACGCGTCAGGTTTGATGTTTTTGGAACCTGGACGGTAGGAGATGGAAAAATCGAATCGACCAAAAAAAAGTGCCCACCGAGCCTGCCTAGAGTTAAGACGTTTGGCGGATCTGATGTACTCAAGGTTCTTATGATCGGTCCAAACGATAAAGGGTACCCCCGAGCCCTCCAACCAATGACGCCACTCCTCCAAGGCTAACTTGACTGCCAACAATTCCCTATTACCAATGTCGTAGTTACGTTCGGCAGGAGATAAGCGATGAGAAAAATACGCGCACGGATGAACCTTGTTGTCTGCGGGGGAGCGTTGGGAGAGAACCGCGCCTACCCCCACCTCTGACGCGTCGACCTCCACCACAAACTGACGAGAAGAATCAGGGGCAACCAGAATGGGGGCTGAAACAAAGCAGTCCTTAAGTTTGGAAAATGCAGACCCCGCTGCACTAGACCACCTGAACGTCGTCATGGTGGAGGTCAAGGCGGTCAGAGGCGCGGCTAGTTGGCTATAGTTGCGAATAAAACGTCGGTAAAAATTGGCAAAGCCCAGAAACCTCTGCAGGGCCTTGCGGGAGTCTGGGGTTGGCCAATCTACCACTGCCTGAATCTTGTCGGGATCCATACGCATCCCCTCAGACGACACGATGTATCCTAGAAAGGGAACAGACTGTGCATTAAAAACGCATTTCTCCGCCTTGACATAAAGCCCATTCTCCAACAGCCTCTGAAGCACTCGTCTGACGTGTTGAACGTGTTCCTGGAGAGACGAAGAAAAAATCAATATGTCATCCAGGTAGACATATATGAACTGATCGACCATGTCTCTCAACACGTCGTTGACGAGTGCCTGGAAAACCGCGGGGGAGTTGGAAAGCCCGAACGGCATAACCAAGTATTCAAAGTGCCCCCTGGGGGTGTTAAAAGCGGTTTTCCACTCATCCCCCTTCCTGATGCGGACCAAATGATAGGCGTTACGAAGATCCAACTTTGTGAATAAGGAGGCGCCCTGCAGTCTCTCAAAGGCTGAAGACATCAACGGCAAAGGATAAGTATTCTTTACCGTGATGTCGTTCAACCCTCGATAGTCAATACAAGGACGCAAGGAACCGTCCTTCTTACCCACAAAGAAGAATCCCGCCCCTGCGGGGGAAGAGGAAGGGCGGATGAACTTGGCTGCCAGAGAATCAGAAATATATTTCTCCATGGCCTCCCTCTCGGGAACAGAAAGAGAGTATAATCTGCCCTTAGGCGGAGACGTACCTGGCACTAACTCTATCGCACAGTCATAGGGACGATGAGGAGGAAGAGAAGCAGCCCGAGACTTACTGAACACTTCCTTCAGGTCGAGATATTCCTCGGGCACGTTAGACAGGTCCACCTGCTCCTCCTGCAACACAGAACAAGACACAGAAGAACACGCAGACACCAAACAAGACGCATGACAATTCTCACTCCAAGACATGATAGAGTTCTGCCGCCAGTTAATGTGAGGGTTATGGAGGGTGAGCCAGGGGTGCCCTAACACCACAGGCGCAAAAACGGAGTCAATGAGGAGAAAATATATCTCCTCGACATGGTTGCCAGAGGTGGTCAAACTCACCGGTCCGGTGGAGTGCGTGACGGGTGACAGGAGTTGACCACTTAGTGCGTTGACCGATATGGGGTGAGTGATGGGAATGATGGGAATCCCCAGGCGTCGTGCCAGATCACGGTCCATAAAGCTCCCCTCCGCTCCAGAGTCCACGAGCGCATCACAGACGTGGTGAGAGGTGGCCCACTGCAGTCTGACCGGGAGGAGCGTTGATTCACGGGAGGTTTCCTCAACAGCAATGCCACCCGTCAGTAACCTCCTTGCTACTGACGGGCCTTGGCTTTTACCGGGCACTTGGTGGCAAAATGTCCCCCGGTCCCACAGTACAAACACAGCCCCTGGGCTCTCCTCCGCTCCTTCTCCTCCCGGGAGAGCCGAGCTCTGCCCACCTGCATGGGTTCTGGGTCGAATGTAGGACCGACCGCATCACAGGAAGGAGTAACCGGAAGGTTCTGTACTTCAGGAATCGACCTCCTCTGCATTATCAGATCTCGACGTTGCAGTCTTGAGTCCACTCGAATGGCTAAATCAATCAGGTCATCCAGAGATGCCGGAAGGTCCAGAGTGTAGATCTCCGCCTGGATGCGGTCGGCCAACCCATGCAGAAAGATGTCCCACTGCGCCTCGCTGTTCCACTTGCACTCCGCGGCCAGTGTCCGGAACTCGATGGCATAGTCCGCCACTGACCTGTGATCCTGCCGAAGGTCTGCCAAGAATCTGGCCGCCTCCCTCCCTGAAGCCGCGCGATCAAATACCTTCTTCAGTTCTGCGCCGAAGGACTGGAAGGACGTCAAGCATTGATGCCCCTGCTCCCATACAGCGGTTCCCCACAGCGCCGCACGACCAGAGAGTAGTGTGACTACAAGGGCTACTTTAGATGCTTCGGTGGGGAACGATGACGGCTGGAGAGCAAAATACAGTGAACATTTAGTCAGGAATGCACGACACAGTTGTGGCTCACCCGAATAGGTAGTAGGAGGAGGTAGGCGAGGCTCCGGACTGTTGGAAGGCTGGGCCGGGGGTGGAACAGCGGGTGGTGGATTAGGCGCAGTGGTCCCGTGGGCAGACTCGACTCTTAGCTGTTGAAACTGGGAAGAGAGGTCTGCCATCTGCGCCACCAGGGTCTGGACAGCACGGCCAGTAGCTGTGATCTGTTCATCCTGTCGATCGAAACGTGCATTGTTCTCATTGAGTATCTCTCGTAACTCGGCTATACTCGCTGGATCCATAAAGGGTCAGATCGTTATGTCAGGGTAGGAATCACAGGATCCAATAGCAAGTAAAAAGTATTTAATGATAATAAATGCAGAGTGAACAATGAAGACAGGAAGACTGGTGTCGATCTATCTCAGACAGCAGGGCTCAGATAATCCACTGTAGCAGAGTGAAACGACACGGACCAGATAATCCACTGTAGCAGAGTGAAACGATACGGACCAGATAATCCACTGTAGCAGAGTGAAACGGCACTGGCAGGGAGCTGCAGGAATCCGTGAACGGGAACTGAGAACGAGACTGACACCAACATGAGAACCGAACAGGACCAAGGAAAACAACGATCTGACACTGAACATGACAAACACAGCACTACATATAGGACTCACAAACGAGGTACACCTGCGACTGATCTGATTGCTCGTCAGCACAGCTGACGCTCGAGGGCAATCAGATCAGAGCAGTAACAAACAGAATGGGAAGGTGAACCTGTGAACCGTGACAACTGCTGATATAAAAGCACCTTATTTGTTTAAAGTTTTTGCAAACCACATTTATTGCACTTTTGTAGCAGTACATTTAAATCAAAAGTGCGCAATACACTACTTTAGAATTCATTATTCAATTTTGCGCGTAACAATGCGATTAATCGCGATTAATCGCAAGAAGATCATGCGATTAATCGCGATTAAATTTTTTAATCGTTGCCCAGCACTAATTATATTATATACTTATTTTACCAGGGAGCAACATGCTGGGCCTGCCTTTCATTTTGGATTGTACTTTGGAATCTGACACAACCTAAATTAACCCTGCCTGTACCCCACTACAAGCCTTCATGCCATCTGTTGGTCCCTTAATCTGTCTGTGTGTGTAAAAACCGTGCTACCCTTGACCAAAGTGGTCGCGTTCCCTTTTCATAAAATACTACTAGTGATTTTATTGCTGCCTTCTGTGTCTGCATTTTACCCCTACAGTGTGATACATTATTATGCTGATTGAAGAGGCAGTTTATCATGACTTCAAGCTACGTGTGAACCAAGATAAATATATATATTGTATGCCTATATTTATTTAGAGCATTATTATAGACTAGAACAAATATAGGCCTATTTTGACTAAACTGTAATTAATGCCTAAAAATTAACTAAAAAAGTTCTATGAACAAAATAGCATGGAGCTACTTTTAGTTCTGAAACCTTCCACTACACAAAACAGCGCTCAGGTTACCTACCCTCTTTTTCAGCAGTCATCTCAGCCACTTGCTGCTCGAGAAATTTTTTATCATTCTCCAGTTGTTCCACTCGATCTTGAAGGATCTCTGCTTTATTTTTCCATTTAATTAGTTCTTGGTTCAGTGGCTTTAGTTTTTCTTGAGCTGCATCAACAGAAAAACACAGAAGATGACAGTTTATCAAAGCAGAGGTACATTTCTGGCATTTGTTTTAACTGTATAACACATGTGGAAATTAAAGGACCTAGATTGGGAGATAATGCCAAGGAGGTGCAGACCAGCGTTTTTTGTGGCAAGAAAATCCAGAAAGAACAACAACATGTCGACTAACTAAAAAAACAAATGATGCAACTGTGAATTATTTTGGTTGTGTATTATAGAGGTGCAATCTACAAGATTTAATAAACACAACTGAGGTGTTTCTGCTCTTATAATCAGTACAGTACTTTTTGGCATTTAGCAGTAACTCATAATAGTACTTCACTCAGTATTTACTTCTTCAACCAAAAAAACCCTGCAATTTGACTTAGCTGACAGGTGTCATGCCAAAGTACGTGCATCGTACGCCACCGAGGCGTGCATGCAGTCAGCAGTGAAGGTGGACACCCAGAATATATATTGTTTGCACTGAATTGAGAATGTATAAACAAGTTTAGTTACTGTTTGGAAAAAAAAACTTTAGATCCAGATCCACTGTAACCTTTTGTAAGGAAACTGCTCCTACGAATAGCTAAGCGGCCAATGGACTACTGTAAAATCAATATCTCTCTAACCAGTTTAACACATTGGTGGCCTCAATTACATTTAGGTCCCCTACTTCACTCAAAATGTACATTGAACTGAATGCAGCATTACAGATAATATTGATGTTGAAGTAGCCTATCAACGGTGTAAAATCGAATTGTATAACGTTATACTTAGGATGTAACAGGAGAAATTGTGAAATATCAACATTGTCAACATTACATCTGCTTGTGTCACTAGTTACGTTTGTCAGTGTCAATTATCATGTTCTTATGTGATTTAATGTTGCCCTGTTTTTATAGAATTGTGTTGGGCAAATATAAATATATTGTCAAGATAAATTATCTTATCTCATCTTATACACACATCAACTATTAAGCCTGATGTTTGGGTGACCTCATCTGAGTAAAAAGAGAGAGAAAAATAACGATAAAACGACCAATTAAACGATCCACATGTTACATTTGTCATTATTTTGGTGGACTGGAAGATCTGCCTTTCACCGCTGAATCCATCGCGCTGCGTTTGGGGGTAACTAACGTCACCTTGACACCAGCCCTCTATGAGTTTGAGTTATAACGTTAGCTAACGTTACCACTAACCCAGCTAACAGGGAACGTTGTCAGAACATTGGCTAACATTCTCTGAAAGTTATCAAAAAAACGTTCTTGCTGTAACATTATTATAACGTTCTAAAGACGTTATCATTAAAACGTTATTCTTAGGTTGTTATTGGAACGTTTGAAAAACGTTATTATGTTAAACATATATAAGTCATTACAAATTAGTTATAAATACTTTTATTCTGCAAATCAACTTCAGAAACATAATTTGTAAATCCAGTGACACAATGCTCTAAAAAACAGTTTTTCGTAAATATTTTTTTTTTATTGTCAGATAAAAAATGCTACCAGATTATAAAAGAATTATGCCTATTCAACAGGAAATAATTCAGCAAGTACAGAGTCAATTATAAATGTGGTTTTACCTTAAAACATAAAATAAAAAAAATAAAAAAATCACAATTATGTATTATATTTTTCAATTAATTGTAGATAAGGCAATAGGAAAAATAAAAAATAAATTTAGGGATTTAAAAACATACAAAAAAGTGTTTTAACAACTTTTGCAATTACAGTAAAGGAAAAAACACGGAATGTGTTTAATCTGATGATTCCTCACATACGTTTAGCGTGATAGGATGGGCGTGGTTTTGGAGCGCCCATCAATCAAACACAGCAGGACGTCGACGACGACAGACGGACAACTCGGAGACAGAGACGGAAGATTTTAGGTAAGTTGAGTGAATTTTGCTGGTTGTATGAATAAAATACCTTTAACACAATGCTAATTTACTTAGTTTTGCAGCATTTGCTAATTTTTTAATGAAGTTAATTAGATCAACAATGCTATCTCTATTGAGTAACGTAACGCGGCTTTATTGAGTAACGGCTAAAGTTAGCTCAGCTTAGCTAAAAGTGGTATTGCCCCCCCAGTTTTCTTTTCCATGTGTCGCAAATTCGTAATATTGAAATCTGTTTGTAATTTGTATTGTGTCAATTGGCATTTTAAAACAAACTCCTTTGTGACATTTTAGAAATGGAAAGATAACATTACCCCTATACAGGCTCCTCTTAAATTTTATTTGGATCGAGCACTTGACAAGTTTATTGACCCTTTTCACAGACTGTAATGACGCGTTTTAACAATCATCAGTATCGTAAATTCTGCTAATTTTAAATTTATACAGTGTATGTTATGTATAAGGCCATATTTTCAATTCCTACAGGCAGCTATTTTTGGCAACAATATTTGAATTGGGAAATACTGAAATCTCAAAAATTGCTTAACAAACTCGTTAAATAATATTAAATCAGCAATGATCTATCACACTGTTTCTGTCTCTTGCTCAAATTGCATATCAATTTGTATTTTTGGCTTGGTGCAGTTTTAGGCGCGGGTTTCTATGGTAACCGGCTCCTCTGACGTTGCAGAGCCGTTGAAAGAGACAACCTTTGATCACGTGGTTGTAGTTCGAATAGTTTGAAACCACTCTGCACTTAATCTTTTAAATGGGTTTAAGTGGGACAGACAGCAGTTCAATTGTATTTATTTATAGATTAATTTATAGAATTTGACAATAATTATAGATTATAGTTTCAAATTAATTTTGGAAAGTGGAATTTGATGTTCTGTGCTTATGTTGTTACGAACCCTTAAGACTTTCATTCATCTTCAGAAGACACACATGAAGATCTTTGAATGAAATCTGAGATTTCTGAAATATCTTAATTTGTGAGCAAGTACAGCATCACAGTGCTTTTATACTAATCTCACCACACTTTAATACAACACTGTCTTCTTTTCTCCCTGCAGTATCTCCAGAGACCCTCTCAGGATTCAGTCCAGTCCGATGAGCCGGAAGCTGAAGTGGATGTATCCCCCCCAAACGTCATGTCTTGTTTTAGCTTTGTATCATGTTCATTATTTTGAAGTTTAATCTGTTTGTCATGTGCTACATTGCTCCTCGAGTCCCCCAGATCAAGCTTTTTCTGTGGTCTGGCCTCAGTTGTGGAACAATTTGCCGTTCGAAATTAGAATAGCCCTCTTTTCATTTTATATTTGAGTCTGATACTGTTTTTGCCACTCCTGTTTCTTTTCATTTTATATTTGAGTCTGATACTGTTTTTGCTATTCCATATCTTTAGGTATTATTTTGTTTTAATTCCTGATGTTCTGTAAAGCATGTTGGCCAGCCAGTGGCTGTTGTAAAAATGTGCTATATAAATTAAATGAACTTGAATTTGTGAATGTCATTGGTTGTTTTTGGTCATGTTAAAGGAACACTCCACCGATTTTTCATATTAAACTATGTTAATCTCTTATCTAAGACGAGTTGATACACACCTCTCTCGTCTCAGTGCGTGTGCTCAATCGCTTTGAGCCCAGTTCATTCATTAGGATCCAAACAGAGATGAAGTTAGAAGCGACCAAACACCTCCGTTTTCCCTATTTAAATACAGTTACACGAGCAAGTATGGAGACACAAAATAAAACGTGGCGCTTTTCTAAGCGGGTAAAATGGAGAACTATAATGTATGGGGGAATAGCACTTGAGAGCATTTCGACTCGGCGCAGTAATATCACTCCTGAATGATCCTGGCACCACGTTTAATTTTGTGTCACCATACTTTGTCGTATAACTGTATTTAAATAGGGAAAACTTGGAGGTGTTTGGTCGCTTGTAACTTCATCTCTGTTTGGATCCTAATGAATGAACTGGACTATCAAAGTGTCGCCGCGCGCCAGAACGATTGAGTGCACGCACAGAGACGAGAGAGGTATGTATCAACTCGTCTTAGTTAAGGGAATAACATAGTTTAATATGAAACAACGGTGGAGTGTTCCTTTAATCCTTGTCCTTGTGTTCCCATTGTCTCATCTAGCTTTGTTCCCTGTACCATTGTTGGTGATTCTATGTTTAGTCCAAGTTTATGTCAATGTAATTTCATATTGTCACTTCAACCCAAGTCTGTTTTGTTTGTATCGGTTTATTGGAATAAACTATACTTGGGTTCAATTCAACTCGCCTTCATTGGACTACATTACACATATTATAGACATGATTCATGTTTTTTTTATTTTTTATTATCTTTCTAGATCTTTTTGTCTTCATTTTAAAATCTGAATTATTTGGTTCTGTTTTAGGTTCTTCGTATAATATATACCTAGTTATATGGAAAAAACATTAAGAAAAGGTTTAATAAGTGAATGAAACGTTTATGTAATGGGATAATTGAACGTTTGTATAACGTTCTTATAACCAAGCAAGAACGTTTATATAACGGGAGAATTGAACGTTCTAATAACGTTTTAAATAATGTTCTTATAACCAAGAAATAACATTAATAGAACGTTTATATAACGGGAGAATTGAACGTTTTAATAACGTTTGAATGAGGTTCTTATAACCAAGCAAGAACGTTAATACAACGTTTATATAACGGGAGAATTGAACGTTCTAATAACGTTTTGAATTACATTCTTATAACCAAGAAATAACGTTAATACAACGTCTAAAAAACTGGACGTTTTGAACGTTCCTAGAACATTCAGAAATAACGTTTTTATAACTTCATGGGAACGTTATGGAAACGTTCTTATAACCTAGAATTGTTAGCTGGGAACAAGCCCCTACTTACATTCTTCTACAACGTCCTCCTTTTCACGGTCACGTTTTCGTCCCCTTGTCCCGAAAGCGGCCATGCTGGAACGGATTCTAGAAACGATAAGTTACTGGTTAGCTAACTTACCTCATGTGGACATTAAAAACTTTGAGCTAACGTTAGCTAGCTAGGTAACGTTACAACTCACAACTGTGACTGAAAAAGTAAGCAGTGATTCATGCCAGAGATAAGCAGTTTACATTTAGCTTGCCAACTTTAGATCTGTTATTACACAGACGTTAACACAGTTGCTTACCTCTGCAATCGTTTTTCTTTTGTGATTGTAAGCTACAAAAAACTGCCAGTTCAACTAGCTGTTAAACCACTCGTTCGTTATCGGTCTAGAGGAGAACGTAAGGTGGATGGGTGTGTACAGGACCGTTTACAGCGATGACACAGCCAATGAAATGCGAGCGCGCCAAATACTATAAGAAAGGAGTGCGCGCGCCAATTATATTCAAATTTTCCTGGATCCTGCATGCCTCCGGAATTATGGACTTTTGCATTAGAAAACTAATTTCGAAAGTTTATGTTAAACCAAACAAAAAATCAACTTTAAAACTGATCAAATGGCTGCAGAAAAAAAAACATCTGCTGAAAGAAAAAATGAAATGCAGGCAATGTGGACATAAGATGAAGATGGTTTCATACCAGTGCACAGACAACTTCATTTGGTAAGTCATTGTGTTATTGAATGATAGTTATATCAACCTAAGAAGCTTTTTTTGTTGAAAAAAGCATGCATGATTTAAATGTCTAAAACAACATAGACTTTTTAATCAGTTAATCAAATGTATTGTTTATAGCCCTTTATATATCAGCAGTCAGATGTCTCAAAGTGCTTATATACCCAGCCTGCGTTCACGTGCTATGGAAAATATGATATTTTCCACTTGTGAACTGGTATTTACCAGTGTGTTGCGTTCAAGTGCTTTTGTTGGCGTAATGTGGTAAAAAGATGGAGATCCAGACCTGTTATTTAGCTAAAACTATTTTAGATTGCTTAAGTCATGATCTGCTACAGCAAGAAAATGATTTATCAAAACTCAAACGGTAAATAATATGCTGTATATTTTGTAGACCTTGAATAGTACATATTTTTACCATTCACGACTCTCGCGTTGCTCTCCGCCCTTTTGAAAAGGTCAAAGGTAATCTCATCTCGGCAACTAGTGCATCAAAATATTCTACGAGTTGCCCAGTGGGTAACACTTTAGAATAATGGTCCGTAGTTAACAAGTAGCTATGCAGGAAGTAATAGGTAGTACTGCATTAACACCTAACTTAATACTATTAACTAATATGGAAGCAATATTAACTAAGCAGTAAGTAATAGGTAATTTAGTACAAAGGTAGTTCCTTGGTAGGTATTTGATTATTACTAAAGAAATATATCCTCATTGAGAACTACTTGTGAACTAAGAAATAATAACCAATTAATTACTAATCACAAAAGTAACATGTCTAAAAAGTGAACAATTGTGGGGGTTTTACTCTTAACATGGTCATAAAATTTCAGAAGCGTGTGCCTCAAATGGGTTATTTGTGGAAACCAGTTTATGAATATTATATCCACCCAAATACATTAGCTACAGGTTGAGATTGTGACTGCTACTCTTGCCAAATGATGGACATATGTTCTCTGTTTATTTCAAATATAAACATAGAATAATACTAATAATGATAGTTTTTTAAAAATCTTAAATAATTAGGAAGTGATGCTGACACTCTCATGATTGGATTAGTTCACTATTATGAGCTCTATTGAGTGTGATACAGTAGCTGCCTGAGGAGGACTTCTCTTTAGGATATGAACATAAACATTGATGTTCTCTTGTCAAAAACAATTTGCATCTTTAATGAAGAAATTGGCAGCATTTATGTGGCGCAAAACCACATCTTCCAGATTACAGTGTTTGTTAGAATATTAGTGCCTCACAGAACCTGTACAGTATGTGTCAAATATAAAATTAAATAACTTGTATTATTTGTGAAAAACATGTTAACTCCTCACTAACTACTCAAGCGTTACCTGTCATCCCGCAGGAACTACTATAGTGACTTGGCCCATTATTTTAAAGTGAAAAACATGTTAACTCCTCACTAACTACTCAAGTATTTTTTTTTTTTATTATAAGCACTGAAACATTTCCACAAAATCATAAAAGAAAATCCTACATAATGCAAAAATGCACAACTGGGCATGCAAGAATATTGTCTTCTAATATTTAGCAAACGTCCTAGAGGACCATCCCTGTGGTTGTGTCCAAGCCGTATGTCCACTCAATGCAGGTCAAGTGTTCCTTTAACAGCTTTTCTGTCCAATTGCCTCTCAACCTCCAAATCTGGCTTTTATATGTTGACCATGCTCGTCACTGAGGAGTTAACATGTTTTTCACTTTAGAATAATGGACCACATCACTAGTAGTTCCTGCGGGATGACAAGGTAACGCTTGAGTAGTTCGTGAGGAGTTAACATGTTTTTCACAAATAATACAAGTTATTTAGTTTTATATTTGACACATACTGTACAGGTTCTGTGAGGCACTAATCTGATATTTTAGACATGCTACTTTTGTGATTAGTAATTAATTGGTTATTATTTCTTAGTTCACAAGTAGTTCTCAATGAGGATATATTTCTTTAGTAATAATCAAATACCTACCAAGGAAATACCTTTGTAGGCCTACTAAATTACCTATTACTTACTGCTTAGTTAATATTGCTTCCATATTAGTTAATAGTATTAAGTTCGGTGTTAATGCAGTACTACCTATTACTTCCTGCATAGCTACTTGTTAACTACGGACCATTATTCTAAAGTGTTACCGCCCAGTGGAAAATACCACATGAGGGGGTGTTCATGTGCATTTTCCACGTCGGCTTTTGGTATTTACCATAATTACCATAGCACATGAACGCACCATTAAACCATGTAGAGCAACAACAGGTTGCACAGTGGGTAGGATAAACTTCCTGTTAGGTTCTAAAAATGAGAGAGGGGCCAGACATTTCTGGCTGTTCTGGGTGAGACTGTAGCCTACACGACGTAGTTTGTCCACAGTAATGATCAAGCAGTCTTCTTGTCATCTAATTACATGTGCGCTGTGTCCAGGGTCTTTAGGCAGTCCACCATCAATTGCGTGATAAATGTACACAGACAGTGGCTATCAGCTCGTCATAAGATTCAGCGTGACACCAGAAATGTTAGAATACAGCATTTCTTTTAACAATAAGCAGACTTTACTCATTTCTATTTGACAGTATAAGCTACTGGTCAGTAGGAACAACGTTGCCAGGTTATAGCTTTTCCAGCATGTTCTGATCAGTTTATTAGATCATCAATCATGTGCACATTTTAGCCTATTCGACAAGCAATTTAAGTCTATAATATAAAAATTCTTGATTTCCAGGGAATGCCACAGAAAGACATGTCGGCGATTGAGAAGGAGTGTGAGGACTGGGTCAATTTTCTATCGGTCCCACGCCAGCCTTTTTACATGGATGAAATACATACACAGGTAGAAAACCTTCATAATATGTATTTGGTTATATAACAGCATATAAGGTAATTGCAGTAACTTACATGGTCAGCAGAGTGTTCAAATTTCCTCTCACACGTTGACTTGTCTGACTTTCTGGTTGGATCAATGTAGAAAGAAGTGAACTTGCATGGCATTTTTACCCAGAAGCAAGGCTTTGTTCAGCTCTCCCTGCATTTGCTGAGTTTCAACACAGAGACCAGCTGCAAGCTCAATCACAGTAGAAGGCCAGAGAACACATTCTATTCGGCATAAGAACTTCATGATTGAGTGAGCAGGTTGAAAAGACACAACTTTGACAATTATTGAACATCACTGGTTTAAGTTGCTAAAGTTGTGTCTGAATTTAAGTTGTGAACCTGAATTTAAGGTATGTAATGCAAGTGCATTATATACTTTAAATGTAGTTAGGTTGGTTATGCCATTAAATTAAAAACATAGAAAACAATAAATGTTTAATTTAATTTAATATATTTCACATTTGTTTCATGTTTGTTTATTGTGCTTTTAAGTAGTTAAAATTGCCTTGTCAACGTAGATGACAATACAAAAATCAGACATGGTTGATTTTACTTTTGCACTTAATACTTTTAATGTTGGCTTGGAATTTATATTTGATATTAACATTGCTCAAGAAAAAATAATGTTTTAGTTTTCACGGTGCAGCTATATTTCTTTAGAGCCATTTAAGGGTATAATAGACCTGCAGGAATTTAGTTGTGCTTTTAGCTATGGTTTAAAGCATTTTCAGGACACTGGGAATTCAACAAATATACAGGATTGTTTTAAATTGTTCAAATTGCTACATGTTTTACACATGAATGAATTAAATGTCTTATTTAATTTTTCTAGATTTTCACAAGGTTTGTGTATGCGGCAAGTGGACATGTTGCAAGATGGGATTTCTAAGAGCAGCACCACACTCTCAAGGATGGCAAAGAAACTTCGGCACATTTGTCTTAAAAGCATGAGAAAGTATCGGAAGCAAAAAGGGCAGAGAATAGGTGGAGCTGATGTTCTCGTCCACATTGACGAAAGCAAATTCTGTCATAAAAGAAAGGTATGTATTCTATTGCTAACCTAATCATTCTATCCAAATCGATTATTCAAGTTATAGTTTTAAAGTTTAAATTTGCAATATCTACACTAAATTTACACACAGAAAAAAGAACAAAAATAAAGAATCTACAACATTGTAGGAAGAAGATGCTTCTCTCAATAATATTTTACTAATTCAAATCACTCACAAACCAGCTCAAACCTTCATCTCTCTATCAAACCGATGGCAATGAAATGCAGACTTTCTCTTAAAAATGTCTCCTTGTCCACTCATTATCTTTTAATGTTTTTTTATTTTAGTACGCCAGAGGACGCTTTGGAAAAACATGGAGGAGAAAGACGTGGGTATTTGGAATGTTGGAGATACGGGGTAACTCCAGGCGTCCTGTCCTTCGTCTTGTGAAGAGGAGGAACAAGGATACCTTGGTTCCTATTATCAAAAAACACGTCAAACGTCAGAGTATGGTAGTAAGTGATGAGTGGAGAGCATATTCAAGTCTCTCACATGAGGGCTACAGGCATGTGAAGGTCAACCACAGTCAGCATTACGTAGACCCAGATACAGGTCTACACACTCAGAATATTGAGAGGGCCTGGCAGACCTACAAGAAGGAGGTATGGCGTTTACGTGGCAACCGAACAGAGAAGTCTCTGAAAAGGCAGCTCTGCTTTATTGAATGGACATACTGGTTGGGCAAGAGACACAAACATGGAATCCTTGGTAGACTTTTCAAGGACATAAAGAATATGAAATAATCAGCATCTTTTGTTCATTGTTTCAATGTTTTACATGCTTCATCAAAGCAAATGTTGCACAGCCAGTAAAATGTTGTGGTATCAGACATGCTAAAAGCTTCACTTGTGTTTCACTTTAGTTGAATGTCATAAGACATTCAACTATAGAAGATTACTAGACTTTGTAAATGCACTGATTTTGTTGATGACTTGATCATTTGTTCATGTGAAGTACATAAGCTATAAACAGTCAACGAAGCTTCACGTGTGTTTCACTTTATTTGGATAGTCACAATGAACATCTATGGATAGTTACTTGAATGACATCACATGTGTTGTGAAAGGGTTACGGATACATTAGAGATGTTGTGAATACACTCCTAAATATTTGCTGTACGTGTCATATAGAACCTGGTGTGAAAAGATACATACAGAGATGCTACTGAAAAGTTACAAATGTGCTGTAGCAATGCCGCTGAGTAACTAGAAATTATGTAGATTAACATAATGAAACTGCAAAGATACAGAGATGCTACTGAAAAGCTACAAATGTGCTGTAGCAATGCCGCTGAGTAACTGTAGAAATTATGTAGATTAACATCATGAAACTGCAAAGATACAGAGATGCTATTGAAAAGTTACAAATGTGCTGTAGCAATGCCGCTGAGTAACTAGAAATTATGTAGATTAACATCATGAAACTGCAAAGATACAGAGATGCTACTGAAAAGCTACAAATGTGCTGTAGCAATGCCGCTGAGTAACTGTAGAAATTATGTAGATTAACATAATGAAACTGCAAAGATACAGAGATGCTACTGAAAAGTTACAAATGTGCTGTAGCAATGCCGCTGAGTAACTGTAGAAATTATGTAGATCATCATCATGAAACTGCAAAGATACAGAGATGCTATTGAAAAGTTACAAATGTGCTGTAGCAATGCAGTTGAGTAGCTATAGATATGTAGATTGCCATAATGAAAATGAAAATATACATTCAGGGAACGCTACTGATAGTTGCAAATGTGGTTTTAAATGCTTCTTATGGGTTATAGATGGTTTGTTGAATATCTATAGATGTACTACAAGCAATTCGTTGTTGAATGTCTACAGACATTCAATTATGAATTTATGATAATTTGTTGATAGTTTGTAAATCATGTACAGATGAACTGTTGAAAGTCTGCAGACATTCAGTAGAGAAATGATACTGATACTCTGTTGATACTCTGTAGAGCATCTACAGATTGACTATCCAAATAAAGTGTTACCAGATTAGCTATTAGTGAACAAAAACAATTTCTAAAGCTAGGTCTTCTAAACATTAGATCGCTCACACCGAAGGCGGTTATTGTAAATGAAATGGTCACAGATAATAATTTTGATGTTCTGTGCCTTACTGAAACCTGGCTTAAACCAAATGATTATTTCGGTCTAAATGAGTCTACTCCGCCAAGATACTGTTATAAGCATGAGCCCCGTCTGATCGGTCATGGCGGCGGTGTTGCAACAATCTACAGAGATATCCTTAATGTTACTCAGAAAACTCGTCATAGGTTTAATTCGTTTGAAGTACTTGTGCTAAATGTTATGCTCTTAGATGTAAGAAAAAAATCCCTATTATCTCTAGCATTGGCTACCGTATATAGACCTCCAGGGCCTTACGCCGATTTCCTAAAAGAGTTTGCTGACTTTCTATCAGATCTTTTGGTCAACGTCGATAAAGCATTAATTGTTGGAGATTTTAACATACACGTAGATAATTTAAATGATGCGTTAGGGGCTGCGTTTACAGATTTATTAAACTCCTTCGGGGTCAAGCAAAACGTCACCGGACCAACTCATCGTCTTAATCATACACTCGATTTAATTATATCATATGGAACCGATCCAACTGATATAGATATCATTCCACAAAGTGATGATGTCACTGACCATTACATGGTAACTTGCATATTAAGTACTGCTGTAATATGTCATGCTGCGCCACGTTATCGACCAGGTAGAACAATTCTTCCATCCACCATAGATCATTTCTCAAATAGCTTATCTGATCTGTCTCAGCTGCTGCCTGAACCCAAACAAACAGATGAACTAGATGAACTAACTAGCACTATGAGCACGATTCTCTCTAGAACATTGGATATTGTTGCACCCATTAAATTAAAAAAGGTCAGAGAAAAAAGTATAGCACCATGGTACAATAATACTACGTATGTTTTAAAGAGAGAAACCCGTAATTTAGAGCGTAAATGGAAAAAAACTAATTTAGAGGTCTTTAGAATCGCGTGGAAAGACAGTATGTCACGTTATAAAAAGGCCCTTAAAACGGCCAGGGCTGAGCACCTCAGCAAATTAATAGAAAACAACCGAAATAATCCAATGTTTTTATTTAATACCGTGGCTAGACTAACAAATAAACAGACGTCGTCTGAACAAAATACCTCTTTACAGTTTAGTAGTAATGATTTCATGAACTTCTTCACCGAGAAAATTGAAAGCATCAGAATCAAAATCGTAAACGTTCAATCTTTACTCGCGCCTTATAATTCAGCCGCAATTATCACCCCGCAAGAACAATTACAATGCTTTACAACCATAGAACAAAAAGAGTTAAATAAACTTATCACTTCATCTAAAACAACAACATGTTTATTAGATCCTATACCAACTGAACTACTGAAAGAAGTGTTACCTATAGTGGAAGAGCCATTAACTCATCTTTATCTTTAGGTCATGTTCCAAGAACGTTCAAGCTGGCTGTTATAAAACCTCTTATTAAGAAACCACATTTAGATCCAAATAACCTAGCAAATTACAGACCCATTTTGAATCTTCCATTTATTTCAAAAATATTAGAAAAAGTTGTGTCCAGTCAACTCGGCTCTTTCTTGCAAGAAAACAACATCTATGAAAAGTTTCAGTCTGGATTCAGGCCACATCATAGCACTGAAACTGCGCTTGTTAGAATCACAAATGATTTACTTTTAGCTTCGGACCAAGGCTGTATCTCAGTACTAGTTTTACTTGATCTTAGTGCTGCGTTCGACACTATAGATCACACAATACTCTTAGATCGACTACAAAATTACACTGGTGTTCAAGGACAAGCATTAAGCTGGTTCAGGTCATACTTATCTGACCGCTACCATTTCGTCTACTTAAATGGAGAAAAATCGATCATAACTTCGGCAAACTATGGAGTGCCGCAGGGATCTGTGTTAGGCCCTTTATTATTCTCAATATATATGCTGCCACTTGGTAATATTCTAAGGAAACATGGAATTAGTTTCCATTGTTATGCTGATGACACTCAAATATATATTTCATCACGGCCAGATGAATACGCTAAATTATCCAAATTGACAGATTGTGTTAAAGATATAAAAGATTGGATGACGCGTAATTTTCTTTTATTAAATCCAGACAAGACAGAGGTAATACTTATCGGTTGTAAAAACCGTCCACAAAACCTTTCACAGCACGACTTTAACATAGTAGGATGCCCTGTTACTTTATCCGCTACAGTAAAAGACCTGGGTGTTACATTAGACTGCAACCTGTCTTTGAAAAGCATATTTCATATGTTACAAAAACAGCCTTTTTCCACCTTAGAAACATTGCTAAGCTACGTAATATGCTATCAGTCTCTGATGCAGAAAAGTTAGTTCATGCATTCATGACCTCGAAACTAGATTACTGTAATGCTTTATTAGCTGGTTGTCCTGCATCTTCAATAAACAAGCTACAGTTAGTGCAAAATGCAGCCGCTAGAGTTCTTACTAGATCAAGAAAATATGATCATATAACACCGATTTTATCATCACTTCATTGGTTACCTATAAAGTTCCGTATTAATTACAAGGTATTGCTTTTGACTTATAAAGCTCTAAATGGTTTAGCTCCAGTTTATTTAACGGATCTTCTATCGCCCTACAATCCATCGCGCTCTTTAAGATCACTAAATTCGAGGCTTCTGGTCATTCCTAGGATATCCAGATCCACCAAAGGAGGCAGAGCATTTTCACATTTAGCTCCGAAGCTCTGGAATAGCCTTCCTGATATTGTTCGTAGCTCAGACTCGCTCTCACAGTTTAAAACTAGACTGAAGACGCATCTATTTAGCCAGGCATTCATATACATTTTTATCTTACAGTTACTATAAATCCGGCCTCTAGTTTCATAAACGCCAGAGGAGAACTGGCCCCCGTCTGAGCCTGGGTTCTCCCAAGGTTTTTTTTTCTCCATAGGGTCATCTGATGGTGTGTTAGGACACCTTTAGGTCACTGGATGGAGTTTTTCGGTTCCTTGCCACTGTTGCCTTTGGCTTGCTCAGTTGGGGATATTCAAATTAATTAACCAATCATACCATTGATCAGCTCTACCAAACTTGGATGTCTTTTTTTTCCAGTAATAAACAAACATTGTTAAGTTGTTTTGATTGATACTGTGAAGCAGCTTTGATACAATCTGTATTGTGAAAAGCGCTATATAAATATATTTGACTTGACTTGACTTGACTAGTTCCGTCCAGCCCAGCCGAGCCTTCACCGCTGGTACCGTCCAGCCGGAGACCGTCCAGCCGGAGACCGTCCAGCCAGAGACCGTGTGTTCTAATCCCTCTTCGCCGCTGGTTCCGTCCAGTGCCAAGCCCTCTTCGCCGCTGGTACCAAGCCCTCTTCGCCGCTGGTTTCGTCTCCTCCATGGCCGCCCGAAGGGTCGTCTCCTCCATGGCCGCCTGAAGGGTCGTCTCCTCTATGGCCGCCCGAAGGTCGTCTCCTCCATGGCCACCCGAAGGAGCGTCTTCTCCATGGCCGCCCGAAGGGGCGTCTCCGCCCTGGCCGCCCGAAGGGGCGTCTCCGCCCTGGCCGCCCGAGGGAAAGTCTCCACCCTGGCCGCCTGAGCGCCTAACAGCACTAGCATTCGCTGAAAACAACTGAGGACAGTGACTAAAAAACAATATTTTACTGCTGCTGTTATTAACTGCCTTTATATTTAGTGCTTCAATTTGTAAACACCGTTTTAATCTAACCTATTTCCGCGGTAGCGCTATTTTAATCCATCACTTATGTTGCGAGTGAACTGATTGCGCAACCTGATGCTCGAGACAAAATACACACATCCCAAGTGTCCCGGAAGTTCCGGGAGTCACCCGCATATTGATAGTGGCTCCAGAACCGAACTGAAATTGAGCGGAAGTACGAAGTCTGACGTCAGGCTACTACTCAGTCTGAGATAGCGACCTATCTCAGTTTTCCTCCGGCCTGAAAACAGCCGGCCAATCAACGAACAGAGGGCGGGCTGAGAGCCGTGACGTAGATGCTAAGTGCCGAGTTTAAGATTATATTTTAGGTTTGGGAAATCGAAAACAACCGCGCATATGGAGACACGTTGTGTTGTGGAGAATATTCCCGGCATTTGCAAACTGAAGCCTGAACAAGAAGAGTGTTTGTTAAACATTTTGAATGGAGGTGATGTTTAAGTTGGAGAGAGTGGTGATTGCGTTATGTGATTGACTTACGGGTAACCAATGGTTTTATACTTCAGACAACCACTCCCCCCCCCGCGAGAAAGAAAACACTTTTCAATAATGCCATTCCAGATTCTGTCTCCTAAGCAAAGCAAAGTAGCAGAGTTTGGTATTACCAGACTAGCAAATTAGTTCAAACCCTCGGAATCTAGACCGCGCAAGTAAGAGCGCGCATGCGAGACAGAAGAGACTGTGCTCCAAACCGTGTAGCGCGCGCGCACGGCAGAGCGGTGGAGCGAGAGAGACCTTGCGTTTGTGTGCCTCATGAAGCGCATGTAAGACAGAGAGCATCATGATTGGCCTGTTTCAACCAATCACCAGTAAAAGCTCCCCGTGACTTAAGCAGACCAACTAATCAATAATGACAATTATTGACAACGATTTTCATAATCGACTATTATCGATTTTATCGATTAGTTGTTGCAGCCCTAATGCTGATCAATGTTTATATGTGAGCAATATCAAGTGAACGTGTGTCTTTAAAAGACCTGGTTTACATGATTCATGATTCATATGGATTACTTGTATGATGTTTTTATGTACTTTTAAAACGTTTAAAATGTTGATTGTATAGACTTTCAATGGATTGACAAAAATATGTAAGCGCGTTGTGGACCCGCCTATTAGGCGCATAATAGGCACATATTATTAACGCGCTCTATAAATAAATAAAAAAATTGCGCCATTGATTTTAGACCAGGTTTCAGTTAGTCAATGGAAACGCAGTCTATTTCAGTTGCCTCAAAATAGCAACGAGCCAACAATGCACCTGAACACACCTCGTTTTTTAAGACCAGCACCCATGGGCGCTAAAATGGCCTCAAATGCATTTGCTATTTAAACAATGTGGCGCAGGACGTGAAAATGATAACTGTGTCGGGCTGAAACTAGCAAAAAAACACTTGCGTCGCGCCACTTTGTACCGGGTGTATGATTGAGTGACTCCCACCACTGTATTGTCTGGAGACACACACGTGCAACCGTTCTGGTGTGGCGTTATTTGGAACTAGTTTTGCTGGACAATATTGTGTCTGAAATGTTAGTCACTTAATTAATATTATCTAATTCTATGGCCTATTTGCTAAAATAATAATATGCTAACAGCATTTATTGCACATTTGCAATCGTGCTGATATATACTCAGTTAGACTATGACCCCTTTTATTCCATATGGCTCCACCTTAATTTCGTGGGCATGACACAATAGCTATGTTTCTATTGAAAGTTGCGAATTGAACTTGTGCGCAAAATTGGAATATCGCATAAATCATTTGCGAATAAAGCACAGTTTCCAATGTGTGAGCCAAAGAGAACAAAATCGTCACTTCCTGATAAACTGGTGTTAAATATCACCAATAAAAATTTAAGTCGCTGCAGTAGGAGAAGCAACTGTATATATTAATTTCGTATAAATTACTTGCACCTCAGAGTGCGCAGACGAAACGCAATGATCGCATTTTGGATGCCTGTTGTTTGGGAACGCAGTCATGTAACAGTTCTATGAGGTAATTATTTATTTAATTATGTATAACCACTTTGACGACAGACTTTGCTCAGGGATTTCAGAGCGTCCCAAACATAATTTCAGATGCTGTGCAACGAGATCGGCCCGCTGGTTGGTCCAGTTATGCTGTCCCATGTCAAAGTGACATGATTTTTTATTGCACATCGAGGAATATATTCGGTAAACGTGTTTCCATCAGTTTGTGTGCATGTTTTCTTATCGGCCTCAATTGTGCATATGTTTTTTTATGCACATTTTTAGAATCAATGCGCATTTTGGCGTTTCCATGCAGCATTTTTTTTAATGCGAAATTGCGAATGATGAATATGCGCATAAAAACAGTTGGATGGAAACAAAGCTAATGTCAAACACATATTGCCCAATCAGGTTGAACATACATAACTTAGGGGTTACAAATTGGACTTGCACGGGCTCTACAACATTTCCCGAAATGATTCAGCCCCGACATTTAGCTCTTGTTCGAGCACGGAAAGCGGCTGCATATCAACTGCCTGGAAATAATGCCGCTTTTTCTGGCACTCAAAAACTTCCTATCACACCTAATAGAACACCACGTCTTAGTCCGGTCGGACAACATGGCGGTAGTGTCCTACATAAACCACCAGGGTGGACTGAGGTCACGGCCTATGTACAGACAAGCCCGACGCCTCCTATTATGGTCACAACACAACCTGCGCTCTCTGACACTGGTGCATGTGCCAGGCAGACTGGACCAGGGACAACGAAAGGAACACTTCAAGTACACTAAAGTAAAATATATGGATTATCATATATATTGTCACCATCATGTTTAGTTGTATTGAGTTCAAGGACTTTTAGTGTGTTTGCATTCAGCACGTCTGTTTCTTTGTCTTTGTTTCCCACCACTGATCAGTCACCATGGACACCTACACAATCACCACAACTGTTCGTCATTGTCTCATCATCACTGTGCATTTAAGTTCCTCTTGAGTCAGTTGCAGTTGATGGAGATTTGTGGGATGCACATCCAGGGCACGAAGCTCCCGTTCCACCACATCCCAAAGATGCTCTATTGGGTTGAGATCTGGTGACTGTGGGGGCCACTTTAGTTCAGTGAACTCATTGTCATGTTCAAGAAACCAATTTGAAATGATTGTTTTGGTGAAGAAACATGCGGACGCGGAGTACGGCAGGTGCTGCTGGAGTTTGCCCAGCCAAAACCAAATATAAGTACAAAACTAATTTCAACAAGAATGTTTTTTGTTGCAAATCAAACTTCAAACCGAGAACTGAAACTGGATTAAAGCAATTTACTGGAAATATGGCGTATCGAGCCGGAATGATTATTTACATCTTAGCTCTCCGGCTGCTTTCGCTCCGTTGCTGCTGGCTTGGTCGAGCTGGCGGTGTTGCGCTGGGAAGCGTTGTTGTCTTCGCTCAGCTGAGTCATCAAGCTGTATATCAAAATATCCTGAGCAATGGAACGGCTAACTTAAGGCGGGCATACACTGTGCGAATTTCGTCCGATTTTGAGCCGAATTCTGACTCGTGCGACTCTTTTTCGGGTCGGGCCGATTTTCAGCTTTGTCGTGCGTCGTTTGTCGTGCAGTGTTCGTGCAGTATACAAGGGGAAACGAGAGGCGATTAACCTCTCCCGACCGGCAATCGGATGGCCGGATGGATTTCTGACATGTCAGAAATTTTGGTCGCCTCTCGTGAGGTATCGCACTGTTGAAGCAGAGCTACGAACCGATTTGCCGCATTTCCCTCACTGCGCATGCGCGAAAACATAAACGAAACCATGGCGACACGGCGTGTAGTGTGGACTGAAGTGATGGAGGCAAAACTTGTGGAGTTATGGCAGCAACATGCCAGATTTTCTACGTGTCATCGTCAACTTACGACAGGAATGCCAGAGAGAAAAGTTGGGAGGATATAGCTGCTAAGCTGCAGCTGCCTGGTAAGTTAATGTATTTTTCTTCAGATTACCGCTTGTCCCGTTAACAGAGAGAGAGAGAGAGAGAGAGAGAGAGAGAGAGAGAGAGAGAGAGAGAGAGAGAGAGAGGTGGTGTTATTCTATTCTGAATTTAAATATACGAAAAATGCATTGTCAGTATTTCAAATGTCATACCAATAATAAAGCAACTTGAATTTGAACTTGAGAGAGAGTGAGATGGTCCTCTCTCGCTCTCGGTCTGTCTCAAGTTTCAGTTAACTTTTGAATTAACGTTACTGTATGAGACAAAATTATTTATATTTAGCTAAAATAGGCTATAAAATAGTCAGTCAATTAGGTCCAAGTAAATAGCTGGGAGAGAAAATGTCCTTCCTCAAAAACTTAAAGCACTGCTTATGTAATTTGTATCTTCTATTGTATTTATTCTATTGTTTGTAATAGTCTCCAATTGTGTTTAATTTGCTCTTATTACTAATAACTAAAATTATTTTCTATATTCATTACAAGGTGATAAGTTAAAACATTTAATTGTGTGTGTGTGAGTGAGAGAGAGAGATGATAGAAATACTGTTATAACAGGATGCAGTAATAACGAAGAGGTAAATGTACATGTTGTAATTGTTGTTGTTTTTTTGCAGTGAATGAGGTGAAAACAAGAATAGCATCGCTAAGAACCCAATATGGCAAACTTATAAAGCCTAAAACCAGTGGCAGTGGACAGAAACTCTGACTCAGAGGACGTTGGACCAACAGAGGACAGCCAAGTAGAAGATGATCACATGCTTGATGTGTGCACCATTGATAATGGCCTATGGTCTGAGATGTCATCTTCTGCTTCTTGCAGCCAGCCTCCAAGCAGCCCAGCATTGGAAGGGGAAACCTCAGAGTCTGTGCGTGGTGACACTGCTAAAAGGCCTAGGTTGGGCAGAACCAAGGCAAAGCCATCGGACAGTAATATTGAGATGGCAAAACTCACATTGTTAAAACAGGTGCATTCAACACTGTCTGCAACAAATAATGACTGTCTGGAGATGTTTGGCAAGTAGCAAACGAGCTGAGAAATGTTAAAGATAAAGCACTGTAGCTAAGACTTCGGAGAAATATCATGAATATGTTGTATGATGCTCAAGAGGCTGAGCAAGCAAGTCAGTACCAACCACCATTTGTGGGGGCACCTTCATCTCAGACAAGGCCTTTCACATCTGTGCCAGTGCAATATCAGGTATACCAGGGGGGAAACACCATCCATTTGTAATCTACCTCTAATGTGGCAGTAAAGGTTGTTATGCACTTGTGCCTTAAGAAAACATTTGTTTTTGAAAGAATATAATATAAAGTAATATTTTTGAATATATATTTAATGCAATTGTTTGGTTTTGATTTCAGGGAATTAGTCATTTGACTAACATCTGTTGTTATCTGTGCAGTAAAAAATAATGTTCTGAAGCCTATTTGCGGTCATTTCAAAGGAATTATATATTTTATTTATTTCAAAAAGCATGTCCACCATCCAACTTGGTTAGACAATTTGTTTACTGCAAATAAATATATTGTAATAACCAATACAATTACTACACCATATCCTCCTGCCATGAAACACTCCCTGCAGGTGAAACAAAGTATTGGCAAAGTGTGTCTCGTTGCTCCTTGGCTTCCACAGAGGGATTTCTTGCTCTTCCTGTTGATGCAGACTGTAGCGCTCCCTCTCTTCTCCATGCCCCTTCAATAAGCTGATGGTTGGCATCCTCATAATCCACATAGGCGGGTGACACATAGGCATCAGATCTCTGGTTGCGTAAAAAGTTGTGCAGGCAAAGACACGCAAAGAGAATGGTCACAACTTTGTCTGGATTCAGGCAAATAGTTGTTCTAAAAACTCTGAGGCGATTTGCCAAAATTCCAAAGGCGTTTTCAACAACACGGCGTGCCCTGGAAAGACGGTAATTGTAAATCCTTTGATTTGTGCTCAGGTTTCGAAAAGGATAGGGCTTCATGAGATCCGTTTTCAGTGGATAGGCCTCGTCACCGATGAACATGTAGGGCATCATGACATCAGTGTTGGGAAGGGTATCATCAGGGGGGACATGCAGTAGGCCAGCGTCCATAGCAACTCTCAGGTCCGACTGGGCAAACACACCAGCATCAGACACTCTGCCCTGGGTTCCTGCACTTGCATACACAAACCTGTATTGGGCGTCAACTACTGCCATAAGTATGATGGAAAACCTGGACTTGTAGTTGTAAAACATGCTTCCAGTCTTGGCAGGGGGTTGAATGAAGATGTGTTTGCCATCCACAGCCCCTAAGCAGTGTGGAAAGTTCCACTTGTCAGCAAAATCTTTGGAAATGGCCTTCCACTCTGACTCAGTTGTTGGTGTCTGTGAAAGTAGTGAGATGGAGACATGGTGACCAACCAAATGAAGTTGAATAATCGCTATTTTTATTCAATCATTTGGATTGGCATACAGCTTAAAATGGTTGAATTTTCCTGTCCAAATGGGGGTTTTTTTCTTTCAACCACCATAAAATATGGGTATAACTACAAATGCCTATTAAAAATTATGTCAAGGCTGAAGGCAGAATAAATACAACATCAAGGATTCAGACAACCACATAATTGTGGAATGAACTTTTTACTCACATTTACATAACTAAAGTTAACAAAACCTTATTGTCAAAGTGTTAAATTGAAAAGATGTGCAAAAAAAAAAAAAAAAAAAAAAACTCAGCATAATTCTTACTGCTTTCTGCTTACAAAGTGGACATGGGTAATGTAATTATTCCATACAAAAGGAGTACAATTATACATATGACCATTACAGTCATTTACCTTTAAGTATTCGTCACGTAGTACAGAAGTTAGGGCTGCACAGGTCTCCATAACAATCCTGCTCAGTGTTGTGCTTCCAATTCGATACTGAAAACTTAACGAGTTGAAGGTTTCACCTATAGATAGATAGATAGATAGATAGATAGATAGATGGGTGAATATGGAAGATGCATAACATCATCATTCCTGGTTGAATGGAGAGGGATACAGAGAAAGGGGGTGTTAAATTGAGATTAGATTTATGTGCACTCACCTGTTGCCAAAAACCGTAGCGTGACAGAAAGCCTGTCCTTGGGGCTAATGGCCTCTCTTAGGTGTGTGTCCTTCTTTTGTGATGTGTGGAGCCACCTTCTCCAAGAGGAAATTGAAGTCCTCCACAGAAACCCTTAGAAGGTCTCGAAAACCCTTCATCTCATCCACCTACATTAATACATTACATAACATGATAACTAGTCAAGAAATGGCACACTGATATCATAAGCTGACATAATAATCAGTGGAATTGAGTTCAAACAGAAACAGGATTTGGAGACAAAGATATAATTCATATCTAGTGTAATAGCTAATAGCAATATACTGTAAGTGATGCTCTAGCCACATCAGGTGTTACAGCATAATACAGACTATTGTTTGAGCCACTTGACTAAAACACTACTTGTTCAGCAGTAGATAGGGTAGTATCACTGTTTTCTGCTCTAAACTGGGAAGACAACTGTAGATTTACGGTCTGTGTATGGATTACACACTGCAAAAAAAAATATTTTCTTACTTAGTATTTTTGTCTTGTTTCCAGTCCAAATATCAAACATTTCTTAAATCAAGATGCATTTAGGCTACTAAAGTTGTAAAATGAAAGTCCAAAAAGTCTTGTTTTCTGGGGAAATAAATAAAAATTAAGTGAGTTTTTGCTTAAAACAAGCAAAATTCTGCCAATGGGGTGAGAAAATTATTTGAATATAACTATAACTATTTGAATTAACATTTGTCTTACCCCATTGGCAGATAATTTAGCTTTTTTTAAGCAAAAACTCACTTAATTTTATTAATTCCCCCAGAAAACAAGACACAATATCTTATGTAATTTTACTCATCTAGTAAATGGTTCTTGATTTAAGAATTGTTAGATATTTGGAGTGGAAACAAGACAAAAATACTGAGTAAGAAAAGCATTTTTTGCAGTGCATTACACTTGAAGATTTTAAGGTGCATAGATAATAGATAAACAGATGTTTTAACGAAAGAAAAAGAAAAGAGGGAAGAAAACACCTGCTTACCTCCAGTTCGCGTTGCAAAATGGATAAACCATATTGGCCAAGTCTTCTGAGCCACCTGCGCGTCCAGATACGCCGACGCCTTTTTTTTTTTGGTTGACTTTTCTGCACACAGAATTGCGCATATCACCAACGCAGCGCGTTTCTCACGGGACAGCATGTTTATTCTGAAACAGCCACAAACATCCGGGTTCTGAGGGATCCTACGTGTTGATTTCGCACGTGTAGTGTGAGCAGTCAAGTCGCAGCTCGACGATCGGACCGTACAGTGTGAGCACATAAATCGTGAGCTTTGGCTTCACATCACATGCGATCTACTCGTACAGTGTGAGTTGGTACCTTGCCGAAATCGCACAGTGTATGCCCGCCTTTACCAACTACTGTCCGGCCACGCTCTAGGATGAAATCTTCAAGTCCAAACTACAAGCTAACCAGCTACCTGCTAATCACGATCTTACTGGCAGGTGACGTTCATTCAAATCCAGGACCAGTTTGCAAAGTTGAACGAAAGCCAATTTTGCCGGATAGCGCTACACCTCAGCTTGTAAACGCCACTGAATTGCATCAGGGAACTGACAATCGATCTGTAAGTCCGATCGCAACTCCACAATCCACAGAACATTTAAATAGAATGATGACTAAAAGAAAGTTTGAACTTTTTCAACCAGTAAGCCAGTGTAAAGTATTGTAGGATAAAAGACTAAAACCCAAAGGCCTGCTTGGCAGACATTTGAATATAAGAAGTATTGTATCAAAGATACATTGTATCAAAGATGGATTCTAATTTGGACTTTCTTTTTCTCTCTGAATCATGGCTAACTGAGTTATCACCAAAGACTGCTTTTGCTGTACAGGGATATCATGTTTTTAGGAAGGATAGAAAATCAGTTAGAGGAGGAGGAGTCCTTCTGTATGTTCGTAATCATTTTAAATGTGTGGAGGTTCATCTTAATTCAATGCAAGATCTAGAATGTATTATTGTTACTATTGTTTTATCTCCTCAAATGTCTTTTACTGTGGTTGGATTATACAGACCCCCTAATTCAACAAAGACATTTTTTGATAAATTGAATTCTGTACTAAAGGAAATTGGTTCAAAAATGGAATTAATTGTTTTAGGTGATTTTAATATAAACTGGGCGGAAAAAGCTAAGAGATATCAACTTAAAAGCATTTGAGATCAGTTTAATCTTGCACAAATGATCCTTGGCCCAACTAGGATTACTCAATCAACACAAACTCAGATAGATTAAATTTTTACCAATAAACATGAAAGAATTACAAAATCATTTAATTTGGTAACAGGTATGTCAGACCACAACTTGACCTTAATCGTAAGAAAGTTGACCAAAAAAAAAAAAGTTTTTATACAGACAAGAAGGCAAAAGTTTTTTTAATATTATACCAAAATCCTTAATCGGCCAATTCGAGGTGAAATTAAAGCACTTGGATTGGAATGATATTATGCAGTCTGGTGATATAGAACAAGCATTTATCAATATGATGGATAGAGTTAATACGACTAAAAAATAATTTAGTAAAAATATATCTTACTCGAGTAAAGTACATCTGCCATGGTTACCGTATTTTCCGCACTATAAGGCGCACTTAAAAGCCTTTAATTTTCTCAAAAAACGACAGTGCGCCTTATAATCCGGAGCGCCTTATTTATGGATGGTGAACACACGTTCACCAAGATGGGGAGACAGCGCTGGGCGATTTACGCCACTATCTGCCAATGGATTGTGGATGCCTGGGCTGATATATCAGTCTCAACTGTGATCCGCGCTTTCACGAAGGCAGGAATAATCTCTTTATTCAGCCAGCTCACGTATTTACTTCCTGTTTTTGGTCGAAGTCCACAGTAGTCGATTGTCGAGTTCGCGTGCGCGCGATCAAATGTCCTCCGTGTGTTCAACATCTGATCCGGATGAACTATCCATTTGAGCTGATATTCTCAGAACACCACGGCACCGTCATCGGCTGACAGCTGACAGTCTGAGTCTCCACTGTTGCTTAGTTACCGATCGCGCGCGCGCACTCGACAATCGCCTACTGTGGACTTAAGACCGAAAACAGGAAGAAAATACGGGTATGTGAGCTGGCTGAATAAACATAATTTTTATTAATATCTTTCACATTTACTGCAGTCAGATTCACTGTGTTCACTCACATGGCTGTGCACTTGTAATGACACATTAAGGTTGTTAAGAGGCTAAAAGCAGGTTTAAAACTTGTCCCGTTTAAGTCAACAGGGTGCAAATTTTAAAAAGAGGATAACACGGTGTAGGCAACACCGTTTTTTGTCATTGTTATCTGTACTGACAGCACTCCAAATTTACAAAAAAATTTGCTCAATGTTAAAATTGACCGGAGTTCTCTAACGTTTGAACAACGTTACCATGGGAGTGAACGGAGTTGTCAGAACGCTTAATAGAGTTTGACTTTATCTGACTGTTTTGTTGACATTCCCTTTAGCACATCTAGTGGATACATAATGCAAACCCAGTCAAACGTTTGACTGCAGTATCTCATGCGCCTTATAAACCGGTGCGCCCTATATATGAAAAATGTTCTAAAATAGGTCATTCATTGAAGGTGCGCCTTATAATCCGGTGCGCCTTATAGTGCGGAAAATACGGTAAATGAACAGCTTTGGAAGCTAATGAAGCAGAGAGACTTGGCATTAAAGGCTGCTCTTAACCCTCTGGGGTCGGCAATCACGCCGGCGTGATCTGCTCACTTTTTTTCTTATCAGTGCAAAACAAACTCAAAATACTTTGTTGATTTTGATCTTACATATAAGTGTTACACATCATTCAATACTGTTAAATGTCTTCTTTTTTTGTGTACACTCTTATTAACATCAAAACCTTGTGTTTTTGTAAAATAAATAAAATAAACAGGGTGCGCTTTCAGCTCACTCTGTCTCCGCAAAAATCTTTCTGAAACGCGTCCGAAAAATGACCTGTAACTCAGTAAATACTTGTCACAGAGACACGAAATATTTCTCTTCTTTTAAATGAAGTAATTTATATAAAAAAGCAACTATTCTCAGTTGATGTAATCTGTATGAAAAGAGAGAGATGTCGGTCTTTTTCCTTTCACCTAATTATAGCGTATGACGTGTTTGTGCTAAATATAGTGTAATTTCACCTGTGCCATTAATGTTGTAATGTTTATAAGCAACTGAAAAAAACACAAATGTCACAGCATGTCAGAACATCTCAAGGACCCCAAAAACACCTTAGACCCCAGAGGGTTAATTAAGTAAATCTACACCAAATGCAATTTGGGTTTCGAAAAAAAATATTCTACTGAAACTGCTAATTGTTATTTTGTCGAACAAATTAGAAGTCAACTTGACAAAGGTGGCGTTGTTGGAGCTGTGTTTTTAGATTTAGCAAAGGCATTCGATACGGTGAATCATAACTGTTTAATGTCAAAACTTTTGAATTTTAATTTATCAGATGCTGCCTTGATGTGTATTAAATAATACCTCGGTAATAGTAGTCAATGCACAAGAGTGGCTGATAAATGCTCTTCATTTGCTAGTTGTCCTACGGGGGTTCCTCAGGGGTCAATTTTAGGACCGATTTTATTTAGTATTTATATTAATGATCTGCCTCAAGTATGTCCAGGTATAGATGTTATAATGTATGCGGATGATACTGTGCTTTTTACTCATGCAAGAATTAAAGAACTAGTAGCAAACAAACTGTCATCTGCAATGGTGAAAGTCTCAAATTGGTCGAATGAAGCTTGTTTGTCTCTAAATGTAAGAAACTGTATGCACGTATTTCACTGCACGAAAACAAAACTCTTTGAAAACAAAACTCTCTCCCGCACAAGAAAAAGCGCCGTTCACAGAGGATGCCAGAGCGGACGGACACAAGCAAGCAGAGACCCGCCCATTTTATTACATTTTACATTTTATTTCCTTTTATCACCTAATTTTAACTTCAGCAAATCAGTACAGTGCTCAAACGCTTGATTACTAGAAAAAAGCAGAATTCTTTTCTCCGACCAGCCTCCCACTGAAAGCTTACATTCCGGGGAAGAGAAAACACAACTCCCTACATTCATAAGGATAAGAGAAAATGCCTCTTCTGGAATCTACTTGCTGCACTAACTGCCAGAGACTTTTACAAAGGATTGCAGTTCTTGAAACAAAGTTACTTGTGGGACCACCAAACAAGACGGAACACACAACAGAGCTTCATCATGGACGCCCTCAGCATACAGCCGGTGAGTCCTATGAATCTAGTGCTCCTCGACAGGCCATACTGAGTGTAGAGAAACAAGCCGATCGACTTACAAATCGATGGCACAAACAGGGAGCGAGACCCAAAGGCACTCGAGACATCAGATTGTCACGAGCATCACACATTGCCGCAGTAGCATCCTCTACCCCAGACACGGCTCTGACAAGGATTGCAAACACTGGTCTCCTACCACCGCCTATACATCTTGAGAACAGATTTGAAGTATTAATGAATGAGGAATCCCTGAATGTAATGAATGTGATCGAACACAAAATGAATAAGCCAGTAGCTAACACTAATGCTAACTGGCGCTCAAGGTCGAGCAGACAGCGGCACTCAGCTCAGAGCGCAGCCGAGCCCAGGACTGTGATAGTGGGTGACTCGATAATCAGAAACATTATTAGCAGGGACACAACTACATGCTGCCTTCCACAAGCAACAACTTCTGATGTAAACAGGGAACTTGAGAACATTCTGATGAAACATAAAACTGCAAATCGACTCATCATTCATGTGGGGAAGAATGATATTCATAAAGAGCAGTCAGAACTCCTTAAGAAGGATTTCAAGGAACTTTTTGAAACACTTAAAAGACTGAAAGTTCAGACATTCATCAGTGGACCACTCCCAGCAAGAGGAACAAACAGGTTTTCACGGTTGCTTGGGCTTAACACATGGCTGCAAAAAACCTGCAATATAAAAGGAGTGAACTTCATTGACAACTTCAATCTTTTCTGGAGTCAGAGGCAACTGTTTCAACAGGATGGGCTCCACCCAAACAAACTTGGCTCAAGAGTGCTAAAGGACAATATCTACTTCTCGCTCCATCATCCTTCTGCAGTGTGTGCCAATCCACTCAACCTGAATGGCACACACACACCTGGACACAGTATGAATGACCACAGGACTTTACTTATGCACCTGAATGGACATGCGGCCGACACATCACACAAGGACAATGATAACACCACTCAGCCACAACAACCTCTGCTCACGGACACAATCTCAGCTGAGCCCTGCCCACAGAGCTCACCACAAACAGATTGTGACATACTAGAACTGCTAGAAGATTCAGCACCCAAGGACGACTTTCTGGAAAACAGCCAGGGAATACAGGACAGCATATTACAGCCTCCGATAACACCAGAACAACAGCCCCTCTCACCAGACACGTTATCCCTCTCTCCAGCAACTCCACTTCTGTGCTTCTCAGAGAAAATGGAACAACTGGTGTATGCTGGAACCAAACTATCCCACTCTTTTGCTGCAAGCCCCCAGATGTCAATCAAAAAACGGCAGGCCCCACAACCACCAAAGCCTGCGGGCCCAGCTCGCCCTCCTCCTCCTCCTGTGAGAGCTCTTCGGCCTCTGCCACAGTGCCAGGGCCCACACCATCCTCCAGCGGCTCGCGGTGAACCAAAAACAACTGATACCAACTCTCAGTGATATGTGTCGGGTCCCCGCTATGATAACAGTAACTTTCTTAAATGTTTACAAAACAAGCAGGAACCCAGTGTGCCTGTATCTTTCTCTATTGCTGTTCAATTACATGATAGAAAATCTAAGGCCTTCAAAAGCCATACAGCAAACCCATCTAATCTGGTGCCTATCACACGGCAAACTAAGATCGCTGTGGGGACAAAAAGTAAGACTGTTAAGTTAGCACTTTTAAACATCCGCTCACTTAAAAATAAATCACTTCTAGTCAACGATTTAATAACCACATACAACCTGGGGCCTCATTTATAAACGTTGCGTACGCACAAAAGAAGGCGTACGCCGCTCTCTACGCAATAATTGGTATTTATAAAAAGCAAACTTGACGGGAAAATGTGCCGTCCTTCACGCAAGCTCTGACCCAGGCGTACGCAAAAAAACGGGTGAAATGAGAAATGGCGACACCGTCGGCAGAAGGAAGAAACATGTGAAAGTGTGTGAAACTGTAGACCGTTGTGTAAAAGAAATGGCAATACTGGCTCTCATAAATAACATGAAGACTTCACAAAGCAAGTCTTACAATTAACAGCCTACATGAACACCCGTTTGATCGATCTGCAGTGTAAAACGAACAAAATCAAACGAAGATAACAACATAAATGCAAATTAACGCATATTTTCAAAAATAAAAGTGAAATATGTTCTGCAATAATAATTATTGCATGTTATGCAATTCATCCTCATAACACATTTGTAGCTTGTCAGATGCAATCAAATGGATGGTAATAAAATGCCATGCCATCACAATGCGTAATGACGTAATGCGTAATGCAACCTTTTGCCACTCAAGTGCCTTTTTTGGCATTAATGCCCACACTGTGCCCTCCAAACAACATTTTACTCCTCTTTTCCACCTCGCCAATGATAATTTCTACTTCACATTGAGTGAAGTTACGTTTCTTGGTTTTCCTCTCTGTGTTTGCCATGATTTCGCAATCAATGAATATTAAGTTGTGGGCGTTTCACGGACTATTTTTGGGCAAATATGGGTGTGACATGAAGCCGCAAAAGCTGCGCTACATTTAGAATTGATTGTGATTTATTAAGGGAAAAGTGCGTATGATGTGCGTGCTCACGGTTTTATAAATCTGAATATTTCTGTGCGTACGCACGTCCTATGTTTCATCCGTACGCCACTTCTGACGCAAATCCTAAGCAAAGTTTTATAAATGAGGCCCCTGGACTTTATGTTTCTAAATGAAACTTGACTAGAAGACAGCTGCAGTGCAACAGTCCTCAATGAAACATCCCCTCCTAACTTTACTTTTATGAGTGTTTGCAGAGCGGGAAAGAGAGGCGGGGGCTTAGCTGCTCTTTTTAAAGATGTCTATCAATGTAAGCAAATATCATTTGAGAATTACCCGTCTTTCGAATATCTGGGTATTGTGTTAAAAGGTGCTCCACGTATTTTACTTATCATTATTTACAGGCCTCCAAAATACTCTCCAGCCTTTGCTGAGGACTTTACAGAACTGTTATCAACAATTTCCTCTGAGTTTGACTGTTTTGCCATTGCTGGAGATTTTAACATTCACATAGATAATGCAGAAACCAATATGGCAAAAGAAATCAAAACTGTTTTCAAAACTTTTGATCTGACTCAGCATGTACATGGACCCACACATAATCGTGGACACACTCTAGATTTACTTGTCAGTAAGGGTCTAAGCATCTCATCGATTGTTATCAAGGATGTAGCACTGTCTGATCATTTCTGTATTTTCTTTGATATACTGATCTCTCCTGCCATTGAAGCTAGATCTGTGTCTGTCAAGAAGAGATGCTTAAATGAGAACATTAGTGTGCTATTTATGAAGGCTATATCTTTAACCCCCTGGGGTCTGAGGTGTTTTTGGAGTCCTTGAGATGTTCTGACATGCTGTGACATTTGTGTTTTTTTCAGTTGCTTATAAACATATTAATGGCACAGGTGAAATTACACTATATTTAGCACAAACATGGCTATGATAATATGTGATATAATATGTTTGTACATGTTTGTATATTTGAGAGAATATTGTTTATGCGTGGTTATTGAAAAACTAAAAACGAAAGTTTCTGAAATAAGGCTACAAAACACATAATAAATATGTGTCCACAAGACTTTTGACTAATGGATGTTGTTGCCTAGTGTTTTTTCTTCAAAATGATCTGAAAAACATCCTGCCTAATCATTCACATAAAACTGTGAATTGGGTTTTATTGTGAAAAACTTTTTTTTGTTTGCCAAGGCAATATGCGAATGGCCTTGAACAGTCCAAGCCCCATCATGAATAATTAGGTGATTCTCACCTGACCCGCATAATAATGAGCCTTTCATTCAGATGTTACACAAGGAAAAATTGAAAGGACAACATACATACATACATACATACATATATATATATATGATGATGAGTTCAGATGCAAAAGCCTCTAAGTGCCATTTGAAATTTTCTTCTAGAATAATAATTTTTATCAAGCTTGTATATTTAAGTTCAGTAATTTCACTTAAAATGGCAATGAAGATTACCTAATAATTGTCATTTAAGTGAAATTACTGAACTTAAAATGTACAAGCTTGATAAAAATTATCATTCTAGAAGAAAATTTCAAATGGCACTAGAGGCTTTTGCATCTGAACTCTTCATATAATCAAAATATAAATGAAAGTCAAAAACCCATTTTTAGTCATACCTGGAAACAAATCCTGGTCAAATAGGTTATATGGGTCATTGTATAGAATTGGTTCAAAGTTAGAGTTGGAAACATCTTGAAAATATTTTTTTTTCCATATAAAGTAGGCTATTATAAGCTTGCATTTGATAACAGTTGATTAGTTTATTTTTTACAAAACATAGGCTACTATATATTTAACATATGAGCAGAAACTGTCTAACTAAAGCTTATTTGATGTCTATTTTATAGTAAAAACTTTCTAATCTATTTCGTCTGTAACAGTAGGCTATGCATCTGTGCGTTCGTTTGTTCACACACCCAGACACCCGATTCATATTTAAACAGTCTTTTTGGTTTTACAGATACTATTCTATATTGCGATTAGAACAAATCTCAGTAGTCTTACTAATGTAGGAGCGAGAGTGAATGAACGCACAGCGCGCGCGCGTCTGTGAATTCGTCCATTCATTCGCACACAGACACGCATTTAAAATTTAAACAGTCTTTGTGCAGTTTACAAACACTATTCAATAACACGATTAGAACAAAGCACTTAAGAATAAATGACTTACTACATCAGCTGAATCCGTGCTCCTCGAATGAAACAGGTAACTGAGTTAACTTTTCCAGGAATTATTCCTCAGTGCGCAGCAAGACGAGATAAGGGTTAGGGCGTTCTGATGTGGGCGTTTTCATGGCTTGCTTCAACATTAACGTTTGAATAGCGCGCGCTCTCAGTGGGCGTGGTCACATTAACACGTCATACGCTATAATTAGGTGAAAGGAAAAAGACCGACATCTCTCTCTTTTCATACCGATTACATCAACTGAGAATAGTTGCTTTTTTATATAAGTTACTTCATTTAAAAGAAGAGAATTTCAGCTTCATAAAGAGAAATCTTTCGTGTCTCTGTGACAAGTATTTATTGAGTTACAGTTCATTTTTCGGACGCGTTTCAGAAAGATTTTTGCGGAGACAGTGTGAGCTGAAAGCGCACCCTGTTTATTTTATTTATTTTACAAAAACACAAGGTTTTGATGTTAATAAGAGTGTACACAAAAAAAAGAAGACATTTAACAGTATTGAATGATGTGTAACACTTATATGTAAGATCAAAATCAACAAAGTATTTTGAGTTTGTTTTGCACTGATAAGAAAAAAAGTGAGCAGATCACGCCGGCGTGATTGCCGACCCCAGAGGGTTAAAACCAAGCATATCTGCTGACTCTGTTGATTTTCTCCTTGAATATTTTAACTCAAAAATTAAGTGTAATTGATGATATTGCTCCTGTGAAAGTCAGGAAGAGTGGTAGACAAAAAGCACCTTGGAGAAACTCAACAGCAGTGCAAAACATGAAAAGACAATGCAGAAGAGCAGAACGCATGTGGCGGAAGACAAAACTTGTAGTCCATTATAACATCTACAAAGACAGCATCCATGCTTTTAATATGGAACTAGGCAAAGCTAGACAGACTTTCTTCTCGAATATTATAAACAGAAACTTAAACAACACACGCACTCTTTTTGCTACTGTAGAGAGACTGACAAACCCCCCAACCCAGATTCCCAGTGAAATGCTCTCAGACATCAAGTGCAGTGAGTTTGCTTCTTTCTTCTCTGAGAAAATCAATAATATCAGAAAGGTGATCAGCTCATCCTTGAGTTGCGCTGGGGTCAAACAGATCAGACCACTACCTGAGAGTAGTTACTATGTCTGTTTTCAAAGAAATTGATGGCAAAATTTTGGAAGAAACCGTACAGCACCTTAAAACATCAACCTGCACCCTTGACACACTTCCCACATCTTTTTTCAAAAGTGTGTTAAACAGTTTAGAAGCAGATCTCCTAGAAGTGGTAAATGCCTCACTTCTTTCTGGGAGTTTTCCAAACTCCCTGAAAACTGCAGTTGTCAAGCCCCTCCTGAAAAAGAGCAATCTGGATAAGACCATCTTAAGCAATTATAGACCGATCTCAAATCTTCCTTTCATAGGCAAGATCATTGAAAAAGTTGTCTTCAATCAGCTGAACAAATTCCTAAGCTTGAATGGATACTTTGACAATTTTCAATCTGGTTTCCGATCGCATCACAGCACAGAGACAGCTCTCATAAAGATAATAAACGATATTCGCTTAAATACTGGTACAGGGAAATTATCAGTACTGGTACTACTCGACCTCAGTGCTGCATTTGACACTGTCGATCACAACATACTTCTTGACAGGCTGGAAAACTGGGTGGGGCTTTCTGGGATAGTCCTAAAATGGTTCAGGTCATACTTAGAAGGGAGAGGTTATTATGTGAGTATAGGAGACCATAAGTCTGAGTGGACTCCCATGACATGCGGAGTCCCTCAAGGCTCAATTCTTGCACCACTCCTATTTAACCTGTACATGCTCCCAATGAGCCAAATAATGAGAAAGAACCGAATCTCTTACCACAGCTATGCAGACAACACACAGCTCTACTTAGCCCTATCGCCTAACGACTACAGCCCCATTGACTCCCTGTGCCAATGCATTGATGAAGTAAACGGTTGGATGTGCCAAAACTTTCTTCAGTTAAACAAAGACAAAACTGAAGTCATTGCGTTTGGAAACAAAGATGAAGTTCTCAAGGTAAATGCATACCTTGACGCTAGGGGTCTAACAACTAAAAATCAAGTCAGGAATCTTGGTGTGTCTCTAGAGTCAGACCTTAGTTTCAGTAGTCATGTCAAAGCAATCACTAAATCAGCATACTATCATTTGAAAAATATTGCAAGAATTAGATGCTTTGTTTCCAGTCAAGACTTAGAGAAACATGTGCATGCTTTTATCACCAGCAGGGTGGATTATTGTAATGGACTCCTCACTGGCCTTCCTAAAAAGACCATAAGACAGTTGCAGCTTATACAGAACGCTGCTGCCAGGATTCTGAGCAGAACCAGAAAATTTGAACATATCACACCAGTCCTCAGGTCTTTACACTGGCTCCCAGTGTTACAGAGCGGGCTTCCGCACCGCCCCCTCTTCACCACCAGAGGGAGCCTTCACCAGAATACTAGTTTACTCTGGAACTCTAATTCCCATAATGCTTCATACCTGGGACTGATTGCGCACACACCTGCACCTCATTCAGACTCTCCATTTAAGCCACACTCAAACAGAAGTTCAGTGCGAAGTATTGCATTGCCACAGCCTGTAATCACTGAGCGTTTTTCCCTATCTTGTTGATCTGTTTGCCGACCTTGGATTGTTATTTCACTACTGCCTGTTTGCTGCCTGTCTTGACTTGGATTGCCCTGGATTATTGTTTCTTGCTGCCTGCCCTGATCTTCTGCCTGTTACCTGACTACTCTCTGTGCTTGCTCTCTGCATTCCCTGTTTTGCTGTTTTCCTGACCCCTGCCTGTTTGACGTTTCTTTAATAAAGCTGCAGATGGATTCTACTCGATCTCCAGATTCATTACAGAATACTTCGCCACCAACTGATCCAGCAGCTGTTCTGCAGATATCCACCGAACTCACCTCTCAAGCATCTCGTCTGGATCTACATCACCATCAACTTAGTCATTTGACTTCACTCACCGAGAAACTGGTTCAAGGTCTGCAAGAACTACGAACTGCAATCACTAATCCTTCTGTTGCACCTGCCAGTTCTCCCTCAGAAAATCCCCCACCGGCCACCACTTCCTCAGTAAACCCACGGCTGGCTTTCCCCGAGAAGTTTGATGGAAACCCCACGAAATGCAAAGGATTTCTGCTTCCATGTACTCTCTTTGTGGAGCAGCAACCGTCATTATACACCACCGACGCAAGCCGGATTGCGTTCGTTTGTTCACTGCTCACGGGGCGAGCGCTAGAATGGGCTACGGCTGTTTGGAGAACTGATGGGTCTTCCTTCGCTTCATTTAGTGAATTTATGCAACAATTCCGCCATGTTTTTGATCATTCTTCTGAGAGAGGAGACGCTGGGGAACAACTACTATCTCTCACTCAAGGGAGTAAAACTGCAGCCGAATATGCTCTAACTTTCCGTACGCTCGCAGCACAAACTAACTGGGTCGAAAGCACTTTGAAAACTCTCTTTCGCAAAGGTCTCACCATGGAACTCCAGTCTGAATTAGCCTGCCGTGATGAGGGGAGAACTATGACGGAATACATTGATCTAGCCATTCAAGTGGATAATCTAATTCGGTCACGACGATCAGTTCGACCCTTGCAGCTATATCATCACGAAACACCCACTGAACATGAACCCATGCAGATTGGTTTTTCTCACATCACTCCAGAGGAAAGAGAGCGCCGTAGACAACACAGATTGTGCATGTATTGTGGTCAATCAGGACACATGAAATTTGTATGCCCAACCCGTCCATCTGCCAGTTCCCGTTCGGTGAGTCCACACATTAAAATGCCTATGAATCCATCTAGTTTCAAATTGCCAGTAATTATCACGATAAGAGGAAATAAGTTCAGAACCACAGCTCTCATTGACTCCGGAGCTGCTGGAAACTTTATATCCCGTACATTTGCTGAACAATGCAGACTCAATCTAACACCTTGTCTTTCCTCCTTGGCAGTGGAGGCGCTAGACGGCCGACCCCTCGGAGAGGGAAGGATTCAGGACACCACCGAAGAGATTAAACTTCACGTTGGTCCATTGCACACAGAGATCATCAGTTTTTATGTCATTCAATCACCCCATCATCCCATTATATTGGGGCATCCCTGGTTACACGCTCATAATCCACATATTTCCTGGAAGGAGGGTCAAATCATACATTGGGATTCTTTATGCCAGAACCGCTGCCTGACTCCTGTGACTCGTATCCCGCTTTAAGAGATGGAAAATGAGCCCTCGAATCCAATCAGTCCTAGTCACCAACTACAGAGGGTGAATAACATTCCTTTGGATGAGGATTCAGGCTCTGTATTTTGCAATGAAGAGACTAACATACCCATTGTATACACAGACCTCCTCGAAGCCTTTAGCAAGAAGAAGGCATCCCAGCTCCCCGAACATCGCCCTACTGACTGTGCCATAGACCTCCTTCCAGATACTTCTCCGTCTCGTGGACGGATATTTCCTCTATCCCAACCTGAATCCGAAGTCATGAAAAACTACATCCAGGAGGAACTATCCAAAGGTTTCATCAGACCCTCAACTTCCCCTGCTGCCGCTGGATTTTTCTTTGTCAAGAAAAAGGACGGTGGTCTACGACCCTGCATTGACTACCGGGCTTTAAATGATATCACAGTCAAGTTCCGCTACCCTCTACCACTCGTGCCCGCGGCACTCGAACAGCTCCGCAAGGCCCAGTATTTCACAAAACTGGACTTACGCAACGCCTATAATCTGATCCGTATTTGTGAGGGGGACGAGTGGAAGACGGCGTTTTCCACCACTAGTGGGCACTACGAATATCTGGTCATGCCTTTCGGTTTGTCCAACAGTCCATCCGTGTTTCAATCCTTTATGAATGACATTTTCCGAGACATGCTTGACAAGTGGGTGATCGTTTACATTGACGACATTCTAATTTATTCCAATTCCATGGAGGAACACATTCAGCAGGTCAGGCTGGTCCTTGAGCGACTCATACAACATCAACTCTATGCCAAAGCTGAGAAATGTGAATTTCACCAGACAAGTACATCCTTCTTGGGTTACATTATCGGTCATGAAGGGGTCGCTATGGACGAAAGGAAGGTAAAGGGAGTCCTGGACTGGCCGCTACCTCAAACCCTCAAAGAATTACAACGTTTCCTGGGGTTCGCCAACTTCTACAGAAGATTCATTAGAAATTTCAGCATCATCGCAGCTCCATTAACCGCGATGACCAAACGTCATTCGACTAGGTTAAAGTGGTCAGAGGAAGCAGAACAGGCTTTCAAGGAACTCAAGTCCCGATTCACGTCCGCACCCATCCTCCATCATCCAGACCCTGAACGCCAATTTATTGTGGAGCTTCTAACACAGGAGTTGGGGCAGTACTATCACAGCGACAAGGTAATCCAGAAAAAATGTACCCGTGCGCCTTCTTCTCCCGCAAACTTACGCCAGCAGAACAAAACTACGACGTGGGAAACAAAGAACTGCTCGCGATGAAATTAGCACTGGAAGAGTGGCGGCACTGGCTGGAAGGAGCAAGCCAACCTTTTGTCATTCTCACCGATCATAAAAACCTGGAATATCTACGGTCAGCTAAACGTCTAAATCCACGACAAGCCATATGGGCACTATTCTTTACTAGATTTCAATTCACCGTCACATATCGACCAGGAACCAAGAATATCAAAGCAGATGCTCTATCACGTCAAACAGAAGGCACAATTCAGAATCACACTCCAGAGAGCATAATTCAGACAAATCTACTGGTAGCTCCAGTACAGTGGGATATGGTCACGGAAATTCAACAGGCTAACAGTCAGGTGAAACCCCCTTCTGAATGTCCGGATAACTTATTGTTTGTTCCAGAACCTCTCCGCCCCCGGCTCCTTGATCATGTGCACTCCAATCCCAGTTCAGGGCATCCAGGAATCACGGCTACCATTCACCTCTTGCAGAATCGCTTCTGGTGGCCGACACTACGGGTCGACACCACTATACATGTAAAGAACTGTGTCAGCTGTAATACATCCAAATCACCCAGACAATTACCTGCTGGACTGTTAACACCACTTCCCACACCACGCCGCCCCTGGTCCCATATTGCGATTGACTTCATCACATATCTACCTAAATCGCAAGGACACACTACCATACTCACCATTGTTGATCGATTCTCCAAAGCCTGCCGTCTCATACCTTTACCCAAACTCCCCACTGCTCTAGAAACAGCTGAGATTCTGTGCAACCAAGTATTCCGCTTGTATGGGTTACCTGAGGACATTGTTTCCGACCGAGGTCCCCAGTTCACATCTAGAGTTTGGACTGCATTTTTCAAAAATCTGAATATCAACATCAGTTTGACCTCAGGGTACCATCCACAATCCAACGGACAAACAGAACGTCTGAACCAGGATGTCACACGTTTCCTAAGATCCTACTGCCAGAAGGAACGAACCGAGTGGAGTCGGTATCTATTCTGGGCCGAATACGCACAAAATTCACTGATCAAACCTGCCACAGGTATTACGCCTTTCAAATGCATCTTGAGCTTTCAACCTCCATTGTTCCCTTGGTCAGGGGAACCAACGGAACTACCATCTGTCACAGAGTGGCTACGCAAGAGCGAGGTGATCTGGGATCAGGCTCATATTCATCTCCTTCATGCAGTCAGACGACAAGAACAACAGGCCAATCGTAAAAAGATAGGCAAAAAGATAAGTCTCTCCTTTTAAATGCTCCTGTTTCGCCTGCGGGCCTCTTCGGTGACGCTCTTCACTCGGTCACGGAGAGGTTCCAGGAAGAGAAAAAACAGGCGGCTGCTTTTTCTAAATTTATCCCTCTCAAAATACGTGTCTCTGGGGCTGCTGAGCGAAAAGGGCAGTCCCAGCCGTCGAGTTCTTCCTCTTCAAAAAGAGCACAGCAGAAGCGGAGTGTCGCGTCTCGTGCCCCCCCGCAGGGAAACTGGAGGGACGAGGCGGGGCGCTCTCCGGCGCGGCCGTCTCGGGGCAGGACTGATCTGAGGACAGTCATTGTCGCCAGGAAGGCCGCGTCGAAAAAGTCCTGACGGGCTGAACGTCAGGACTCTGAGGGTGGTCCCCATCGGGAGAGACTTGAGTTCACCGCACAAGAACACGGTGCCCTGTCTTTCCCGATGCCCTCAGGGGTCTGTTCTACTAACCCTGCCTACACAGGGCGTAGAGAGACTCGGCGAGCGATTTCCCGAGGGACGCTCGCCCCCCTCCGAGGAGGGTTGTGGAGTGTTCAGACCAGCTGTTTCCTGCCAGTATGTTACAGGGCGCTGTGTCTGTCACTCGGGATGTTCATCCAGAGGCCAGCCTCGAGAGGCTGGTTCCCTTAGTAGAGTTCCTGGCGGAATGGGAAATGCTTCCCAATGTTTCTCAGTGGGTCCTGAATATTATAAAGAACGGGTACGCTATTCAGTTCAGAACGGGTACGCTATTCAGTTCAGAACGCGTCCACCTCGGTTCAGAGGGGTTCTGCCCACTGTGGTAGGCCCCGAGCAGGCTCTGGTATTAGAACAGGAGGTAAAAACTCTGCTGCAAAAAGGGGCTATAGAACGGGTTCCTCCACCCAGCAGGAAGTAAGGATACTACAGCCGGTACTTCATCGTTCCGAAAAAAGATGGAGGGCTGCGTCCCATTCTAGATCTGCGTGTCTTAAATCACACTGTAGGGAAGCTCAAGTTCAAGATGCTCACTCTCAAGCAGATCGTGTCACAAATCAGATCCGAGGACTGGTTTGTCACGATAGATCTAAAGGACGCTTACTTTCATGTATCTATCCTCCCTCAACACAGGAAGTTCCTGAGGTTCGCTTTCGGGGGCGAAGCGTACCAATATCGGGTTCTTCCGTTTGGCCTAGCACTGTCACCCCGCACGTTCACGAAGTGTATGGATGCAGCTATAGCTCCGCTCAGGCTGCAGGGCATCCGTATTCTGAACTATATAGACGATTGGTTAATTCTAGCTCAATCGGAACATCAGGCGGTTCGGCATCGAGATGTCGTTCTTGCTCACATCAAGAGGTTGGGGTTGAGACTCAACCCCAAGAAGAGTGTTCTTTCTCCATTACAGAGAACCACTTTTCTCGGTGTAGTGTGGGATTCGACGACGATGCAGGCACAATTGTCACCTGCTCGTGTTGCTTCGATTCTCGCCGCAGTACATCAAGTCAAGCTAGGCCGGTCATCCACTGTAAAACAGTTCCAGAGACTGTTGGGTCTCATGGCGGCTGCGTCCAACGTGATACCTTTTGGCCTCCTGCACATGAGACCGTTACAGTGGTGGCTCAGAACCAGGGGATTCTCCCCGAGGGGAAATCCGCTTCGCATGATCATGAGTTCGCGACGGTGTCATCGCGCCCTGGTTATGTGGAAAGATCCTTGGTTTCTGTCCCAAGGCCCTGTGTTGGGAGCTCCTTGTCGTCGCGTGATGCTAACGACAGATGCCTCTCTCACGGGTTGGGGGGCGATCATGAGTGGTCGCCCGGCTCAGGGTCTGTGGGAGGACCATCACCGTCTATGGCACATAAATTGTCTAGAGATGTTGGCAGTGTTTCAGGCCCTGAAACATTTCCTCCCGGACCTAAGAGGCCACCATGTTCTTGTCCGGACAGACAACACATCGGTGGTTTCCTATATCAACCACCAGGGGGGTCTGCGTTCTCGCCCGCTTTACAAGCTGGCACGTCAGATCCTTCTGTGGTCCCAGGGGAAAATTCTCTCTCTCAGAGCTATTTATCTCCCGGGATATTTGAATCAGGGGGCAGACATCCTGTCGAGGCAGGGGCCGAGGCCCGGGGAATGGAGTCTTCACCCCGAGGTGGTGGAGCTCCTATGGGGACATTTCGGTCGTGCCGAGGTAGACCTATTTGCGTCCCGAGAGACATCACACTGTCCACTGTGGTTCTCTCTCAGCCAGCCAGCCCCACTGGGGTTGGATGCTATGGTACATCCGTGGCCGAGGTCACGCCTGTACGCTTTTCCCCGATCGCTCTGCTCCCAGGAGTTCTGGAGAGGGTTCGCCGGGACGGGCTCAGTCTCCTGCTTATAGCCCCGTTCTGGCCGGCCCGAGTGTGGTTTTCGGACCTAGTGTCTCTCCTCGACGGCTCTCCCCTAGAGATACCGATCAGTAGAGATCTGCTCTCTCAGGCGAGTGGGTCGATCATTCACCCCCGTCCAGAGCTATGGAGGCTGTGGGCTTGGCCTCTGAGGGGGCCCAGCTCATAGATTCTGGTCTCTCGGCTGAGGTCGTTGAGACCATCCTCCAATCCAGAGCTCCCTCCACGAGGAAGTTATATGCCGCGAGGTGGAAACTTTTCACCTCTTGGTGTGGAGAGCGCCAGCAGGACCCAGTTAATTGCCCGGTTGGTACAGTGCTGGATTTCCTCCAGGACCGTCTCTCCACAGGGTTATCCCACTCCACACTGAAGGTGTATGTGGCGGCCTTAGCTGCTTACCACGCCCCTTCAAGTGGAGGTTCCCTCGGGAAACACCCACTTATATCTCGCTTCCTTCGTGGCACCCTGAGGCTGAGGCCTGCAGTTCGCACAAGGGTACCAGCTTGGGATCTGGCCATCGTCTTAGAAGGTCTCTCCCTTGCTCCTTTCGAGCCCATCGAGGAAGTTTCGGAAAAGTTTCTTACTCTTAAGACTATCCTTCTTCTTGCTATCTCATCTCTAAAAAGGATTGGTGATATTCAAGCACTTTCGGTGGCTCCCTCGTGCCTGGAATTTGCTCCTGTTATGGTTAAGGCCTTTCTCTGTCCGAGACCAGGTTATGTTCCTAAGGTGTCGACCACTTTGGTTAGACCTATAGTTCTGCAGGCTTTCTGTCCTCCGCCTTTTCTGACGTCAGACCAGAGGAAACTTAATTTGCTGTGCCCTGTTAGGGCTTTAGATGCGTATGTCCACAGAGCTGCTCTGTGGAGGAGATCGGAACAACTGTTTGTCTGTTTTGGGTCACCTAAGAGAGGGTGTCCTGCATCTAAGCAAAGGATGAGCAAGTGGGTGGTCGAGGCCATCTCGCTTGCTTACGGTTCGGCCCATCAGCCTTCACCTTTGGCTGTAAGGGCTCATTCCACCAGGAGTATGGCTGCCTCTACAGCTCTTCTTTCAGGAGCTTCTCTTCAGGACGTTTGTGATGCGGCAGGCTGGTCCTCACCGCACACTTTCGTCAGATTTTATTCCCTTGACCTTAGCTCCACTCCAGGGGCTCAGGTTCTCTCGTCGGTTTGTGTCTCCTGATGACACACGACAGGGATTTGGTCGTATGGGGATGTGGGTATTGCGTTCCCACTGCGATTACACGCAGCGGTAGTCCCTGAAGGGGAACGTCCCGGGTTACGTATGTAACCCTAGTTCCCCGAAGGGACGGACGCTGCGTGTCCTGCCATACTCTCGGCATCCCCTTGGGTCGCTGCTTCAGTAACTTTTAAGCTGGCGTGTTGTGTGCTCAGGGGATATTTATAGCTTCCTGGTCTATGACGTCACTCGCCGTACGCTCATTCTCTCCATTGACTGATTTCATTCATGCTTCAGACGCGTCACGCTGGGGCGTTCCCACTGCGATTACACGCAGCGTCCGTCCCTTCGGGGAACTAGGGTTACATACGTAACCCGGGACGTTCGCAAAAGGTTGGTATCTCGTGAACACCTTTACACAATCACACATTAAAAAGTGGTGTAAAAATATTTTTAATTCTTAATACAATTTTGTCAGTGTGTTAATGTCGACCCGAGAAGCGATTGCGCCTTCTTTCAGACATGAAAATCACTCACCTTTCGGCGAAATTCGCCGTTTTGAAACCAAAATAGGTGACCTAGTTACGTGAATCGTGTAGACTCGATGAGAAAATGTTTGGGGGGGGGGGGGGGGGGGGGGGGGTATAATATATATGAAGCCATACTATAGTATAATGTGAGATAGAAATTAATATTTAAGTCATTAAATTCAAGTTCACGTAAACTTTTCCCTCAGCTGCGGCTGTCAGTAATTCTCCATTCAGCGTTCAAACAGCGCGTCGTCAGTCATTCTCCATTCAGAATCAGAATTCAAACAGCACCGCGCGTCGTCAGTCATTCAGCATTCAAACAGCACAGCGCGTCGCGTTCGGCAACGATGAACTCTCTCCAAGATGATTAAATGTTAATATTATTATACTTGATCTGTAGATCGCATAAATTGACTATCTTGCTGTAGTACCTCAACAGACATCCCAAGTCTCCCGGAAGTTCCGGGAGTCTCCCGCATATTGCTAGCGTCTCCTTGATGCCCGCAAATTAGTTCAAATCTCCCGTAATCTAGAGCGAGATAGAACATACTGCGTGCAGAGCGTTGAAAAACTCATATTTAACGGCTCTGACTGCGCGCATAAAATACATAGCGCACGGCGCGTGCAAGGCATAGAGGGAGAGCGAGAGACCGTCAACAAAACGTAGTCCCCCCCCCCCCCCGTCAACAAAAGCTAGTCGACCCCCCCCCAGTCAACAATCCAGTCACCAAGATATACCTCCCTGAAATGACTTCTTGCAGGTTGGGATGTCTGCCTCAATCATGTTCCTTTACCGCGTGTCTAGATGACAACACTGGAGAGCACTATCATTGTTCTTCACGCGCACAGTAACTGAAATTTAAAACTGTTAAAAGAAAAGGCTCAATAAACTATTGCATAGATAGATACTGTATAATACACTATGCATCGATATGTATTTCCTTTGTGCTTTGACCTTTTCACTGCGTACTCAGCGTGCTGTGACTCATGTTGCCTCAAGCGCATCATTCAGCGCTCGGGATGCGCATAAGCGCTGTGTGCAGCACTCTATTGGAGTCTTTCATAATCATATCATAATACTTTTGCGCAATGAAAGAAAATTAATAGTATTTTTTGTTCTGTTCTGCCCTATCTATCATATGTTGCTGCCTCATTAAACAGCTGTGCTATACATTTGTGCTATATATATTTTCTTAATTTTATAGTAGACTATAAAATAATTGATCTTTTTTGATTTTTATCTTGTTTTTCATGAATGTATTTTACAACAATACAAAGAGCAATGTGTAACGTTTTACCAGATTTAGTGCTACACTTATTGTCTCTTATTTGTTCCCCACTAAATATACATGTTTTTTCACTAAATGTTCTGATTTTATAAAATTATTGTTTTTCTAGACTAGAGTTACCCACTAATCTAGTTTATAATATATTTTTTGTCATAGTTTATGATCATATTTTTTGTTGTTGTTGTTTTTCTTTATAAGGAAGTTGTCTGTATTAAGTAGATTGTGTTTAACACACAAAAGAGTGATTATCAGTTCAACACACAGTTATAGAAATTCTACTTGATTTTTTTTTTTAAACTGCGTTGGTAACGGATCGGTATCGGTCTTTTTAAAAAAAAAAATATTATTATTAGCTAACGCTACGGAGGCCATAATATTTTTGACTAAAGGCTGAAGTTAAGTTTCTCCTGCTCTCCCCAGGTTGGCAAAAAATGCATCTCAAAATGCATCAGATTGATGCTTTAAAATATGGAATATTTAAAATTTTCTTACAGGGGAGCATGTCCCCGGACCCCCCTAGAGGAGTTATATCCTTCTCACCTTTTTCACCCCTGACCCGTTTTCATGCCTGTTAGAAAGTTAACTAGTCGCAAATTTGAGGTAAAATGCACTTAGGTTGTCGATGTCAAAACACTAGCCTATAAGCTGTGATTCAAATATTAAATAGTGTTATGTCATTATTTTACCCTTACACTGAATGTTTGCTGCTTCAATCCAGATGAGTATTGTATAGGGTAAATTTAGTAGAGGGTGTGGAAATTGTACAGCTGTGGGATTTGTATAGGGTGTGAATTTTATATAGAAGATGTGTGGATTTTTGGTACGGCGTGTGGATTCTGTAAGGTAAAGGAATTTTACATTGTAGGCTACATTTTATGTACTGGTTTTATTGTTAAATAGATACTTTTTCTGACCTTTTTGAATCTTGCCCCTGACAAATAACCCAAACTAAAAAGACTAAAACTAACACTAAAACTAATAAAAACTAAACTAAAACTAAGCATTTTCCAGAAATAAAAACTTAACTAAACTAGCAAACCCACTTTAAAAACTAATTAAAACTAAACTGAATTTGAAAACAAAAATTCAAAACGAAATAAAAATAAAAACTAATGAAAAATGCAAAACTATAATAACCTTGATTGGCACTAAGGGGCCTAAAGTGTGCCAAGAAAACACCATTACACCACCACCACCAGCCTGCACAGTGGTAACAAGGCATGATGGATCCATGTTCTCATTCTGTTTACACCAAATTCTAACTCTACCATCTGAATGTCTCAACAGAAATCGAGACTCATCAGACCAGGCAACATTTTTCCAGTCTTCAACTGTCCAATTTTGGTGAACTCTTGCAAATTGTAGCCTCTTTTTCCTATTTGTAGTGGAGATGAGTGGTACCCGGTGGGGTCTTCTGCTGTTGTAGCCCATCCGCCTCAAGGTTGTGCGTGTTGTGGCTTCACAAATACTTTGCTGCATACCTCGGTTTGAACTAGTGGTTAATTCAGTCAAAGTTGCTTTTCTATCAGCTTGAATCAGTCGGCCCATTCTCCTCTGACCTCTAGAATCAACAAGGCATTTTCGCCCACAGGACTGCCGAATACTGGATGATTTTCCCTTTACACACCATGCTTTGTAAACCCTAGAAATGGTTGTGCGTGAAAATCCCAGTAACTGAGCAGATTGTGAAATACTCAGACCGGCCCGTCTGGCACCAACAACCATGCCACGCTCAAAATTGCTTAATCACCTTTCTTTCCCATTCTGACATTCAGTTTGGAGTTCAGGAGATTGTCTTGACCAGGCCCACACCCCTAAATGCATTAAAGCAACTGCCATGTGATTGGTTGATTAGATAATTACATTAATGAGAAATTGAACAGGTGTTCCTAATAATCCTTTAGGTGAGTGTATATCTGAGGGTGTACTCACACTAGCCAGTTTGAACCGTGCCCGAGTGCGTTTGACCACCAAAGCGCGGTTCGTTTGACTAGTGTGAGTGCTCCGAACCGTGCCCGGGCGCGGCTCGATTAGCCGGCCCTGGCCCGCTTGGAAGAGGTGGGCCAGAGCACGGTTCAGTTGGACTCAGGCGCGGTTCGCATGCAGTGTGAGCGCTAACCGTGCTGGAGCACGGAACAGGACGCGTGACGTCATGGTTCTGCACTTCAGCTGGTACCTTGCAAACCTCCTCATACGAGCAGCACGATTACGTGAAAATTTTCGCGCCACTAAGGCGACACATCTGTTTAACAACAGGCTGTGAGTGGGCTGTGGACCACCGTGGACGTTTAGTAGCTTGCCTATGTCATTTGTAATGGAAGCCCGTTTCCGCCACTGAATACAAAAAAGAAAAGAAAAGGTAATTGTGACTTTAAACGACACAAAATTATCCACAAAGAAAACAGAGCGATGGACTCCATTGTGTTCAGACAGCTCCGCTCTTCTTGTTTATCCCCAAACCGTCGCACCATAATGACGTAAGGGTGCTCCGGCACGAATGCTGAAACCCTATGTGAGTGCAGGCCAGCGGGGGAGTGGGGAGGGGGGACAATCGTACTCGGGCCCGGTTCATGGCAACCGTGCCTAGTGTGAGTACACCCTGAATGTTAAATCTAAATGTTAAATCTAAATGTTAAATCTAAATGTTAAATCTAAATATTAAATCTAAATGTTACGGGTGAAACTAAATATTTAACTAATATGCAAATTCAAAATGCCGGTAACCGGAAGTGCCAAAATAAAAGCTTGAGGAGGTCAGTGTGTGTTTATAGTGTCAAATAACGAATAAAAACCATCTCGTCCGGGGAAATGGACTCTTGGGCATGGATTATCGTGATAATAACTACCTAAAATAATAAACACGTTTGGAGAAACTGTATTTGAAGATTTGGCTACTTTGAGTTTTTAGTAGCCTATCACTTTTATGAAAGGTGCGGGACTTTTGACATGTGGCCTTAATAGCCAGCCACGAGGGGGCTCACTTTGACTGATCTGTCATGTTCGCTTGCATAAAGGCCAGCAAGAGCCTATCCCCGCCCGCCCCTGACCAGTTACGGTACTGTCGGTCATGGAAGCTCTGCGAAAATGTCCAACGAATCGGCGTTAGCCGTGAACATCGGCAGAGCCGTCCTGGCGGCTATACAAAATGTTTCAACAGCGACAGCAACCGCCTCAGGGCCACCACAGGCCACCTCGGTAAGTATGTTTTCCAAATCACGTAGCATTGGATTCTTGTCAAGGCTAACTTAACTAAACTAGCTAACGGTAGCCAGTAGAGATTTGCTACTAGCACCAATGCACTTTATGTGTAGCACGTTTGTTCAACTCACACTGGTTAAGTGACGCAGTGGGATGAACTCATGAGTAAATGTGAGTTCAAGATTATGTGAATATGTTCTGAGCAGCAAAGCATAAATTATATAATTTAGCGGTACAGCTAACGGAGGCTACTTGTCACTAGGGATGTAGCGATATTGACGATATCGCGGTGGTAAACGTGTCTCGATTTCGTCGTGGTTGGGTTACAATATTAAAAGGACAGGTGTCCGTCAAAAAGCAAGAGGAATAAACACAGTCCCACGGAACAAATCATTGTTAACTACATAGACCATGATCCTCTGACCATGAACAACAACCGTTGTTAAGCCAATAGGATTGCACACTGTCCACACAAGCTCACAGCAAGCCAGCATGGCCGACAGCGATACTTGTAAGGATGAAAACAACAACCCCGAAGTTGATATTGTGCCAGCCCCTGCAGCTTTTAAATCAGATGTCTGGAAACATTTTGGTTTCGCCGTGTCAAAAAACGCAAAATGAGAGAAGGTGGTGGACAGACAATGGACTATGTGCAAGCACTGCCACAGTAAACTGCGATACAACACGGGAAACACAAGCAACATGCGAAGTCATCTGACGACCCATCATCCCGAAAAGTTTGCAGATCCTCTCGCAAAGAAAGTCCTGTCCGGTCAAAAAACCCTGAAGGAGGCATTTTCAACAACTATGTCACACAACAGCGCAAGGGCTCAAGAAATCACGAGGTACATCGCGGAATACATAGCATGTGATTTACGTCCCTTTTCTGCAGTAGATGGCAAGGGATTTAAAAGGTTAGTGGCCAAGCTTGAGCCGAAGTATCGAATGCCGTCGCGGGCTCATTTTAGTCAAACAGTGTTCCCTGCTCTTTACCGTGAGACAAAAGAACGTGTCATGTTGAACCTTAAACAGTCTGAGTGCAATTGCTATTGTAACGGAGTAAAAAGAGTTGATAGTTAAATTATATTAAAAGTGATGCAACTACGCCATCTAGGTGTGACTGGGGGAATCGCGCTGCACTTACCCACACTGTGATAAAGAGATAATGGATTGTTGTCCCAAGATCTATTTGCTGAACCCAAGATTCAACACTGTCATACTGTGTTCCAGTAATAAAGAAACCTGATCCAAGTGGTTGTCCGTGGTGATGTGTAGCAGCAACAGTAGGATGGAGTGACCCGTCACACTATTACCACTGATGGGTGGACTTCCAGAGCGACTCACAGTTACATCACTATTACGGCACATGTTTTGACGAGTGAATGGGAAATGCAGAGTTACGTTTTACAAACTAGACAGCTTAGCGAATCACACACTGGCGTAAACATAGCCGAAGTCCTTAAATCTGCAGTCAAAGAGTGGGGGCTGGACAAGATTGGAACAAGGATCGCTGTTGTTACTGACAACGCAAGCAACATGCAAGTAGCAGTAAAGGAAGCCGAACTGTCCCCTCACGTACGGTGCTTTGCGCACACACTAAACCTGGCCTCCCAAGCAGGTTTAAAGGTCAACGCAGGTCAAAGGCCGCCTCCTCGGTAGAGTCAGACGTGTAGCAAGTTTTTTTCACCGCAGTTCTACAGCCACAGCCGTGCTGACCACCAAACAAAAACTAATCAATCTCCCTGTACATAAACTCATTATTGATGTAGTGACCAGATGGAATAGCTCTCTGGACATGGTGGAGCGCTACCTTGAACAACAACAAGCTGTTGCTGCAGCCCTACTGAGTGATGAACTGAGACACAAATCACGTGAAATTGACACTTTGGACACATCTGACATTGCAAATGCAGAGGATCTTGTAAAGATTATTTTACCAATAAAAAAGGCTACAACTGTTCTCTGTGATGAGTCGCAACCAACAATATCTCTCATTTCACCACTAAAACAAATGATTCAAGACAGCATGGCCACAGATAATCGCGGCTCAAATGCCATTGCTCAGATGAAGGCAGCCATTCTGAAAGATCTTATTGACAAATACCAAGGAGAGGATGAAAAGTTCATGCAGGAGAGCAGTGCTTTGGATCCACGCTTTCAGACCTTGCAACATCTAGGCAGTGGAGAAAGAGAGGACGTCTTTGAAAGAATAAAGTTCAAAGCATCACAGATGCAACAACAGGTAAAAAATGTTAACGCTGTGCCATAGAGAAAACTGAGAGAAATACAAAAAAAATGTAATAAAATGCTAATATAATGTCTTTTTATCATTTATGAACCAGGACCAATATGTGCTGCCCAGGAGCCCACATCCAGCAGATCTGGACGACAGCAGCGCGAGCTTTGTGCCTCCTCTTAAGAAGCATGCCCTTGAGGACCTCCTTGGCTCTTCTTTTAGCAGTAATCAAGTCACAGGTAGAATTCAGGCAGAAATTGACTCTTACTGCAAAGAAGCATTAGTTTCTCTGTCTGCTTGCCCTCTTACGTGGTGGAGAGACAATGCAGGGCGGTATCCTATTCTGTCTTCATTAGCAAAGACCTACCTGTGTATACCCGCTACCTCTGTGCCCAGTGAAAGGGTATTTTCAACAGCAGGGGATATTGTAAATGCCCAGAGGTCTCTTCTTCTCCCTTGCAATGTAGATCTTTTGATCTTTCTAAAGAAAAACTTGAACATTAGCTAAAGGATAGTTCAGTGTTTTCAGAAGGCTTTTTGCCTGACTGTTTAAGGATTTTTTTAATGTTTTTTTTTCTTCTCCCTTGCAATGTAGATATTTTGATCTTTCTGATGAAAAACGTGAACATAAGCTAAATGATAGATCAGTGTTTTTTAAAGGCTTTTTGACTGACTATTTTATTTAAGTTTAAGTTATGTTCCTAAATACCAGTTTTAAAAGGCTGCTTTTATTTGCCTTGTACATAAACCTGACTTAACTTGATCTTTGTTTGCACTTAAAGGGAATTCCCTATTGTTTACAATTGTTCTAGTTGCTTCTTAACTTGAACATTGCACAGAAGAATCAGTTATGCAACCAAATATTTCTATACAAAATATTGATGTTCCTGACTACAACTTGCACTTTAAAAGCACTATGTGATCAGCGTTTTATGTTGTCATGATCCATAAATACGACAATAAATTCCCTGTTGACTGGCAAAAGCAGAATAAATGTCAGTATTTTTTCGCTATTATCATCATCACAAACACTATCGTGAGCTATTTAATAATACCGTGAGCTTTTCCACAATATCGCAATAAATATCGTACCGTGAGGTCAATTTCGAAATTGTATCGTACCGTGAGATTTTGATATCGTTACATCCCTACTTGTCACCCCTCAGGCCCACAAATGACACTGTAAATTGTTGGTCAAATGGAAATCTGCCTCTGTTCTCAGTCAGACATCTCACCTTGGCTTACCTGCTGGCCTTTACTCACAAGATAAAACCGTTCTCTGCTTGACTAGAGAGAGTAATTCTGATGGAGGACAGAGGCAGTCACAATGATAAAGACATTTAATTTAATGTGAATAAGGTACCAGAGTCAGAGTGCATTCTGTAAAAAAGCATAAAATGCATCTCTCTTTGTTTCCTTTGCCAATCCCAACCCTGGTTTTTGACTGCTGGGCATATAAACATTAAAAACACATGAAATATTAAAGCTGCTAGCAGCATTTAGCGGTGTTCAAACAGTTAAGGCCTTTAAGGCAGTTAAGGTCAAAAGCATCAGAAGACATTAAGTTTTATGTAGCAAGCATTTAACTACTGACATAATAGATAGAAAAAGATCATTTACAGCCAATTTACCATAGGAGATATATGGTTTTAAAGCTTTTTTTACCAAATATAGTGACAGCTATGTTATAAAATATTTATGAAATATGTTTATTAAAGGTTAAATGGATAAGGTGAACATCAATGGTCTGATCTCCGCTTTCAATAATTATTTAAATAAATAACAGAAAGTAAGCAAATATGCATAGCATGGTGTGTCTTATTTACCATGTTCTTGCATGATTTACTATAGTTTTACCATGATTTACCCTGTACTAGCATGGTTTACAGTTTCCATGTGCTAGTATGATTTACCATAATTTATCATGTTCCAAAGTGATTTACTATGATTGTAGCATAATTTACCATGTACTAGCATGGTTTACTACGATTTCAACGTTTCTAGTATTATTTGACTTTCACATTTTTCTGTATTTCTTTTCCTACCATAGATTTTACGTCTAGAAATATCAGCAGCAAAATGATTATAAACAATATACTTGCCATAAGCTGTAACGTGCTTTTGTTTGTACAACCTGCAACATATACAAAACGAGTAGAGAAAGAAAAAAAGCAACATTTGCTGAATGCACACATTTTTTATTGCCCTCTTTGACAACACTCTTGTTGTTACTTTTGTCAGCTTTGCTGTAGATTATATTGCTGTTGGTCACTAACAGATTCAATGTCTGCTTTGATTGAAATATATTAAAAGAACAATTTAAAAAATAAATAAGATAAGACATCAATTTCTTATTTAAAACAATCAAACCACACAATGTTGAACATGCAGAAGTTATTCAAAAATAAAAATGACAAAAGAAAAATAAATAAAACCGAGCAATGGACACTTGTAACAGATGAGACGCATCAAGGGCACGGTTACAGTTGAACAGCACCTTGCCAGTGGTGCAGCAAGTGGTCCTTCACAGTCCCTCAAACAAAGCGTCCAGGTCTGCAGCGTCTTCTCCCTCTATCTCAATGGCAGAATCTTCTGTTGCTTTGGGTGCCGCGTCTTCCACCGGTGTTGCTTTGGGTGCCGCGTCTTCCACCGGTGTTGCTTTGGGTGCCGCGTCTTCGACTGCTACAGACAACCCTGAACTGCTGCTGGCAGTTTTGTCTATAAAGGTGATTTGAGTGACAAACTCCCTCCATGTTTGGATGGACACCTCATCGTGCACAAGAATGTCTGCAACCAGAGTGTGGGAATCGACCGGTTCACCTGCCTCCAATTTCAGTAAGTTGCGAATCTGTACATCATCTAGATGAATCTTTTGTGGTGCAGACTCTACCATAATGGTGACATGGCCTCGAAACTCCACTGTTGTTTTGCTTGTCTTGCAAAAGGCCCGGCATTCGTTGCAGCGAGTCATCAGAGTACTTGAATTTACCGTTTCTAACAAGTGGTGTTTAGGGCAAAAGTGCTCCACCTTCACATCTGCGTCCACTATCTCTCCCATCACTGTCTGCAGGTCAGTGTCTGTGAATGTTTTAGTTGCACCACAATCTTCTATCTGGCTGATGGTCGTCTGCACGGTGGTGGTCAGCGTGGCCATTCCTTTAAACTGTCTCACAGACACGTTCTCCAATCTGTGCCAGCAGCCTTGCACCAGGTCATGCTGACCCCAGAGAGTGAGCAACAGCAAATCGTCGGCGTCCGCAACCACGACACTCTTGCGCCGCACCCTTTGCCCCCGAACAACGGTCTCTTTCTCCTCCAAAGAACGCATCATCTTGATGTTGACCGTGACCTACAAAAATAAACGTAGAAATAATCACTGTTGGGACACTACTTTATGTATATTCATAGTAACACAACATGAAATGTTTGTCTCCAATTAGACGGTTATAATATCTGTAGTCTCACTAATGGCCTACACACCTTTTGTCTTATGCCTACATGATTCCACTATGATTATTTTTTTAAAGTGAAGCACCTTTTTCCACACCACCCGTTTCTCTCGGCACCCTATTTTAATAATTCACTATACAGTTCTTTAAAGGAATAGCCTAGCTCACCCAAAACATATAATTGCAATAATTTGAGGGTGAGTAAATGACAAACCTGTATGAAATAGGTTTTCTGCTGAACACAAGAAAATGAAAGATGTAGAAGATTGTGACCAAGCAAAGACTTGATGGACCCCATTGACTTCCATAGTATATTTTTCCCTAATATGGAAGTCAATGTTGTGCACAAACTGTCTGGTTGTCGACGATATTCAAAATATCTTATTTTGTGTTTAGCTGAAGAAAGAGGGCGAGTCGGTGCTGCCAGAATTTTCCTTTTTGGTTGTATTCCTTTAAAGAGGTAGTTAACCCAAAAAGAAACTGTCATTCCATAGCTATTGTCCCTTCACAAGATTCATGAAAACATTTTTTTTTTTAAATGTAAGAGCTTTCGGTCCCTCCATTGATTTCGTCAGCAACTTAATGTGAACACGAACACATTTTTTGGAAGTTCGAAAACAAATGTTTTACACTTACCCTCTGAAACTCCCGGAAATCTTTGATGATGTCACCAAGCACCCTGACTGCGCTGCTTGGAACCAATTTGTCCTCAAATGCAAAGGGCAAGCGCCTAACGATCGACGCCTTTGACCTGCCGTTGACGAGTATGTCGTTTGTGTTTTTTATCTGCTTTGAGGGCGAAAACCCTACACCACTTAGCTTCATAGGAGATCTGCAAAACACAAAACATCTTCATTCAGTTTTTGCATTTGATGCACAACACATCCTGCATTCACGCTTCACATTCCTCTAACATTTACTATACACAACAGCAGTTCCCTTAAACACTCTTCTTAGTTCCTAACATTTAAATTTACTTCATTTCTACACATCCAATATTACATTTAAACCCTCTACACGTAAGAACCGCTGAATGACTTTATGTGATGTCCATTTATACATGTACAACTCGAGTACTGCTTAAAAATAAAAAATCACATAAAAATCCTTATATACATCTTCATGCTACTCAATGCCATGTTGCTTTTGCACAGAGTACATTTTATACTGCAATATATGCATTTTTGCATACAATTATTTTTAAGTGTTGTCTTGGTTCTCAAAGAAACATCACTTACAAAGCTACAATTTAAATAGTTTTGAAAACTGAACACATTTTGACATTCCAGCAGACAGTCTACCTACAAAGCTAATTTTAAAATAGACAAACAGGTAGCATAAAAATATTTGTCTTTGCCAATCTTTAGGCCCCCCCCCCCTTCTATTTCAACTAAATTACAGTTGCATATTCAGTTCATCACAGCCACATGCAATTTATTTCGACGACACGTTCTCTCACCGTCGTTGCATGCCCTCCCCATCCCATCCCATCGTCATTTCTTACGCACACCATCCTAATATATATATATATATATATATATATATATATATATATATACACACATTTTTTACTCACCGATCTCTCTCAGCACACTGCAAACAGTTGTGTTTCTGGACGTCGAACACGACAACACGACTGGTTTTGTCAGCCTCCTGCAGTAACGCAGTAAAATAGCGCGCGTTGCCCGACTTGGCCTGCACCACCGGCGACACTTCGTGCACGTAACCCACCACCTCATGATATGCTCACTTGTTCGGACTTGCCATTTTCCTGTTGAACACACAGACAACACATCAGCTTTGCCATGTTCCCATCCCTGCAATTCGGTTACAGTTGAGTTCCAAGCACTCCAAAAAGGCCTCACAAATACATCTCCAAATAGTACGTTCAATGAAACCTATACCGTTCACTTGCATCTTACAATACAGTTCCCTTCTAACACTTTACGTTAGCTGCTACACACAGCGTCTTCTCCCACAACACAACAACGCTTGTCGACGCGCCTTTTCACACATTTAGTATTACACGGTCATTTTTCTCTCTTTGGAAATACTGAACCTCCCAGTAACGAATGCTACAAATAGCGCTCTTAACCTACAAAATATAACACTATTCCATGTTAACAACCTTGACTTTGACAATAAAGGGACGTACCTGATAAAACCGAAGAATTTCTCCAGCCCAAGCCACGAACGAAACGTATCAGTTGCTTTTAATTCAAACTCCCAAACGCATTCAAATAAGTTCAACTTCTGACTCCTCGTCGTCCCATTGGTTGCCTTTACGCTACCGCGCTAACGTCAGTGGTTTCAACCAATCTTCTGTCCCATCCTGGCTCAGAAGTTGACGCCCATTTTCGAGAGCCACTGATTAGGAGTCTACGGAGGCGCCCACGCAACCCCAAATAAGTCATTAAAAAAAAAAAAAAAAAAAAACGACCTTCACGTGACGCGAACTCCACTTACTTGCACGATAGCTTTCAACTATATCGAACACATGATTACACTTTGTTCTAATATATAGCTTATTTTTTTCTTTTCTGTGCGCAGTCTTTCACCTGCCTGTTATATAAAATACGCACAAACAGTTTTGTACTTTCTAGCTTATACGGCCACACTTTCCTGGAATTTGCCCGCACGCGCAAGCTTAAAACCATTATATATGTATATATATATATATATATATATATATATATATATATATATATATATATATACATATCCACCTTATTCCTGAAAACCTTACTGCGTTTCACCGGTTTGGGGAACTTCCATTCAAAAAGGCTGAAACGAATCATTTCAAATTATCCACAAGTTTCCTACGTCCCATGAGGCCTTGCGTCAAAAGTGGGTGCGTCTTCCGGTTCGAAGTAAACAAGCGAAACGTGACACTCATTCATTCATTCGACTATCGATTAATCATTAATATTTATACTAAAATGTATTATTTAATTTGTTTAACTTTTTATCAATTACAAATGCAATGAAATTACAAAAATACAGCGTGTTTTTCCACGATGAGTTCTTTATTACAAGATCAACTTGTGGCAGTTAAACTGGACATTCGGTTATGGCTAAACTTGAAGATATGCGCTGCGGTGCTCTGGACTGCCGGTGCGAGTCGGCGTTTTTTAAACAGAGACCCTTGTTTGTTCCTAAATAGTAATAAAAAAGAATCATGTTAAATAAAACCGAAATCGCGATACTCAGATCCACGGACCTGTGTCGCGGTCAGGGAAGGCAGAATCACGATACGCCCTTCCCACTCCCAGAGATATCCTTCCCGTCCAGATCCAATATAGCTACCATATCTTTACTATTTGTATTATTTGAAGTTAACATTATAAAATTTGTAGACCTACACCACAAAACTAGTTGAGGATAAATTATTTAAAATTGGGCGATTCCAGCATTATGGACGTGACATTTGCAGTCAAAATATAAATTCTCCGAAAATGCATTTAGGCTATTGAAACCTCGGTTTATATACATATATCATATCATATCAATAAAGGAGTCCAGACATTAGAACTATATAGCACATGCATTTTGTATTTAATATGAGGGAAATACACGAGGGTGACACAAAAAAAAAACTTTAACTTTTTGAAAGCACTGAGCCTTTATTTAAAGTTAATTTCGTTTTGTATTAATTGTATCTTAATTTCAATCAATGTTTCATCAACAATTTACCTGGATTTAATAAATAATAAGTAGCGGTAAATATAGCAGACAATAATCAAGACACGGAGGCGCTGGCGCCTGAACTGCAGCTCGTCTCATAAATGAACCGAAACTCAGCGTCTACTTGCCTTACAGACCTGAGAAATATATATATAGCCTATATTATATTAGATATACTATGAAATGTTTACTGTGTGTCATTCATGTTCTGAATATGTTGCTTCACAGTAGCCTTCACTTAAAATCTTTAGTCCAAGATTGTTGGATAATACAATTTGCCACTGAATTAGTTTAGTCCGGTAATAGGCCTATGTACAACCGCGAACAGCACATGTTGTCCCTGAGCTCCGTAACGACATCTCTCATAAAGGTTTGCGACTTATTTTAAATAGTAAAATATTATCTGAAAAACACCTAGCCTCTTCGCTAAATAGCACACAAAATACCATTGGTATGCTACTTCTGCCGCCTGACCGGAAGTTGCACCCACTTTATTTTTTACAGTAGCGCCCCCCGGAAACAGGTGGATAAGGTTGCCCTACAAATAAAGCTGATCCGTCAGTTTGACTGGATGAGCTGTCAATTTTCCTTCATGATTTATTTTCAGACATCCTGAGAATAACGTTATATTTGGTATTTTAACGTGACATGTTATCACAAGAATATCAATGGCAACAGCTCTTTTCAGTCGCTGCTTTCTTTTCCTCGTGATGATTTCTATTTTTTCCTTTGCAATCCGCAGTAAAAGTATGAAAAAGTACAACATTTACGGCACATTTGTGGTCTGTTCTCCCAAATTTAATTTACGATAATAATTCACTGGAATGCACGAAGAATCTCGTTATTCTCCTCAAATCCTCACGTCTCTTTCCAGGTTTGTTTTCACAGGTAAATGCAGTTTATAATCTGTCAAAATGACGGAAATCACTGTGATATACTGTCACGTAATGCTGAAGTTAATGAACATTTTTGATTAAGGCTTGTTATACAATATATTTGCCTACTACAGTGATATAAGACTCGCGCTTTTGGGGCTATTTTTGGTCTGTTGAAAGTACCTTGTTGATTCTTTTAAACTTTGAAATTTCATTTTAATGTTCGATGATTGAAGGGTGAGTCGAGTAATGTCATCTCATTGTGCCACTTTTTTAAGGTATTGCGTTCATAGAGCGAGCCTTTCACTGATTGTTTACAGCTTAACAGAAGTTACACCCATAATTCGCGCAAAGCGTCATGGGGCGCAGGAATAAGGTGGATAAAAAAAATGTTTTTTACAACAGTTATGCTGCAGTGGACATATAGACTTTCTGCTTAAGTAGTTTATTAAGAAATGAAACCTTTTACATGATGTTACCAATGAAATTGGAAAAAATATTTGTCTTTGTGTCCTTGGAAACTAACACTTAAAATAAAAGTGAGCCAATGAGTGGTTTTCTATGGAGCCCCCCTAGTCCCACTTTGTCAAAAAAATTTATTATAACTATCTCGTGGCCTCAAGATAGTAACTCGTGGACTCAAGATAGAGTTACTATCCTGAGGCCACGAGTTTCTATCTTGAGGCCACGAGATAGTTATAATTATTTTTTTTGACAAAGTGGGACAAGGGGGGCTCCGTAGTTTTCTGCTGCCACGTGCTGTAATTTTGTCATTCTATTTAGTAATAAAGTGTAATTCACAGGTGCTTTTGAATTCATATTAAGACTTTATAAAACCACTTACATCTTCCTGAGACGTAGAATTTTTCGTTTTATGTAGCATTTTTTCACATCTTTACATTGTTACGCACACACACACACACACACACACACAAATACATGTTTGTTTTTTATGTGTTTGGGATGTCATTGTGAAAATAAGTCTTAATGGTCCATACAAATTTCATAGATTTATTTGTAAATAAATTATATTAATCTATATTACCAGTGAACTATCATTCTCAAAAAAAATTTTTTGAAAGAACCCTAAAAAATACAAATATAAACTATTATTTTATATGTGTATATGTTTTTGTTTTAACTTTATTGCCTGAATTTCAAAAAGGCTAAATAAATATGCTTTTTTTTACTGCAAGTGTTGTTTTCACAACAGCTTTTTCATTTTCAATGTAATTTTTTTTTAATTCCACACTGTATTGTCTTTCTCTTTTGACCGGAAAAAGATGTAACATTTAGTTCCGCAGGGAGTCAGTTAAAATGTGCAGATTGAGGTTGGGGCCCTGTGGGTTAAATTATTCTTTGTGCATTGTAGGGAAGCATGTTTCTGGCTTGTGTGAATGTGGGAGTCTTGAGACAGTATGGCATGCTTTCCTGGAATGCAGAAAGTATGGGGCAGAAAGAAATGTACGCTTTAGTAAACTGCCAGGACATGGAGTTAAGGCTTTTTTGTTTTATCTTTGTTTGGACACCGTGACGAGCATAACTGATCTCCAAGGCAGTTCTCCAATTCTTGCATGATACAGGATTGTATTTAAGAATTTAATTCAAACTTTGACCTGTGGAAGGCAGTAATACGCTCAGCAGCGTCTACACTGTCGGAATCTTACAAGAAGAAGAAGAACACCGGAAAAAGAAAGAAGCTATTTTGTCTAATTTCTGGAAAGGTGAGACACGCGGTGTATGGTAGGTGCTGTGTGTGTAATGTAATTATGTAGTAATCAAATACTTGAGGTGAGAAGTCGAATACTTGTCATACAATTAAAATTTCTATTCCTATCATCGATTCTATTGTGAACATTTCAACATGACTAAACAATTCAAGTGCCAGACGACTCACGCTGTGTTTTCTGTGCCGTGTGCTGTGCATATGCAAAGCTTGTTCAGATTATTTTAAACCTGACGAAATCCAGTCATAAAAAAGGAATTACTGGGAACACAGAATTACTGTATTAACGCGGAATTTCACGGAATTTGTCAATTTGAGGAATAAACAGAAAGCAGTTCAGTACACTAGAAATCAAATCGCCTTGTAGACTAGTGTGTGTGAAAATTAAAACACAAAGACTATTTAAATACGAATCCTGCATGTTCTGTGTGAATGAATGGTACCGCCGACGCGCAGTTTCATTTACCACACACACACACTGAAGCACGTGTGACGCTTGCGCTGTTTTTTGGCCTATATGAAGACACAAATGCATAAACTTCCTCTCCAGGCTCTAGATCCACTCTGAAAGTCACTTCTACCCCTTTTCCACCAACAAGAACCGGGTGCTGGTTCAGAGCCAGAGCCAGAGCTGGTTCGGAGTTGGTTCGACTGACAAGCTTACTAAGAACCGGTTTGCCTTTCCACCGGCTTGAGAGCCACAACCGAGCCAGATCTTACGTCACTGCATACGTCTCATGTTGCCCAGCAACGCTAGTGCGGTAGCGCCAAACACAAACACGCCAGGCTTGTTCGAGATGCATCGGCTTCTCGCAGATCGATCGCCGCATGACATCAAAGCACTGCGAAAGCGATCCAAAAGCACAAGGAGATCTCCATGATCTCCAAACACTCCCGCAGCTCCGATCGGTCCACGCCGCTCCGATGCATCTCGAACAAGCCTTCTATCAACAATGGCGGCCGTTGCATTACTATTGATGCTCATGGCTTTGCGAACCTAACGTACATCGGCATCCAAACACGGCGAATACAACGTGTTCGTGCAGCTCGCCGTAACTTGCATAAACGGAGATTACAATCGAGCTGCTATTAGCTCGATTAGCTGCTAATTCAAAAATGGCGGTCACAAGTTTCTGTTCGTCTTGTTGGCCACGGTAACCCCGCCCCCCAGCCGCTGACGTAAGCGGTTCTTACTTCTAGACCAGCAATGATTTGGTGCTACTTAAGAACCACTTTTACTGGTTCGGAGCTGGTGCTTTGGTGGTCGAAAACCAAAGAACCGATTTGAAACTAGGCTCTGGCTCCGAACCAGCACCAGCTCTGCCTTGGTGGAAAAGGGGTATTCGTGATCATTTAACAGCTTCATTTGAGAAAAACTTTCATCATGACATAAACGCACAGAAACTCAAAAGGTCTTCACGGCAACCCGTCAAAATAAAAGTTCGGTTTAACTTGACAGAAATATATTACTGTTGTACAATAGAATTTAGATATGTCCCAAAGTAATAATACACTAACACTAATCCAATTAAATTATCATCAAAACTGAAATTAAGGAATAATCCATGTTTTAATTTTAACAGTAAGCTCATTGTGCAGCACGTTATTTGACAAAGTTTTTTTCATTTCATATGATTAAAATTGATGATAAATGATCAAATTTGTGTTTTATGTCTTCATTTTATTACCAAAAAAAAACACAACACAGAATTAGTGACTTTTTTTCATATATATATTTTTTTAAATGTTGTATAAGTTTAATGATTCATAATACATGATTTCAATTCATTAGACATGCTTTTTGATTGCAAAAAAATGTACACCACATATCCATAACATGCAACACTAGCAGGCCCCCCCCCCGAAAAAAAAAAATCCTAGGGGAAACACTGATTTACTTGTTCTTGATTGAACAACCTTTGTAACTATCTGTAATGTACATCATATTTATAAAACAATGCACTGTTATTTTACATTTGATTACAGTTTTTTTTTTGTACCACCTGAGAATCTTAAAATACTGTTTATAAATTATCATTAATTAATTTGTTTTAATGTGATTTAACACAAATTTTTTTTTAAAAGTTTTTAATATATTGTTTATCAACTAGAATGCAGGAATATGTAAGTAAATGTATCTTATTGTGTTTTTGTGTGTGCAGATGCCACGTACAAAGCAAGCTCCGCGCTCCCAGGTGGCGAAGAAGAGGATAGCGGACCGGATGGCTTTTGATCCTGAAGAGGCTCTGCCACCTCTTAAAAAATTGGCAGAATTAACTGAACGTTGTGTACATCACAACTCTGAACAAAACTCTGAACGTTGTGTACATCACAACTCTGAACAAAACTCTGAACGTTGTGTACATCACAACTCTGAACAAAACTCTGAATGTTGTGTACATCACAACTCTGAACAAAACTCTGAACGTTGTGTACATCACAACTCTGAACAAAACTCTGAACGTTGTGTACATCACAACTCTGAACAAAACTCTGAACGTTGTGTGCATATCAACTCTGACTCTGACCGTTGTGTACATCACAACTCTGACTCTGACCGTTGTGTACATCACAGCTCTGAACAAAACTTGACTTCATTCTTTGAAATTCAACCTGAAATTCCCTCTACATCTATACATGTCACAAAAAATACTAACATGACCATGAAAGCTGTTTCTGATTTGTGTCCACAGAAATCTTTCATCAGAGGCTCTTTCCATCAGGCAGCGAAGTGTTTTGGCGCCAATAGTGGCAGGCAATGTGCAGCAAACAGTTTAACTGCAATATTGATGTGTAAGGTTAAAAGTGTGTTGCGATGGACTCCAAGTCACCTAAATGATGTTCTGATGCTTGGAGATAACCTGTACAGTACCATGAGAGATTCTGGCAAAATCCACGATCTTCTGGACAGCTACATACAAGTTGCTGAGCTGCCTAACACACGCACACTGAATAATTGTTGTTTTTCAATGAACTATTCTCTGTCATTTACGGGGTTGTTTGGAGTTAATCATTATAATGCTGCTCTGCAAGGTGTTGCCATGTCACTTGATGAAGCATTAAATCAAGCATTCCAGAGGTATGATGCGTGTTTGGTAAACATTAGTCAGACCATGTGTGCAGCTGTCAGGCAAGGTTCGTGGTACGCAGTGATTGATTCACATTCACGACACTGTGATGGAACAGTTTCTGGTCGTGGTAAGAGTGTAGTGGTTTTTCATCCCAGTATAGATACTTTGGTCATTCACTTCAGGAGACTGGGTGTGTCCATGAATGCATATAATCGTCCATTTGAAGTAACTGGTGTCCAGGTAAATGTAATTGACAAACACAGTCAGCATGATCAATTGGCATACCATCCAGTGGTGCAAGAAAATACTGATACAGAAAGAGTGAGTATAGGTGTAAACTCAGAAATGGCAAGTTGCAGTCACTCTTTGACTGATTTCATCACTACAGATCAAATACTTGTTAATGAACCATGTACAGAAGAAAACCTAGGAAAGTCTTTTGATTGGCCAAGCAATGAAAATGTACCTGAGGTTGAACTTGTTTCGCAAACTGACTGTGTTTCTTTGAATGATTTCATAAGCACAGATCAAGTTGTGAATGAAATATGTACACAAAAGAAAACAATCATGTCTTTATGCCCAAGAAATGAAAATGCAGATGATGTTGAATTTATTTCACAAACTAACAGGGTTTCTTTTCCGTTCAGTCCATTAACAGTACAGCAAGAAAAGAGTATTTGCTCGAAGCTGAACATTGTACATGTTGTAAAAGATCAAAACAATCCGGATGAGATTGTTGAAATGGCTCGACCTTGTGAAACCAAAGATATTGTAGGTGATGGTAACTGCTTTTTCAGATCAATAGCTTATTCTGTAAGTGGAAGTGAACGAGAACATAGAAAACTAAGACGCGCTGTTGTAACACACATCCTCCAGAATGAAGGAAGGTACAGTCAGTATCTGAGACAAGGACACTCTTCTGTTGCAAACTACATTGACAGTTCAAGAATGAAGTATGTCGGAACTTGGGCAACAGAGCTGGAAATACAAGCAGCCAGTGATTTAATTGGTGTAGACATATTTACATTCAGTGAAGAGAAATGGCTTAAATATTCAGCCTTAACTGTCTCATCAAGTAGACATAGCTGTCAATTCAATGGGATTTACTTAAAACATGTAAATAGCTGTCACTATGAAGTTGTGAAAAATTCACCTGAAAAATGAACACTCTCTAGATATTTAAATAATAGAATCTTAAATGCAGATGCACGTTTTGCTCAAAACCTAGACTACATATTTTATGGACAATATTTGTCTGAGCTTAATCAAGTTATCTCGAATGTATCTATTGCTTTGAGGAAAGGCCATGACACAAGAAACAAAACAAAAATTACAGCAGAAATGCTGACAAACAAAGAGTCATTGCAAAAGATTTTAAGTTTTGATCAGGGTTATACATTTTTGAAGCCAGTGAGGGGAAGTCCTGTTTTTTGGCAAAGTGTTCAAAAAGATTTGTTTGCAATGGTGAGACAATTAGGTATCCCAACATGGTTTTGCTCATTTTCATCAGCGGACTTGCGATGGCCAGAGCTAATGCAATCTATTGTGAAACAAGAGGGCTGTGAAACTCCTATTGATGAACTGGACTGGTCTGATAGATGTGGGATGCTCAAACGCAATCCTGTAACTGCTGCCAGAATGTTTGATCATCGATTTCATTGCTTTCTGAAAGATGTGATCATGTCGCCAGCCCAGCCAATCGGAAAAATAATAGATTATTTCTATCGAATAGAATTTCAACAGCGTGGATCTCCTCACACACATTGTCTCTTTTGGGTTGAAAATGCACCTCAAGTGGACAGAGATGACGATGATGAAGTTGTAGCATTTGTTGATCAATACATCACTTGTGAAATGCCAGCTGAACAGCAGGAAGAAATGCATGAAATTGTGAGCACTGTCCAACAACACAGCAAAAGACATTCAAAAACATGTAAAAAGAAAGGAACTGTGTGTAGATTTAACTTTCCACGTCCACCAAGCAAAAATACTTTCATTACGAGAAGCAGCAAGAGTGATAAGGATGAAAAATAAACTGATGATGAAAAAAATGAAGGTAAATGCAAAAAGGCAAACAACTGTCAACAAATATCAAAAGAGTTAGCTCAAGCTATAATGAAAAACGTGAGAGAATGTTTATTGAATAGTGATGCTGTCTTTGACTCAGTTGACTCTATGTTTGCATCTATTGGTATAAATCAAGAGACATTTGAAATGGCTTACAATAAAATGACAAAAAAAAAACAGTGTTGTGTTGAAAAGAAAGCCAAGTGATGTATGGGTGAATCAATATAACCCAGATCTTTTACGATGCTGGAATGCAAACATGGACATACAGTTTGTTGTTGATGCTTACTCATGTATAGTATATATCATTTCTTATATTTCCAAAGCTGAGAGAGAAATGGGATTGCTGCTAGCTAATGCTCAAAAAGAAGCACACAATCAAGGTAATATGGATGCTAAACAGGCTTTAAGAAAACTAGGAAGTGTGTTTTTACATAATCGAGAGGTCTCCGCTCAAGAGAGTGTATATCGACTGACTAACATGAAACTAAAAGAAGGATCAAGGAAAGTGGTGTTTATTCCAACTGGTACTAATCAAATAAGAATGAGTTTACCCCTAAACACCCTACATAAAAAAAGCTGAATGTGGAGAAACTGACAGTGATACCATATGGATGAAAAGCATCTCAGACAGATACAGAGCCCGTCCACATACAACAGAATTTAGTGGAATGTGTTTAGCAAGCTTTGCATCAGACTACAGAGTTTTGGGTGCTTCTGAAAAATGTTCAGACAGAGTAAGACTGGAAAATGACATGGGGTTTGTGAGAAAAAGAACTCGTACAGAGTCTGCCATTGTGCGATATGCTCGTTTTTCACCCACTAAAAATTCAGAAAATTATCATCAAAGTATTTTAGAATTATTTTTGCCTCATTTTGTGCAAGATCAATTGAAACCAACAAATTTCACTTCCCATAAGGATTTTTATGAGACTGGATTTGTAACAATTTTAAATGATGAGCTTCAGTCAGTGAAAATTATAGTGGACACTAACATGGGAAAATTTGAGAAAGAAGCAGACACAATACAAAGAGCTCAAGATGATTTAGAACAACATGGACCAATGGAAGATGCTTGGGCCCAAATCTGTCCAGAAGCAGAACTTGAACGTCTCGAATGTCTGGAGAGTAAGAAAGACCAAATAGAAACAGAAGAAGGTGATGATATCATTCCTGATCTATTACCAAATGTGGGTACTTCCAAAATAGAAAACAATCCATCTGCTATGAAAAAGCAAGATGCCATGGATTTACTGCGTTCTTTGAATGACAAGCAGTCACAAATCTTTTACAAAGTGCGGCAGTGGTGTTTAGCAAAAGTGCATGGTGAAAACCCAGATCCATTTCATGTGTTCATATCTGGTCCAGGAGGTGTTGGAAAGTCAGTACTGATTAAAGCCATCTATTATGAAGCCTCTCGAATACTTTCAAGGTTAACAGAAAACCCAGATGAGACACAAGTGCTATTAACTGCTCCTACCGGCGTCTCAGCCTACCAGATAAACGGGTCTACTGTACATTCCAGTCTCAGCATCGGAATAAATGCTTCACTGCCATATCAGCCACTTGGAGATGAAAAAATTAATTCCTTGAGAGCCAAATTAGGAAAACTGCAAATATTAATAATTGATGAAATTTCAATGGTTGATCATAAACTTCTAGCATATATTCATGGAAGATTGAGACAAATCAAACAAACAGGTGATTACTCTGCATTTGGAAAAGTCTCTGTCATAGCAGTTGGAAATTTTTATCAGCTGTCTCCTGTGAAAGGAAAACCACTTTACACCGAACCAGTGAACAGTGTTAATCTTTGGGAAACTAGCTTCAGTGTTGTTGAACTTACAGAGATTATGCGCCAGAAGGACAAACTGTCACGGTTTATAAATTCATTGGCTCCTTCTAGTCTCGTGTTTCTGTTGTTTAATGTGTGGGTGTGTGTGAGTGGGCGGCTCCACTCTGATCAGGAAGATCAGCGATCCAGCTGATCGCAATCACCTCCCCAGCTGCTGCCTATCCTCTCACCTTTAAATACTCACCGAACTTTCCTCTCATTGTCAGATCGTTGCTTGATGTTCCTCGTGTGTGATCCTGTTCCCGTCATCGTCTTGTCCTGTTTCCAGTCTGGTTCCACGGTTCGTCTCACGTCTGGATATCGTCACTCTGCACCACGGCACTTCACTCTGGATTACTGACCATCTTGTCCCTGCGTCACCTACTTGTTGTGTGCGTTCCCTGACCTTTTCCTGTGTGACATTAAAAGAGTTTTACTTGCACTTTTGCTTCCGCATCTTCTATCGTGATAGAACGATCTGACCAGCGATGGAAGCAGCAGGTGAATCGCCGACGTTGGATGATTTCGTCCAGTCCAGTCTTCAGCGTATGGAGAATCAAGAGAGGAACCTGAATGATACGGCACGCGCCGTGCAGGCGCTGGTGACGCAGGTGTCCGAGCTCACCCAGCAAATACAACAGCTACGAGCTCCCACTGCGCCACCCACACCAGCCGTTCCCCCAGGACCATCAGAGAGCGCATCCCAGTCAGAGCCTCGACTACCAGTCCCGCAACCCTATGACGGTGAGCCCAGCTATTGTAGAGCATTTCTGAACCGTTGTTCTATGCACTTCTCGTTGCAGCCTCGGACTTTCTCACACGAACCTGCCAAGGTGGCATTCGTGCTGACCCTGCTGACTGGGAAAGCCGCTCTCTGGGGAACGGCTGTGTGGGAGAACCAGGATCCGTGCTGCGCCTCGTTCCTGACACTCTCCGCCGAGATGAGAAGAGTATTCGACCGCGCGGTCGCGGGGAGAGAGGCAGCAAGAATGCTCGCTGAGCTGAAGCAGGAGGAGAGATCGGTATCCGATTACTCAATTCAGTTCAGGACCCTGGCGGCGGAGTGTCAGTGGAACGAGGAGGCGCAGTGGGACATGTTCCTGCATGGGCTGGCTGACCGCGTTCAAAAGGAGATCTACGTCCTGGACCTGCCCCCGTCTTTGAATGGACTTGTGGACCTGGCGCTTCGAGTAGACGCACGACTGACCAGAAGCGAACGTCGGACTCTACACAGCCGGGTTCCGGAGGGTACTGAGAGCCAGCGGTCCAGCGGCGGGAACGTGGTCAGCCCTACCTACGATCACGAGCCCATGCAGGTAGGGCGAGCTCGGCTTTCCCGGGAGGAGAAGGAGAGGCGGAGATCCCAAGGCCTTTGCCTTTACTGCGGGGCCGCGGGACACTTTGCATATAGTTGCCCGGTAAAAGGCCAAGCCCGGCAGTAAGCATGAGGCTACTGTCGGGTGGGATCTCCGCCGAGAAGACCTCATCAACATCTACGCTCCTCCCGGTAAGACTAAGATGGTCAGTACACAAGCAGGACTGTCAAGCACTGGTGGATTCAGGGGCAGAAGGTAACTTTATGGACCATTCATTTGCACGTAAATTCCAGATTCCCCTTTTCCCTCTCACCAGTAGGATATCAGTACATGCACTCAACGGTCAAGACCTTCCCACCATCTCCCTCATCACCGGACCAGTCGCACTTACCACTTCAGGCAACCACACCGAGACACTTTCCTTCTACATATTGGACTCTCCACTCGCACCTGTTGTCTTAGGACACCCCTGGCTCCTCAAACATAACCCAAGAATTGACTGGCAGCAGAAATCAGTGATGGAGTGGAGTAGTAAATGTTCTGAGTCCTGTCTGGTGTCTGCTTGTTCGTCTGTTGTTGTTTCTACGTTTCAGGAGGAGGCAGTGGATTTATCTAACGTGCCCGCGGAGTACCTAGACCTGAAGGAGGTGTTCAGTAAGTCTCGCGCTGCTTCTCTCCCTCCGCATCGTCCCTATGACTGTGCCATAGAGTTATTGTCAGGTAAGTCTCCGCCTAAAGGCAAGTTATATTCGCTCTCTGTTCCAGAGAGGGAGGCTATGGAGAAATATATTTCTGATTCTCTAGCAAATAAGTTTATCCGCCCTTCCTCTTCTCCAGCGGGGGCGGGGTTCTTTTTTGTGGGGAAGAAGGATGGATCACTGCGACCTTGCATTGATTACCGAGGGTTGAACAGCATCACGGTAAAGAATACCTATCCTTTGCCGTTGATGTCTTCAGCTTTCGAGAGGTTGCAGGGAGCATCGGTCTTCACTAAATTGGACTTAAGAAACGCTTATCATTTGGTTCGCATCAGGGAGGGGGATGAATGGAAGACTGCTTTTAACACCCCTAGGGGGCACTTTGAATACTTGGTCATGCCGTTTGGGCTGTCCAACTCCCCAGCAGTCTTCCAGGTACTCGTCAACGACGTGCTGAGAGATATGGTTGACCAGTTCATATATGTTTACCTGGATGACATATTGATTTTTTCATCTTCTCTCCAGGAACACGTTCAGCATGTCCGACGAGTGCTTCAGAGGTTGCTAGAGAATGGGCTTTTTGTCAAGGCGGAGAAATGCGTTTTTCATGCACAGTCTGTTCCGTTTTTAGGATTCATTGTGTCGACTGAGGGAATTCGCATGGATCCTGAGAAGGTTAAGGCTGTGGTGGATTGGCCAAGTCCAGAATCTCATAAGGCCCTACAGAGGTTTCTGGGGTTCGCCAATTTTTACCGGCGGTTTATTCGCAATTTTAGCCAACTAGCCGCTCCTCTGACCGCCTTGACCTCCCCCAGAACTATGTACAGGTGGTCAGACGCTGCTGAGGCAGCGTTTGCCAAACTGAAGAGTCGCTTCGTTTCGGCTCCCATCCTCATCGCCCCTGATACATCACGTCAGTTCGTGGTGGAGGTCGATGCGTCAGAGGTGGGGGTAGGTGCAGTGATATCCCAGCGTTCTCCCACAGACGACAGGATGCATCCGTGCGCGTTTTTTTCACATCGATTATCCCCTGCCGAACGTAATTATGACATTGGTAACCGAGAGTTGTTGGCAGTCAAGTTAGCGTTGGAGGAATGGCGTCACTGGTTAGAAGGGTCAGGGGTACCTTTTATCGTCTGGACTGATCATAAGAATTTGGAATACATCAGAACTGCTAAAAGATTGAACTCCAGGCAGGCTCGGTGGGCACTTTTTTTCGGACGTTTTGACTTTACTCTCTCGTACCGCCCGGGTTCTAAGAACATCAAACCCGATTCTTTGTCGCGCATTTTTGATCGCTCCGAACGCCCGTCTACTCCCGAGTGCATTTTGCCGGAGAATCTATTCATCTCCACACTCGTATGGGAGGTCGAATCGAGGGTCAGAACGGCCCTAGAAGGGGTAACGCCTCCGCCCGGTGGCCCACCGAATCGTTTATTTGTGCCAGAGGGATTACGGTCTGACGTTATTCAGTGGGGTCATTGCTCCAACGTGGCTTGTCATCCAGGAGTTAATCGCACTAGTTTTTTAGTCAAGCAACGGTTCTGGTGGCCACTTATGGCTCGTGACATTCACAGTTTTGTTTTGGCTTGCTCGGTTTGTGCCACTGGTAAGACTTCCAATCGACCCCTAGATGGGTTACTTCAACCGCTGCCTGTCCCTTCGAGACCCTGGTCCCATATCGCGCTAGATTTTATCACCGCCCTCCCACCCTCCCAGGGTAACACGGTTGTTTTAACTGTGGTGGACCGATTCTCGAAGGCGGCACACTTTATTCCCTTACCCAAATTGCCCTCAGCTAAGGAGACAGCGTTGACAGTCGTTGATCACGTCTTTCGCTTACATGGCCTCCCGATAGACGTGGTCTCCGACAGAGGACCCCAGTTTGTGTCCAAATTTTGGCGAGAGTTTTGTAGGTTACTGGGAGCGACTGTTAGTCTGTCCTCAGGGTTTCATCCCCAGAGCAATGGCCAAACCGAGAGAGCCAACCAGGATTTGGAAAGGGTGTTGCGATGTTTGGTTTCCAAGAACCCTTCCTCATGGAGTCAACAACTGTCTATGGTGGAGTACGCCCACAACACATTACCAGTGTCATCCACGGGTCTATCTCCATTTGAATGTAGTTTAGGGTACCAGCCACCAATTTTTCCCAGTCTGGAGTCCGAGGTCGCGGTTCCCTCCGCTCACGCTTTCATCCAGAGGTGTCACCGCACATGGACTAGAGCCCGTGAGACTCTACTCCAGGTGGGGGCGCGCACCAAGGCCAAGGCCGATCGCCACCGGTCGAAGCCTCCCGTATACGTCGTCGGTCAAAAAGTGTGGCTTTCTACTAAGAACATTCCTCTCCGATCCGTCTCGAATAAACTTGCTCCCAAATTTATTGGCCCGTTTACTGTCACCAAAATCATTAGTCCGGTGGCAGTCCGCCTCAACTTGCCTCCAGTGTACAGGAGGATTCATCCCGTCTTTCATGTTTCTAAAATTAAACCCGTGTTTCACTCTCACATTAATCCGCCAGTCCCGGTTCCTCCACCGCCGCGTCTCGTAGAAGGGGAACCCACTTATTCGGTCAACCGCATTCTGGATTCTAGGCGGAGGGGACGCGGATTCCAGTACTTGGTGGACTGGGAAGGTTACGGTCCGGAGGAGAGAAGTTGGGTACCTGCTAGAGACATCCTGGATCACTCCCTTATCGATGATTACAATCGACAGGTAGGGGAGCCTGGGACCGCCAGGAGGCGTTCCTAGGGAAGGGGGTACTGTCACGGTTTATAAATTCATTGGCTCCTTCTAGTCTCGTGTTTCTGTTGTTTAATGTGTGGGTGTGTGTGAGTGGGCGGCTCCACTCTGATCACGAAGATCAGCGATCCAGCTGATCGCAATCATCTCCCCAGCTGCTGCCTATCCTCTCACCTTTAACCCTCTGAGGTCTAAGGATTTTTGGGGTCCTTGAGGTGTTCTGACATGCTCTGACATTTGTGCTTTTTTCAGTTATTTATAAACATGTTAATGGGAAAGGTGTAAATTCACTCAATAAAGCACAAACTGGACTACCGTAATTTCTCAGCAACAATTATGAAACATGTTTGTATTTTTGAGAGAATATTGCTTATGCATGGTTATTGAAAAAACTAAAACTTAAAGTGTCTGAAATAAGGCCACAAAACACATACTAAATATGTGTCCACAAGACTTGTGACTAATCAGTGTTGTTGCCTAGAATTTTTGCTTCAAAATGATCTGAAAATCATCCTGCCTAATCATTTACACAAACACATACACTGATTTAAATTTTATTAGAGACCTTTGGTTTGGAAAGGCAATATGCGTGGAGGCGTGTTCACACCTGAGAAGACAAAGGCCGGATAATGTGCCGCATAATGAGCTGCATATTAATTAGCCCTTTCACACAGGTGTGTCACAGGATCCCAAAGAATGCAAGGACAAAAGAAATGATCTATATAGCCTATACATATTTTACAATTAGAAATTGTAACCAATTACAAATAGGTTACAATTACAACAACAATTACAATTTTAACAATATTTCAAGTGTATTTCTTTGTAAAAACTATACATTTTATCATACGTATTAAAAAAAGGTAAGGATTCATTAGTTTGAATATTGGAACAAACACTATAATAACATCTTAGTTGATAATTCAATATACCTACTTTATTTTTGACAAAACATCATACTATAGTATATTTAACTATGAGCAGAAATTGGTGAACAAAAGCGTACCTATTTAATGTGACAGTAGTCTTTTTTTACAGTCAAAACTTTATAAGCTATCCAAAACTAATCACAAAATCGTGTCTAAACATTCATATTTAGTCTGTAATATATTGTGTATGATATATTAGTATATACATGTGAATTTGCAGCTTGTTGCTTATACAGACATTTTATTTCAACATATTTCAGTCTATTTTTACTCATACAAACTATATTGCTATAGCCTACTAAGATGTGTTTATGTAAACATAACGTTTACTAATGTAGGTGCGAGAGTGAATGAACAAGGCACAGACACGCGCTGTATAACTGTAAACAAAGCGCGCGCGCCTTTGCCGTTCACTCATCATTTAGCCTACACACAGACACGCAATTCATATTTAAACAGTCTTTTTGCGGTTTACAGTCCGACACTTCAATATCACGATTGGAACAAAGCACTAGAATAAATGACTTACTACATCAGCTGGATCCGTTGCTCCTCGAAATGAAACTACCAGCACTTCTGGTACATTTTTCAGGGTTAGATATTCCTCACAGCGAAAGGATACGCTGTGTCCACAGCTGTACAAGAATACTTACTAAACACGATGTGTTTTATAATCCAGCTGGTGGGCGTTGGCATGTTTGAACGGCTTGTCTAAAATCATTTGCGTTTGAATAGCGCGCGCTCTCCGTGGGCGTGGCACATTAACGCGTAATTAGGTATAATGAGCTGGAAAGAAAAATACTGACATCTCTCTCTTTTCATACAGATTACATAAACTAAGAATATTTGTTTTTTTTTTATATAAATTAACTCATTTAAAAGAAGAGAGTTCAAGCTTCATTATGGAAAAACACTCGTGCCTGTATGACAAGTATTCGCGGAATTAAAAATAATCTTAGGACGCGTTTCAGAATGGACTTCACTGACAGAGAGAAGGCAGAACGCGCATCATGTTTGTTTTTCTTTATTTGGCGAAAAGCACAACACTTTGTTTTTATTGTGAGTATCCACAAAAAAAATAGACACTTATCAGGATCTAATGATGTACAACACTTAATATGTAAGATCAAAATCAACAGAGTATTTTGAGTTTCTTTTGCACTGATAAGAAAAAAGCGAGACTATCGCCAGAGGGTTAAATACTCACCGAACTTTCCTCTCATTGTCAGATCCTTGCTTGATGTTCCTCGTGTGTGATCCTGTTCCCGTCATCGTCTTGTCCTGTTTCCAGTCTGGTTCCACGGTTCGTCTCACGTCTGGATATCGTCACTCTGCACCACGGCACTTCACTCTGGATTACTGACCATCTTGTCCCTGCGTCACCTACTTGTTGTGTGCGTTCCCTGACCTTTTCCTGTGTGACATTAAAAGAGTTTTACTTGCACTTTTGCTTCCGCATCTTCTATCGTGATACAAACAGTTTGCAGAATTATTAAATCGTTTAAGGCAACGTAAGAAAGATTAAGTCATGCTTGAAGAAGATATTGCTATGCTTAAAACATGTGAAACAGGTGATGGTGATGAGAGTACAGATATACATATTTATGCAACTAATACTGAGGTTGATCAACATAACCTAAAAATGGTGCACAAAATATGCTCTGACACGGTTACTGTGAACGCTCAAGATTTTGAGAGAAATGCTAAAACTGGGCGAATGGAAAAAAAGGATGGGTTTCATCTCAGAGTTCACAACAGTTCTTTGGAAAAATCCCTTGAATTAGTGATCGATGCTCGAGTAATGCTACTGAAAAATATCAATTTATCAGATGGCCTAGTGAACGGGATGTTTGGAACACTGAAACATTTCTGTTATGAAAATGATGAAATATTTCCATCAAAAATATACATTGAATTTGATGATGAACGAGCTGGTAAAGAAGCTAGAGGTAAAAATCCATGTTTAAACCCTGGACTGGAGAAAAGCACACCAATCGAGCCTGAAGAAGAGAAAGTGACAAGCAGTGGTGGTGTCAGAAGACAGTTTCCTTTGAAATTAGCATGGGCTTCCACAGTTCACAGGGTTCTCAAGTCTCACGCATTGGCCGTGAGACACACGCAATTCGACCGGTTCACACGCTCACACGCCACACTGTGTATTTCTCACGCTGAAAAGGCAATGCCAACCAAGTTTTATATATAACGTTGTATACGAGGCGCAGGGACACAAAGTGAAGTTTCCTGCCGCCAGCACGTATCTCCGCCAGATTGCGTTCGTTACTAGGCAACATATATGCGCGTACACACGGAAATTGACGGAACATTCTCGGCCACCGTACGTTCGTTACTAGGTAACCAAAAACGTCGGGCGAACACACGTCGTGATGGAGAAGAAGGTAAGCTGGAAGAAGCTCGTCTAACATTTTTAGGCTAGAACATTTATATATAGCCCATCGTATACATTATTATTGATGCAGTCAAAAACTCTATGACTACTTTGAAACCAGGCTCAGTTTGGCTATCTTACGTTATCTGAAACTAAGGGAAACGTTAGTGGGTATGGAAAGGAATGAAGATTTCTTCATTTTATTTTAAATTATATTATACTGTAATTATATTAATAGTCTTTCTAGTTACATTAAGGATGTATTAGCAGATTGCTCTGGGTAATATTTGATATCCTGTCAAAACATACATTAATCATTGTCATTGTTGCATTTGTATTTTTCAAAGATGTCAGGAAAAAAACAGAAAGATATTTTGTCATTCTGGGCACCAAAGGGTAAGCCCCCTAAAAAGGTTGCCAGATTAGAGGAGGAGACAGTGGAAGAGGTGGTGGCAGAGACGGTGGAGAAGACACCAAGGGAGACAGTAGGAGAGACAGTGGAAGAGAGCACACAGGAGACAGTGGAAGAGAGCACACAGGAGACAGTGGAAGAGAGCACACAGGAGACAGTGGAAGAGTCAGTGGACAGGGCAGGGAAGAGAAAAGCTTGTGGAGCAGCCACTTACAGGTGTACATTCAAAAATGAGTGGACAACCAAATGGCCATTTATCACCAAAGGCACTAGCAGCTCCTATTACTGGTGCTCTGTTTGCCGACAGGAGAATTCATGTGCCCATCAAGGTGTGACTGATGTCAACAGGCATGTTAAAAGCAAAGGGCATCAGTCCAAAGAACAGGCACTTCAGTCAGCAAGTGGGATTGCAAAGTTTTATGCTCCAGCTTCTGTTGGTGGCATAACAGAACAAGAGAGCAAGGTACATGGTACATATGAAAACCAAAAGACAGGCAGTAATGTTAGCTGAATTTTGTTAACATTGTAGGTTGTATTAACAATTATAAAAACACTTATGTTGCATGGAATGCTTGATTTAGTGCTTTATATAACCCTTTCTGCTTTCTGTTGCAGACAAGGAGAGCTGAGGTAAAGGTGGCTGTTGCAATGGTCCAACACAATGTGCCATTTGCAGTAGCAGACCATTTCAGCCCATTGTTAAAGGAGTGCTTTAAAGATTCGACCACAGCACAGGATTTTAAGTGTGCGAGCACTAAAACAGCGTGCATTATCAATGGAGCAGTGGCACCATATTTTAGAAATGAATTGGTGATGAAAATGAGGGAAAATCCTTTTACATTGATCACAGATGGGTCAAACGATACAGGTATAACTTTGACAGCTATTGTAAACAGTATATTTGTTTGTTTTATATATTCTGGCACCCATTCCTAGAACACACACACACACACACACACACACACACTTATTTTCATACAGATGTGTGACTTTAATTATGTAAAACATGCAACTTGTCTTTGCAGGTCGAGATAAAATGAATCCACTCACTGTGCGGATATATGACAGTGACACTAGCAAAGTTGTCCATAGGTTTCTAGATATGTGCACCACCAGTGGCCGTAGCTGTGGCACAGCTGAAGTAATCTTTCAAAAGATGAATGAGGTCTTGCAGAAAAATGCTATTAGATGGGGTAACTGTGTAAGTCTGTCCATTGACAATGCACCTGTCAACACGGGAGCAAAAAATTCTATTTCATCAAGAGCACTCAATGAAAATGGAAACATTTACATTCATGGGTGCCCCTGCCACATCATCCACAATACGGCCAAACATGCTGGGCAGAGGTTTTTGGATGTAAGTTTGATAATGTCTGCTTTCCATGACCTACAGTAGCTGTTTAATGCCATGTAAAAAAGTTTGCTGTGCTGGATTGTAATGAAGATGTAACTAATTGTAATGTGATTAAATTTCAGGTAACTGGATTTGATCCAGAGGACCTGAGTGTGGATGTTGCATACTGGTTTAGGGGAAGCACCAACCGTAAAGGATATCTGTCAGGTTTGTTACTTAACATGCACCTGTGTAGTACAATGGAAATGCAGAAGATTTTCTTTGAATTGATATTATGGATTATATATTTTCATCACAGAATTTTGTGACCTCCACGAAAGTGACTATATGGAAATGCTACAGCATGTTTCCGTTCGATGGTTGAGCCTGGAGAGCTGTGTGAATCGCATTCTGCAGCGGTATGAGCCACTCACTAGCTACTTCAAGTCCTTAGGTAGCTTGAATATTTCATTACACTGTTGCAAGATTATTGCACACACAAAAAAAGAAACATAAATGTATGTACTGTGCATAACCTGTACTTTTTTATTCACAGATGAGAAACAACCAAGGTTCCGAAGGCTGGTGAATGCATTTTCCAACCCACTTACGGAAGTGTACCTCCTCTTTTATCAAGCAACATTACCAGCCTTCTCAACCTTGAACCTCCTCCTCCAGAGAGAGAGGTCATCCATCTTTCTTCTACATGAAGAGGTTAAATGGAAGGCTAACCCATGATTCTGCTAATAATGTTAGATTTGACATTTGTTTTAGATATGTCTTTTCAAATGGTATGGAATATCCTTTCTGAAATACATCTTTGTAGATGATAAAGTTTGTTCGCAAGTTGTGCGCAAGGTTTCTAAAGCCAGCAGCACTACAGTGTCGAGAACTGGATGACATCCCCTACAAGGACCCAGCAAGCCAACTGCCAGGTAATTCTCCCAAGTTTCACATAAGCAGATACACATACTTCACTCACTCCCTGAACACAGATACTTTTTATAAGAAGACCTTTTTATTCAGTTATGAGTTTGGTGATGTCACTGATGTGATGTGATTTACTTATTTTAAAGTGATATTCAAGCTAGCAACTGTGGTTATTCTTAGTTGTTAATAAACTCAGTAAAAAAAAAAAAAAATTATATATATATATATATATATATTACTCTTATTAACTATTAATTAGAACTGCTTTATCTCTTTGGTAGGAGAAAGGCTGAATGTTGGATTCACAACTCGAGCTACGCTTAATCGGCTCCTTGATGCAGGAGATATAACACCTCAACAGGTGCAGAGATTCCAACAGGCAGCACAGGCTTTTCTGGTGAGAGCAGTGGAATATGCACTGGACAAACTACCCCTGAGAGAGGCCCTACTCAAGCACTCAAAATTTGTTGATGTCCAGCAAAGCACCGAGTGCAGTGTTGAAGATGCCTTGTACTTTGTCGACAGGTATGGGTTTACTTATTTATTATTCCTTATGTCCAATAGTACATTTTCTTAAAATTTGTGATAAATTGTGAAGTTTGATGTTGTTCAGAAAACAAATCCTGTTGTTTCTTCCACATCATCTTAAACAGTTCAGTGCACATTGTGTTCTTTTTTTTAGGTTTGCCGAACTGCTTCCTTATCAGGGACCCCAAGAGCATGATCAGATCACAGAAGAGTTCCTAGAGTATCAATTGATGGACATCCCCATGTCCCAAGACCCAGCCAATTTCGACATTGAGGGTTTTTGGGGGAATATGTCATCAATGAAGAACAGGGTAAGAGATATTACACACCTTTTGACATTTAGTTAAGGTCTAATTGCTTCATTTTCTTTTCAAAGGTGACCGGTTTGAGCCGATTTGGACGGCTGTCAAAGATCGCCAAACTGGTTTTAATTCTTCCCCACTCCAATGCAGATGCAGAGAGAGTGTTCTCTGTTGTAGGTTTGAACAAAACCAAAACTAGAAACAGGTTGGCTCTGGACGGAACACTGTCATCCATTATGACAGTGAAAATGTCTGGCATAGAGCCACAGTGCTTCAAGTGGGAGCCCCCTACCCCTGTTATCAAGGCATCAAAATGTGCAACAAACACTTACAACACAAAACACATTTCATAAGCTGGAGTGTGTACTCTTGTTTACACACACACAAACAAAAACAAACACACACACACACACACACACACCTTTAATACTCTAATATGTCCATTTGTTCACAATGTCCCACCACACAATAAATCATTCGTATAGACGCATTCAAAATGCAAAAAGATTTGTTTTTCCAAACTGTTTGGAGCAATTTGTTATATTTTTGGTAGGGTATATTTGTAATTTTGAAATATTACATTAAAGAGTATATATGATGTGATGAATTGCTCTGTCATTTATCAGATTTACCAATTGTTATAATTTCAATTTGTGCTGGTTAGTTATGAACAATGGGTAAAATTGGGGGCGGGGATGGGCGGGGGCGGGGCTTCATTAGGGCTCCTCCCCTAAACCGCATGTGATCTCACTCCAAGCTTTTGCTCAAACTTGAGAACCCTGGTTCACAAAGTACAAGGTCTGACAGTGAACAAAGCTGTTGTTTCATTGAAAAAGATATTTGCTCCAGGACAAGCGTATGTAGCATTAAGTCGAGTGACCTCTCTTGATGGATTCATAATAGAAGATTTCAAAGAAAAAGCTATTTATGCGAAAGACAACATTGAGGAAGCTTTACAGGAAATGCCTTTGTTCATTAATCCATGTGAAACCACAGAAAATGTAAAATTTCAAATGATGTTACACAATGTCCAAGGGCTCATTCCACATATGTTAGATATTCACCAAGATAACAGATATTGTCAGGCAGATATGATTTGTGTAACAGAGACATGGCTAAAGCCAAACTATTTGGAGAATGATATCAGTCTTTCTGGATATCATTTCCATAACAAACCACGAAGTGTTGCATATGACACAAGTGAAGATGTTTTTGCTAAATTAAAAGAGGAAATTCATGGTGGTGTTGGTATATATCACAGAGAGAATGTAAAAGCTGCTTTAGTTGATTTACCATGTACTAACATTGAATGTCTAATGTGCAATATACAAGACTTAAACACAACTGTGGCAGTCGTATACAGACCATCATCATATAACATACCGTTATTTAGAGAGAACTTGATTACCTTAATTAATCAAGTAAACTGCTTATCAGGTGGAAAAATAATTCTAGGAGATTTCAATGAAAACATTTTCAATAAATCAACAATTCAAGATCTCATGCAGGATTTTGGATTTACACAAATAGTTGAAAATGCAACAACTGAAAATGGTACATTAATTGACCATATATATATTAAAGATATTGACTTGGATAAAATAAAGATTGACATAATGCCTACGTACTTCAGCTATCATGACTGTGTTGTGCTGAAGTGGCTGTTATAATGAAACGTCCATCAAAAGGGGGGTGGGGGGGTACAGAGGTGGATGCTTAACACTGGACGGCCTCTGTGGGAATTTATGCTGCCTTCATGTGCTATCAGAATTAAAAGATATACTTTTATATAATAGATATAGAATAATTTTTCTTACTTGCAAATTTAACCTCAACATAATATTTAAAAACTTCAACAACAAAATATTCATCAAAAAGATTTACAAAAGAATAAGGCAAGAATCACCCTGCCTACTTTCGAAAATCCTATTTTTTTATACAACAAAATAAACAAATCAAACTCATAATCATGACTTGAGTCTGCAGGTCATTTCTGATAGCACATGAACGCAGCATTAGTCATTGGGATTGTTAGTGGGTGTTAAAGCCATGTTACCATATTTCTGTTGAATTATCACAATGATTTATTAACATTTTATCATTTAAACATACATGTCAATAAATATATATTTTAAAAAAAAAACATTTATTCAATGGCCTTAACACCCACACAAAGATTCTATTAATTGTCATTCATTCATTCATTCATTCATTCATTCATATTTTATTTATTTCTTTGACATGTTTTATTGTTCAAAATGTCTGTGTAATGTCCTTTTACAATGAATTTATATGGAGAGTTGGATCATACAGTTGACACTAATCAAATTTATAATGGAGTACTTCAAAAAGTACTGTGCAAAAAGTTCTTTTTGCACCGAAGCAATGAATGGGAAGATATATAAAAAAGAAAGGAAAGACAAAGAACTTTAATAAATATGAGACTATCTTCGCTGCTTCATTCTCTTCATATTCCAACACTTCAAGTATTGATAAACAGGTAAGACTATTTTTATTTTTTAAATTGGTTATAACTTTTATTACATTGACAGAATATGCCTCAGTTTATATGTTTGTGTTATAAGGATATTGTATTAAATAAATGGTTGGTTTAACCACAACATTTTTTATAAGTAGCCTACATAATTCACTTGTGTCAGTTGTAAAGTGTGAATATATATATATATATATATATATATATATATATATATATATATATATATATATATATATATATATTAGACATGTGCCGGTATTCGGTAATGCGATAAATCGCGGTAATGAATATGCATGATATTGTTATCGCGGCCACTTCAAAATACCGTGAAAAATAATAGATTTGAATTTAGACTTTTAGAACACGCATTAGCTAATTTTCTATCAACCGCTTAAACACTGCGTACATGCTCCGCAAAACACGTGCGCACTCTGATGTAAACAATCCCCACATGTATAAGCACTGTGTGCACGCGGCGCAGAGCGCACTCTAGTCTAATGTAAACAATCATCACATGGAGTAGAAGCATGGCGGAAGGAGGAACGCTGCCGGCGATTTACCCCCCGCTGCCAACTCTCACGCATTCAACTTGAGACTCAAGCGCCTTTCAGACAGGACGCAGAATACTCGCGGGGACGTTTTGTTGCTGCGTCGACCAAAGCACGCCGGGGTCAAAGTTAAAAATAGTTCAACTTTTTATTTGCAAAATAGCAAATCGCGTTCTGTCTGAAAGCCGCTTTACGGAATTGACACTTTTCACACGCTCTCACGCAGAGAAAAATCACGGAGCAAAGAGGACACTGACACCGACAGACTAGACAGAGCAGGTTACTTTTGATATGAAAAAAAAAGGTTCTTTCCATAGAGGGAATGCATTAACGTCACTTCCCCGCCGGAACACGCCCCCCTCAGCCGGACTGAGTGGCAGAAGAGCTGCTGCGTGACTGGAGTTAATAGGGGAAACTGCGTTAACGCGAGTAAAACAAACTATTATCAGTTTAAACTAAAAGTTGGACTCGATATAGTGTTCCTTACAACTTATCAAAGATCCAGTGATCCATGGATATTGACATGCAGCCAGGAATCGTGTTTCCTGACATTTATATGTGCCTGATTTCGACGCCGGGGAAATAAATGAAGAAAATTTGCCTGTAAACGTTTTATATAAATACAATATAGATAGGTCTAAATCCGAGTGATCACTTACATTAATGTTATACTGTATATCATCATATCGTCCAGCCCTAAAACTTGTATAGTTTTTTGTCAGTGTTTATTTAAAAACATCCAATTATGCAGAATATAGTCTGTTCTGTAGCTTTTTGCAGTCTGTAAAAATATACAGTACCTCAGATTTCTGGTCAAATCTAGTTGTACAGTCAATCGCAAAGCTCTTTCCCGTTTTAGATGTGTTTTGTGTGATTTTCACGGCATTCACGCTGAAAACAAATGCTGCCGCTCAGTCTTTTTGCCACTTGTGGGCGTGACCGCATTCACTCCGGCCGACGGTGACGTCATGCGCATACCCTCTATTGTGACAGATCGCTGCGCCTCAGTTCAAGTAAACCGATCATCTGTTACTTTTTATTTAAAGATACAGTACAACTTACCTTAAGGTTTATGCCTCATACAAAATGTCGATCAATCAGTGTTTTTCACGGAAAGAGGTCAATAAAACTGCAGGAGAACAGTTATGTCACAGAACGTTACATTTACCACAGGAAAGCAATTTAATGACCAGCACTTTAGTTGACTAGAAAAAATTGTCATTTTGCTAAATATGTGCACTTTATTACATATTAATTATATGTTTACTTGTCATTACATAATTGTTATTATAATGAAAACCGCATTATATTTAATTTCTCTCTGTTTACAGCATTATGTGAGATATATTTTTTTCTTGAGAAAAATTAACATGCAGAATGTAGCCTACCTAATATTTATCCAAATGAGTCAATATTGAATTAAGATTAAAATCAAATACAATAATTTATTTGAATACAAACAGTAACCTACCAGTCATTATACCATGTAAACATTGTAACACGTTGTCACTAAACTTAATAAAATTCTGTTTAGTTACCATGTTTTGAAAATCACAATTACACATTGTGATGCAAGTTGTTTTTTTAGATACCCGCAATCCATCTGTTTCTCTTGAGCAATTAAAATATCGTGATAATACCGTATACCGTGATAAAAGCTCATTCAATTAATCGCAGCACGAATATATATATATATATATATATATATAAATATACACTAATCACATCCTCATTATCTATAGGTACATCAAATGTCTTTTGCTGCTTTGATGAACACATTTTCTTCATTATTAGGACAATATTCAACTAGAACCAGCTGAAGATTGCATTTTATGCAAATCAAGGAAACAGTTTGACAGTAAACAACAATGTCCAGATCATCACACCACCATCACCATTGTGGACTGTTGACTAAAGGCAAGTCATGGATCAAATATGGATGCTACATCTGTAAGGCTCAGTTCAGCAGCAATTCAGATTCATCACAGTACGAGGTAAATTCTTCCCTGTTCATATTTGTGACTTTGTGCTCATTGCAGCTTTAGTTTTCTGTTGTTGGCTCTCAACAAGAAATCAACATAATTTAGTAATTTTACATTAACATGTATTGAACATTCTGAAAAGCTGACCATTCTGAAATGCTTATCTCAGTTGTATCTGACAGAGTTTTTGTGTTTGACAGAGGCCAATGTTGTCTGTCATTGAGGGTATTTTAGTGGTGTTGTCCTGCATCGACTGAAGCCCCACTCACACTGTCATCACTGAGGATTGTCCTGAGCTTGAACACACACTGAATTATTGTCATGGGATGAGCTGGATTATGCCACATTAAAAGTTCTTCAGTTTCCACTGATTCCAACTTCCAATCTCCAAGTTACAGCATATCTTCATCTCAGCTGGTTCAGCCCAGTCATTAGATGTCTTCGTTGCCACTGCTTCATTTTAGTCTCAAGTTATCTTCATCACCGCTGGTCCTGCCCAGCTCCAAGTGTGTTTTGCTGCAGCTGATTGCAGTCATCTCCAGGTCTCCTTCGTCATCATCTCAGCCTGGATCTTCTCTGGTCACAACTACACCTATGTCAGTCTGGCCGCTGGTTCCACCCTGCCTCTTACCTGCATCAGCCCTGTCGTGCTTCATCATCTCCTCTGAGTCATCCTTTGCCTCCTCCCTCCATTACATCCTGCCTGGCTTCTTCCTCCATCTCCACTGTGATGTTTCATTTAGCCAGATCCTGGGTCTCATTGGTCTTTGTCTCCTCATTGCCAACCTCTGTTACCTCTATTGAAAATGTTGCAGCATGAGTACAACATTTTTGGTGTTGTGTGATTTCAGGTTATGTCACAATACTATTATGTTTACTTTCATTCATCATATTCAGTTTCACTTTCCCTGTCACCACTTGCCCAAGTTCTTATTTGTTGTTATGTTTTTTTTTATTGGTATTATATTTAATTTTTGTTTTGTTTTTGTTTTAAAGGAATTGTAGGTAGGAATTTTATAAACACTTTTTTCCAAATTTGTTTAAACTTTCTGTATATATCAATGCATAATTAAAATGTAAGTACTCTGATAAAAAGAGTATAAAAATCGAGTGACTCTAAACCGTTTAATCTGCACTAAACAGCTCATTATTTACATTCGGGACGAAACACAGAATTGGCTTAGGCGACTGTCACTCTCTCGCAACCATGGCAACCACCCTTTTGCCACACAGGACCTGCCCACTTGCGCGCGCATCCGTTTGATTTGAGGAATTCAAGAGGCACGGAACCTAGGAATAGCAAAACAATGGCAGAGAAAGACCAACCAAAATTCACATATGCAGTTCGCGAAGGCAAACCAGGCAAAAAAAGGAAGACAGTAACGTTACTAGAAAAGGTAATGAACAAAAAGTCTTTGGATAAACAACAAAATAAAACGCATGTCAATATCGGCGTGGCTTTCCAGCGATGGCGAGAACTGAGAGACCTCAAGGGGCTGAAAAGTGACGCCTGGATGGCTATATTTCTGCTGGACAGGTAAATCTTTCTTTTTGTACTTTGATCATACATATTTTTTTCTTTATGTTTTCATAAAGCATGTGTCATTAGCACACGTAGCTGCCTAATATAGCTAACATAACATTACTTAGCGAGCCGTACTAGAAATGATAAATAATATATATGCCTAGCTCAAGATGATAGCTATAGTGTTGAATTGTGCATAATTTTGCTTTAGATAACTAAATACATGTTTAACAGATAGTAGGCCGATCCGCATCCAGGAACTTTTCTTAGAATTATATTTACCCTCTGTCTAGCTCTTTTACCATGTTCACCTGGAAGTTTACCTGCACGGTTTTTTCGCCTTTGTTTTGTTTTTAAACAAAAAATCCCTCGACCCCGGATCTGTCCTCGAGCTGATGATGCGGTACTTGTCTCTGGAGTGTAGTCCTCATCAGAGTCAACAATGCTTTCATCATGGAAACTCTTACATGCAGAACACCATATATGTTATGAATGTTACACGAAATTCATCTTCATCACAGTGTAAATGATGGCAATGGAAAAACGTGTATCATGCAACCTGTTTTTAGCTTTGCCTTATAGATAACTAGCTCGTTAGCGAATCAATAAATATATATTTTAAACTTTACCAATATCAATATGCTACTTGATAGTGAGTACTAAAATACATCTTATTTGTTTATCTTCATAATGATAAAGTTAGATTTTTTTATTACATGTGATTCTGACAAGATGTCACTACATGGACTGCGCTCCTTCTTCTCCGCTCGTCTCAGGTAAATAATGCGTCTTCCAGTGTTGTAATGTAACGGAGTACAAATACTTCGTTACTGTACTTAAGTAGAAATTTCACGTATCTGTACTTTACTTCGCTATTTAAATTTATGTCAACTTTCACTTTTACTCCACTACATTTCCTAGATAAAATGTATACTTTTACTCCGATATATTTCCACAATGCATCTTCGTTACTCGTTACTACAAAATAAAATCAGAAGAAATGTGTGCGACTGCAATAAAGGAGGTTTGGCGAATCACTGAGCTAGATTGCATCACGCACGCACGCTACGCACGCTGTTTTTCAGCGCGAAATGCTTGTTTGTTGCCATTGCCAAAGTAGGAGGAAGCACAACTGTGTATACCGCCATGGAAGCACCTGAAGGACCTGCCGTTCTTATCGTAGACGACCACCCCGACGATAGTGGTGGTGAAGATAACGTTATACACCCGTGGCCGTATTTGCGAGAAATGTTTTTGTACATTGGAACGAAAGATTCTTCCTACCGGATGAAGTGCCTCTTATGCCTACCGAAGAAAACTGAAATTTTGGCATTCAAAAACTCCCCGTCCAACCTGAAGAAGCACATCGAGGTAGGTTAAATTAATAGTTATTCAGTAAAGACACAATGTCAATGTGATTCAACATTAGTTTAGTTATCATAAGCCGTATCAGAGATATCTGGCTAACGTGATGGCCAGGCTAACGTCTGCTTGTTAACGTTGCTAATTAGCTGATATGGCGCACATGTTTAACTAATGTCAACGTTACACCACTGATTTTCCCCTGAATTTAATTCAACAGAGAACTCTCAAAGATATGTCCATAATACTGAAACACACACTTAACTGGTATATCATAACGTTAACTGCCGGGCCGAATATTTCCTCTGGTAGGCTAATGTTAGATTGAGAAATATTTTTTGAAAACTGCTACGTTAATCAGTGGGAGGTTAGAAAGTGTTAAAGGCTATTCACGTCTTCAAAAGCATAATATGTTTAGTCAAACTTGAGATTTCCTTTTATGTTAATGAACTCAAAACTCAGTGGTTATTGCATAATGTTGGGCTAATGTTATAAATTGTGAATGTAGGCTTGCATTGTTGATCAAAGTCACAGTGCTTTTTTCTTTCTTAGTAAAGCAGCTAACTTAAGGTACATGCAGTGGGAGCTAAACGATAACACAAGTACAGTATAGGCTACAAAACACAAACAACGGCAGGTTGTACCAGTTAATAGTGTTATTGCCTAGTAAGGGTGGCAGTCTGAGTGTTTATAATTCTAATTTAGTAAAACAAGATAATATGGTGACATTTAAGTTAACACGTTTTTATAAATGAAACCATATTCCCATCAGTGATGCAAATTAGATCTAGTTCCTAGTAATTTGCATCACTGATGGAAATAGTTTCATTAACTTACTTGCAGTTAGATAATGTTTAACAGTCAAATGACAATTGTTTGTGTTGTGTGACTTTTAAATCTTGTAGCTAAAGTTGCTCATTAAATGTCTCTTCCTCTGAAACAGAGAAAGCATGTACACCACCTCAAAAAGTATGAAGAGCTTACATCAACAAAGAGAAAAAGGGCTCCTGAGTCTCCCACCACCACCTCCATTATCAAGCAGAGCACATTGGTGAACACCAGGACTGTGTCTCAGAGGTCCATTGACAAAGCTATAGTGACTTATGTGGTCCAAGGACTCCGGCCATTCCATGTTGTTGAAGAACAACCATTTAAAGATTTTGTGAAGGAACTGCAGCCTAATGCAAAAATTATGTCACGGCTGACTCTGCGCTCCATGATTGATGATGCCTTCAGGGGAATGAAGAGGGCTGTGACTGAGGCCATGAGAGGAGTTGACCATATCGCCACCACCACCGACTGCTGGTCTGTCAGAAGGCGGAGCTTCATTGGTGTTACTGCCCATTGGATTGACCCCGACAGTCTCAAAAGATGCTCAGCAGCCCTAGCCTGTAAACAGCTGAGAGGTTCGCACACATTTGATGTGTTGGCAAGTGCCCTTAATGACATCCACTCTGAATTTGAAATTCGAGGGAAGATTGTGCGAACAACAACAGACAATGCCTCTAACTTCATAAAAGCGTTCAACATTTTTGGTGAAGATGAGAACAATGATGCCATTGGAAGTGATGGTGATCATGGCAGTGCATCTCAACCAGGAGAGGAAGAAGAAGATCAAGAAGGGGATGAAGAAGTGGAGTGTGTTGATGTGTCAGCACTTCTGACTGAAGATGATGGTTTAGAATTCCAGCTCCCAAAGCACCAGCGCTGTGCTTGTCACCTACTCAACCTAATAGCTACTGTTGATGCCATGAAAGCAACAACATCCAATGAGGCATACAAGAAAGTGTACCGTTCAACATTTGGCAAGTGTAGTGCACTTTGGAACAAATGTGGAAAATCCACCCTTGCAGCCGAAACTGTTGAAGATGCTTGCTCCCTCCAGCTGCTGCGTCCGAATTCCACCAGGTGGAACTCCCTGTTCCTGGCAGTGGAAAGACTGCTGAGAATAATTAAAGAAAAGGGAGAGGGGACCATCAGAGTCATCTGCACTGACTTAAAGCTTCCAATGTAAGTAGGAATTATGTGTTTTATTTCATCATAATCGAACATCTGGAATGTCTTTCTTTGTCCCATTCTTTCGTGGACACTAAAAACTTTACATTACATCACATTCTATCCCAACTTCCACTTCAATTTTACTGAATTACTCTTCCAGCTGTTATTTTGATGAATCCAATGAAATGGTTACAGTGTTATAAAAACAATGTTGTTGTGTTTTGTTTTCAACAGGTTTAATCCAGCTGAACTCGCCTTTCTCGCAGAGTATGCCGCTGCCATGAGCCCTGTCGCCCAGGCTACCAACATCTTGCAAGCAGAAGCAAATGTCATGATGGGGTGGCTACTTCCAACCATCAACCTGCTCACTGTCAAACTTGACAGAGTCAAGTTGTCACTGAAGTACTGCAAGCCTCTGGTGGATGCTCTACAGGTAACTTTTACTATTGTATTTATTTTCTATTGTCTTATCTCTTCAATGATTCATTTTTATTAGATTTAAGTTTCTTTGGCACTTTGTCTCAATGCTTAAATGTTTTATGTAAAGTACATTTTGAATTGCCTTGTTGCTGAAATCTGCTATAAATAACCTGCCTTGCAGGTGGGAATCATGAACCGTTTTGGCCACATGTCAGGAGAACCAGAGTTGATCGCTGCTGCGATTCTGCTTCCGAAATTCCGAACGATGTGGACAAAGGATGAAGCCACAATCAAAACGGGTAAGATATCATGGGGATAGTGCAACATTAGGTGTATATTTTCACAATTTGTCATACTGGCAATTCACAAATCAAGATTCTGATTGCTGCACAACAAATTTACCCTTGGTACTAATAAAGAAACCTTGAATTATAGGTGCATGGATGGTACATGAAACTAAAATAGCAAACCTTAAATTAAAAGTTTGTGTTGGGGTCATGCCATGGCAGATTAGACAGTTGCATTAGTTGTATAATTTATATTTTTATCCACACTATTTCAGGAATTGACTACATCAGGCAGCATCTGGAAGAGCCCTCACTGCAGATAGGCGATGCCAGCAGGTCCACTTCGGCTGATGAGGATGACTTTTTCTCTGCCCTGCAGTCGTCTCAAATACAAGATGGCACCAAACAGCTGGATGGGTACATGGCCTGTTCAGCAGATCACATGGCCTTGCTGAAGTCCTTCCCAGCAGTGTGCAAGCTTTCTGTGAAGCTGAACACTCCTCTACCTGCCTCAGCGGCCTGTGAAAGGCTATTTAGCATCGCAGGACTTGTCTTCAGTCCAAGAAGAGTAAGACTGAATTCTGGCAACTTTGAAAACCAGCTTCTTTTGAAGATGAACAGACACCTTTTCAGTTTCAACTAATGACTGGCGTATTAGTAGCTGCTGGACATAGGTTGTGTGAGTGAGTGAGTGAGTGAGTGAGTGAGTGAGTGAGCGAGTGAGTGAGCGAGCGTGCGTGAGTGTGTGATGGAGCCCTACAAATGCCAATACCACATGACCAAAATGTTCTCCCTACCAGCAGGTTTTTTTTGTTGTTGAAAGAAATAAGTTATTTATTTTTCATTTTTACCTGAAGTTCATACAAGTTCATGTTTGTTTTTTTCTTTGTCAGCTCTAAAAATATGCTGTTTGTTCTTTGAACTTAAGAGATTGTGCCTGAAAAGACTGATTTTGATTTGATGAGTGAGATTAAGAAGATATGGGAACCCTGAATATGCATTACTGTAAGAAAGCCACAATAAATGTCACAATCAAAGTTCTAACCGCTTGCTTTTTTTTATATATATATCAAAAACATTTTTTTTTACTTTTACTTCAAATACTTAAGTACATTAAATATCAGAAAATTACTTTTGATACTTAAGTACAGTATATATCAGATACTTTAAGACTTTTACTTAAGTAATATTCTAAAAGGTAACTTTCACTTCTACCAAAGTCTTTTTCTAGTACGATACTTGTACTTTTACTCAAATATTGCTTTCTAGTACTTTATACAACACTAGCGTCTTCAGCTCAGCGGTCGGAGTCGCGCGTTCATGTGTTTTGGAGGCGTGGCTTTGGAAGGAGCCCAGAAGGGAGGGGGTGGAGTGAATGGAAATAATGAGCTGTCTTTAAAACAGTCGTGAGAGGTCTACAGACACTCGATTTTATACTTTCTTTTTCAGAGTACTTACATTTTAATTATGCATTGATATATACAGAAAGTTTAAACAAATTTGGAAAAAGTTTTTTTTTATACAATTCCTACCTACAATTCCTTTAATGTAAGCCTACAATTTGGCTACCCTACCACACTACCTTACTTCCAACTCTGCTGTATCATGCCTATTTGCCTGAACACCTTGATTAACTGTTCAGACATGAGTGTTCAAGATTCTCTTGAGGAATGTGGACTTCTCTTTTACTCTTTATCGCTTCTTTAATGTACTACTTAACTATACTTTATTGAATATGTTATTTTTACTTTTAAAATGTAATTTTTCTTCAATGCATTTAAAAGGAATGAATGAATGAATGGTTCATTTTTTATTGTTCATATTTTGAGTTATTTTATTCATTTTTATATTTTATTTCATACTTCAAAATCTTCTATATGCAATATAGTTTTGAACACAAAGACTTTGCCACTTTCATATGTGCAAACAATACGAATTGAATGAACGAATGAATATTTATTTACAACTATTGAATATTTTTCATATATTATTCTTTAATTTTGGCTTTTTTGGTTATTTGACATTTTTCAAATTGATATGTACTATTTTACATTTTATTTCTAGATTCTCTCATTTCAAATCTTAATACTTCACAATTATGGATTTTCATTTAATATCTGATTATTCAAAAAAACTTTAATCTTTAATATGCAAAAAAATTGAAATTGAAATTGAATCTCTTACTATTTCATATTTCTTATTTTCATATGCATTTTATTATTCTGTCTTGAAGTTTTTTTATATTTTTTGTTTTCTTTGACTTTTGGTTTGATTCCATGTACTTGTTTTTATGGCACATTTTCCATATTAACTCTAATAAACATGCTTACACACATTTTGTTCTAGATGTAGATGTTTGAAATAAATGATAAGTAAAAAATGCTTTTTACAGGTTTCTTGTTTAAAACATAATCTACAGTTTTCATTGTATGTAATATTATTGGAAAAAATGTTCCTCAAATGAACAATAAAGCGGTAAACCTTAAAAAAATGTATTTGTAATGTTATTTAATGATTTTATAAAGTTTAAATATGATTCGAAATGAAAAAAATTAGTTACAACATTAGTGAGCGTAATTAAAAAATAAGTGATCCTCTACTGCCATCTAGTGGGAATTTCAGAGATTTTTCCATAAAAAGAATAGGAACATTATCATTCTTGAGTTTTTTTTAACTTTTATAGAGGCACCTATTGCCCAATGTCCATGAAATTTTGCATGCTTGTTTAGAGTCATGTCTATTGTACTTACTTATTTTAAGGAAATATGACAATTCCTTGAAGAGTTGTAAACATTTGGCATTTATGCTTCTTGTAATGTACTGAAATGTATGGCTGACACAATTACATGTGCATGAAAAAGGATACGTTAAAATACAGAGAAAAGAGAAGCTTAAACAATAATATTTGATACACACAGTTTTACACGTGTACACACACACACACACACACAATGTTTTTGAAATATGTTATTGTGAAAATAATGTTTAATGGTCATTAAGCATTTCACATAAACATATCATCATGACAATACAAAATATATTTAATCATTTGTTTTTTTTTAACCCATGCTGAAAGCTGATGAAATATAAAAAATATGTCTAATCCTGTTGCTCTCTCTAGTGGACAACAGTGGTATTACAACCTCCATCATACAGTTGAAATTATTGATAGTTTAGAATTTACCGTGAGCCCTCTGAGCATCAGACATCCAAGAAATCTTGCATGTTTCTTAAATGTGACTTGTTCTCCACATGTACAAAGCTTTGTGAAGTTTCTACTTTGTGCAAAACAATATATAGAGATGTTACTAATTATGGGCACTACCAGATCTATAAATAAATAATAGGTATTAAAATCCTTAGAGCAAGTCTCCTTTTTGTAAAACCATTTTCAGGGTTCACAGTAATTATTCTGTAGCACAAGTGAGAACATGGTTTTTGAGGAGAATGAATGAATAGAGCAATCTAAATGCAAAAGTTCAACATTCTAGTATAATTTACTATAGTTTGCCATGATTCTAGCATGATTTATCATGATTTTCCGTGTTCTAGCACGATTTACCATGATATACCACATTCTAGTATGATTTACCAAAATTATCACATGATTTACCTTCATTAACCATTTTCCAGTTTAACATGATTTACTATGTTCTAGGGTGATTTACTATGTTCTAGTATGTTTTACTATGTTCTAGTATGTTTTACTATGTTCTAATATGATTTACTATGATATAGCCTACCACATTTTAGTATGTTATACCATGATTTATAATGTTTCTTATATGATTTACCACGATTTACCACAATCTAGCATGATTTATAATGCTCATCCTTTACAACATTGCTAGCATGATTTACCACAATTCTAGCATGATTTAGCATGGTTTATGAAATTGCTAGCATAGTTTACCACAGTTTATCACAGTGCATGATTTACCATGATACACCACGTTCTATAGTATTTGATTTACCATGTTCTAGCAAAATTTACCATGATTTATCACATTGCTCGCATTGATGTGAAGTGTCAGAACAATTGAAGTGATAAACTCTGACAAAATATTATTGTGTCATATTAGTAATTGTTATATAAAGGATTTTTTAGTGTCTATAGATATGAATGCAAAAGCACATGTAAAAAGACTATTAATAAGTAAAATGTCCAGCAGAGAGCACCAGAAGACCACTTATTGGCTGACTTTCATTTTGAATTACTTGGTTTCACCAGAATTCTGCACAAAAGCAAACCAGTTGTTAACTCCATTATGCATCCTAAATGGTGACCAACATTTCTCTTTCATTTTTATGATTTCCACTTCTCAATAGTAATATAGTATAGTAAGTTCTCAATAGTAATACTCCAATAGATTAATTTTGACAAAATGTGAGTGTAAATGTTAAAATAGTGATTTTAAAGAAGTCTAAATGTGAAATATCTAACAATATTAGGGAATAGTATGGTGAAATGACAGCAGGGGGCAGTAAAAGACCACTTATTGGCCTAATAAACCATTATGTTTTTTCCATAGGAAATCTATGGTTTTAAAGCTTTTTAACAGCTATAGCGCCACCTAAGGTCTGATCTCCATGAAATTTTTCATGCTTGTTAATGATGTTATATCACATATCCTCATCAATTTTTGTGAAGTTCTGAGTTTTTATTTATGATTTATAGGCTTTTGAGTGCATTTTGCCACACCCCTTTTCTAAATAACCATTTAATACCATGCGAAAAATAAAAAAATCAACTTTTTTTCGATAATTATTGATCTAGAGAGTCCAAAGAATTGTCCTAGACTGGTCTGGTTCCGATCGGGCGAAAAACCAGGGAATAGTTTGCAAAAGTAGGTTTTTAACATATTCGTGAATATTTAATAAACGGTTTGATTGACAGCAATGGTTCTAGAGGCAAAGTTGTTCAGCATGAAGGGATCTATCAAATGATATGCATTTTGTGGGGATGTGTGCAACACCACGTGATTACAGAGCTGTAAAACTCGTTAGCGCCAACTAGTGGCCGATTTCTTTCAAAACTCTTACAGACCTCTTGGGCCATGAGTCGAACATGCCCATCGAGTTTCGTTCCGATCAGCCTCCGTTAACCTCGTCTCATAGGTGCTCAAACTTCATTGGCTGATGGCGGCCATGTTTTTTGAGATACGCCAATATCCTTTTACACATACATGGGGGCTTGGACCAAGACACTGCATACCAATTTTCAAATCAATTAGACTAACGGTAAGTTGGCCACACCCCTTTTTATGGTTTTTTATGTTATAGCGCCACCTAGTGTTCGATCGTCGCGATTGTTTTTGCTGTGACCCCACACTGTCCTTATACACATGTGGGCCAAGTTTGGTGAAGATATCTCATTTACTTCTGGAGTTATAGCCGTTTTTAGTAAAATAGGCTCCTCCCACAACGTTTATTTTGCGCCCCCTAGCGACCCTCAATCGAAAATTCAACTTTTTTTGATAATTTTTGATATTCAGACTCCAGAGAACATTTCTGCACTGGTTTGGTTCCGATCGGGCAAAAAACCAGGGACTAGTTCGCAAAAGTCATTTTTTGACAAAATTAAAAATGGCGGAAAAATTTGCATACCGGAAATGAAATCGGAGATATACGTTTTGTTCTTCAGGCCTCCAGCTTTCCAATGATATAAGACACTTGAGTCTAGGACATACGGTCTAGGAGTTATGAGCAGTTTCGCGCTTTTGGTTGCTATTGGCCACCTATGGGCCAATCGGGCTCATACACTCTGAACCTCTCCTCGATTTCTGTGCTACCTTAATCCCAAATATCAAGTCTCTAGCACTTACGGTTTGGTCTGCACGATGCGTTTTACGGCAGAAGAATAATAATAATAAAAATCGGTACAAATACAATAGGTTTTCAGCACTTCGTGCTTGAACACCTAATAATGTTGCTAATATGTTTGGTAATGTCTCTTCCGGCTCCAACCACCTAAAATAACACACCGGTGCCAGCCACACCACACCAACTGATTTCAGTAAATTAGTAGTAGATTTACAGTAAAAATCAAAACTAGGACAGTACACTTATGCTCCAGTTGTGCTTGCAAAAGATAAGCCTCGTACTTTTAATGGTAGCTGTTAAACATCTCGTTGTTTAAATGGTGCTGAATAAACATCCATTCATTAGTGCTACTAGGAAGCAGTAGTTAAATTCATCATCATCAGCCATTATTGTTGCGTTCACAAAAAAGTGAATGTTTTTTTTTCTCACTCAGAAAGTCCAAATATGCCTCACATAAGTAATGTGACATGACTTTCCAGGAAATCCCTAATATAGACAAAGGCATTCAGCTATGAGATATCGCTGTAGCTGAATAAAAAAAGAGAGAGAAACTCTTGTCTATAGATAGAAACACCTTGACTTATAAATATATGAAAATATATAAATATGAAGACAATAAACACATGACTGTGAAAATATATGTGCGGCAACCAAGACGAGGCAGAGAGCCGTGGGAATGAGCGGGCCCCGGTGGCTCTACATTTGAGCAGATAACAGTAAACACTGGTCTAAACATTCGAATATTCATCATGTTAGTGTAAACACTCACATTACTTTTATATCATATTGTATTTTATATTAAAGAGCATAAAACATCCTCGTGTTATACATTTATATTTATTTAGCATTGAAAGTTTGCCTACCTAACTATATTTCATAAGTCAACATGTTTCCATTGATATTTACACATTTTAGTCTGGCAATAGTTTAACTAGTAAACTGTGTTCAAGTTTATTTAAGAATAACACGTTATCAAATGTAAGCGAGAATAAATTACCTCCACTGGATCAATAGCATTTTTCTTCTGAGATAAATTCAAGGCTTATTCCTCACAGCACATCTTCTTCCAAACTTGATGAAAAGCAGAGGAATGATGAAGCTTGATGCTTTGTTTATCAAAAGTGATGGGGGGCATCACGTGGCTAATGTGGACGATTACCATTAGAATAGATTGCGACGCGCATGGGTGTGTCCACATTAAAAGATAATGAGGTCAGACAGGGAAGATTGCACCTCTTGTTGGTTTCATATTGATTACATAAACAGACAATATTTGTTGTCTTTATGACTTCTTTTAAATGTAGACACTTCAAGCTTTCTAAAGACCTATCTCTCATGTCTCATTAGCAAGTATTCGCTGAGTTTCGGTTCATTTTTGTGACGCGTTTCAGAAAGAAGTTCATAGAGACTGAGAAGGCATAATGTGCACACTGTTTGTTTTCTTTATTTTACAAAAGCACAAAGTTTTCTTGGTGTGTACGCAAATAAACCCTTTACAGATTCGAATGATTTATAACTCATTTCTGTATGACAAAGTTCTTTCACCGTTATCAGGAAAAAATGCAATTGATCGCTGACCCCTAAAGGTTAAAACACTTTCCACACAAAGAGCACACATAGGGTCTCACATCTGCATGACTTTTCAGGTATATCTTTAAGTCTGATGTCAAAATATTTTTTATTACACTGATCAAAATGAAATGATCTCCCTCCAGTGAATGTGTAATATGAAACTGCTCTATTTTGTAAACCTCTTGCTAAACTGAGGGACACATCAATTTCTTTCCAGAATGAGTTTGCAAATGTTGTTTTAGGTCTCTTTGATGTGTGAAAAACTTCTCACACTGAAGACATGCGAAAGACTTCCCTCCAGTGTGAGTTTTCATGTGGACATTAAGGGTTGGTCTGTGTGTAAAACTCTTTCCACATTGAGGGCAGGTGTAAGGCTTTTCTCCAGTGTGAGTTCTCATGTGGCTTTTAAGGCTTCCTTTTCGATAAAAACTTTTTCCACACTCCTGACAGGTGTAGAGACTCTCTCCAGTGTGAATTCTCATGTGGACTGTAAGGTTTCCTTTTCGGCTGAAACGTATTCCACACAGTTTGCAGGTGTAAGGCTTCTCTCCAGTGTGAGTTCTCATGTGGGCATTAAGGGTTGGCCTATGTGAAAAACTCTTTCCACATTGAGGGCAGGTGTAAGGCTTTTCTCCAGTGTGAATTCTCATGTGGCTCCTAAGACTTCCTTTTCGAATGAAACTATTTCCACACTCTTGACAGGCAAAAGGTTTCTCTCCAGTGTGAATTCTCATGTGGACTTTAAGGCTTCCTTTTTCAGTGAAACTTATTCCACACTGTTGGCAGGTGTTAGGCTTCTCTCCAGTTTGAGTTCTCATGTGAACCTCAAGATTTCCTTGTTGATCAAAACTCTTTCCATACTGAAAGCAGGTGAAATTACTTCTAATTGGCATCTTTTCTGTCTGTGAGCAACTAATAGATTTTTTTTCAGTTTTACAAGCATGATGTTCATTAAAATGATCTTTCACTTCCATCCCATTCAGTTCTTGACTCTCCTCTTTCAGCTCCATCCGGTCTAAGGTGAACAGAGACAAATACAAGTTAGCCTCAGTTTAATGTCACAAAGCAACAGACATCAAAAACATTTAGGGAGTTTTTTCACTGGAAAAAGTGAAAACGGAGTCCGTGTTTCATTCACATTCACGCAAATCACGGCAGAGTTCGAGTGCAACTGAACTCAGACCACCTCCTTCAGGTAGACTCAGGTTTGGTACCTCTGTGCGCTCCCAGGTCCGCATGACAGTGTTCACATTAGTGATTTTTCAAGCGAACTGTGCCCCGTTCCGAACTAAACTGCCAGTATAGAAACGCCCTTAGACATTTAAAGCATCAAAACCAACAACATCCTATACCCTCTGATCCTATACCCTCTGAAAAATATGTTTCCTGTAGTTAAATGTGTAATGTCATACATATCATAATATGTTATAAACTCTATGTCTCTAAGTCACAACAATGTGTTCTATTCAGTAGTAGACATTTGGGGATTAATATTACTCAAAATTATTGTTTTGTTTAGGCTACTTCTGTATTATTTTTCCTAATTAAGTGTGACATGTGTTGGGGAATTGTAATGTAAAATGTAATGGGAAATGTAAAAGTCTAGGTGCTGTAATACCAGGCAGAAAACTAGGTCATAGGGTAAGGATGGAAAAGTACCCAAAAGCTCTGTACAAAATATCTTATGGGAAGGTAGAGATAGTGAAAGGCACGAGGAGGTGCTGAAAAAACATGTAATATGAGAAGTTTTCAAAAAATATATGCATAAAATACACTCACCTAAAGGATTATTAGGAACACCTGTTCAATTTCTCATTAATTAGATTAGATTAGTATTTCACAATCTGCTCAGTTACTGAGATTTTCACGCACAACCATTTCTAGGGTTTACAAAGAATGGCGTGAAAAGGGAAAAACATCCAGTATGCGGCAGTCCTGTGGGCGAAAATGCCTTGTTAATGCTAGAGGTCAGAGGAGAATGGGCCGACTGATTCAAGCTGATAGAAGAGCAACTTTGACTGAAATAACCACTCGTTACAACCGAGGTATGCAGCAAAGCATTTGTGAAGCCACAACACGCACAACCTTGAGGCGGATGGGCTACAACAGCAGAAGACCCCACCGGGTACCACTCATCTCCACTACAAATAGGAAAAAGAGGCTACAATTTGAAAGAGTTCACCAAAATTGGACAGTTGAAGACTGGAAAATTGTTGCCTGGTCTGATGAGTCTCGATTTCTGTTGAGACATTCAGATGGTAGTCAGAATTTGGCATAAACAGAATGAGAACATGGATCCATCATGCCTTGTCACCACTGTGCAGGCTGGTGGTGGTGGTGTAATGGTGTGGGGGATGTTTTCTTGGGACACTTTAGGCCCCTTAGTGCCAATTGGGCATCGTTTACATGCCACGGCCTACCTGAGCATTGTGTCTGACCATGTCCATCCCTTTATGGCCACCATGTACCCATCCTCTGATGGCTACTTCCAGCAGGATAATGCATAATGTCACAAAGCTCGAATCATTTCAAATTGGTTTCTTGAACATGACAATGAGTTACCAGATCTCAACCCAATAGAGCATCTTTGGGACGTGGTGGAACGGGAGCTTCGTGCCCTGAATGTGCATCCCACAAATCTCCATCAACTGCAAGATGCTATCCTATCAATATGGGCCAACATTTCTAAAGAATACTTTCAGCACCTTGTTGAATCAATGCCACGTAGAATTAAGGGAGTTCTAAAGGCGAAAGGGGATCAAACACAGTATTAGTATGGTGTTCCTAATAATCCTTTAGGTGAGTGTATATATTCTTCACCAATAGAAAGAAGGCCTCAGGGAAAATGTTTCTAATGGTGGCGATATCTCGAGGAGGAGCAAAAAGAAAAAGATGACTGTATGGATGCTCATTGGGTACCTAGCTATAAGAAAAAGGTTTAAAACCTGGATGCTCATTGGGTACCTAGCTATAAGAAAAAGGTTTAAAACCTGAAGGCTGACCATTGTAAGTCAGATGAACAGCTGGCATCTCACTTTGTTGAACTGCTCAATAAAGTTAATTCTTCTGAGACCTGGAACTTCAACTCTGAAAGATTTCTTTGAGACCTGAACCAAAGACTCTAAATCTACCACAACACATGTTGTAATATCATCATAATATGTTATAAAGTATGTCTCTAATTTAAAATGAATTGAACAGGTATCTACACTAATATTATTTAATTCCCCACCATGTCTCATCATCAGACTTTCCATGATTAATGTCTGCACCATTTCAGTCTTCCATGATGGACTTAACCTAGGATGAACTGCTGCCATATATTTTTGTCATTATTTTGAAAATGCAAGACACATACAGACACATGCCTATCTTCATAATTCTAGTTTTGACATCTAAAGGTTTTTTAATTTGACTCAAATACAAAATTTAACATGCACTGCAATGCAACAGTGAAAGTCCAAAGTTTCAGTCCTGCTCAACACCATTTCTTTATTCATGGTTAATATTGTATTGCATATAATCTGTGCTGGTCAATTAGTCTAAAATTAAGAAACACAAAAAAAAAAAAACACACAAAAAAAAAACGGTGTGTACATGTTATTTATTTTAAATTGGCTACTTAATTTATTATTCCAATATCCAAATATGATATTAAATCCCACAGGGAAAAGGGCTTATATTTGTGACGTGCTGTCTTTGCATTTGAACATTAGGCTACACATTATAAACAGGACACGCATTAGCTGAATAAACTTTAGCCAATCCAAACATATTTATAATAAAAAGTTAACAATGAATAGACAGGAGTCCTGTCACATGACCAATAATATAAGTGTTCGAATAAGACGAATCTGACATAATGAGGGCTGTTAACAGTAAAGCGTCCGTCATTTAACGAATTTTAAAAACACTAATGGATAATACAAAAAGCGTTGACATTTTGACATAAAAAACACAAGCAAGAACTTTGCCTGTCAATTTTTATTTTATAAATATCTTCTCTCTCTGTGTGCGCGAGTCTGTGTTTGTGAGAGAGCTCGCGCAGCACTGATACATGATATCATACAACGGTAATTTTTAATCCATAAGTACGCCAACTAATAAATATGTAACATAATTCGGTTCTTTAGTTATTAACATAATAACGTAACACATGCTGGCTACGTTTCTCAACACTGATAATGAAAAAATAAACGCCTGTTTCTCCAGATTCGCGCTTAACGTTATCAGGCATCCACAAATCACAGCACTTTCATAATCACTAAGACAGCGATTTAAATTTTATTTAGATTTATTGTTCAACGTTATTTGAGCATTTTATCATTTGCATGGCTGAATGTCTTCCTCTTATCTGAGTTACCATGAATGAATTACGGAGTATTTTTTAAATAATCTATCCATGCGATCACTCCCGTCCCGTGTGATAACCAATCCATTTTAAATTAACTCAAATACAATATTTCAACTTTCCACATCCACCCCAGCCCGTTTACCTTCAGGAGTCAGAAGTACCGTGACTATTGTAGGCCTACTGTCCTCGTTTAAATCAGTCAGACGGCGGGCGCGTGCGAGTGCGAGTGGAGGGTGGATCGAGCGGGATTCTTTATTGGTGTCGATTTTCAGTCTCTTTTTAATTATAGGACTTACGTACGCATCTGTCAATCATCTCCGCTTGCAATTTGGGGAATGAACCCAGCGCTATGATTGGTCGAACTCTTCTTCTTGTGCTGTTGCTTAATTTGAGGACTGCACGTGCAAAGAGGCGTCACCAGGTTTTTGCGTAGTTTAGAGTGACAAATCGTACCAGCGTACTTTGAGGTCAAAATGTGTGCCCGGTACGCAAAATGCGTACATGTTGGCAGGTCTGTTAATGTAAGAAATAGCCTACTATATTACCGTATGTCTAAAGGGGGTCGAACACCGAACGAGAAGCGCAGCGACAGCAACGGCTCAGGACCTTGTCCAAAATCCAAAATCCTGACACCATTATATGAGAACTGAACTGAGCTGGACGATGACATCACTGTTTTCTCCAGAATGGCTATATAGATTAATTAACTGAATTAATAACTTTTTTACAACAGAAATTAATCAACACTGAATTTACTTAAACTGGATTATGACACCGTTTTGTTCTAGATCTGCAGAGACAAACTTTGTTGCATTATTTTCCTATTATCCCTGTAAAGCTGCTTTGAAACAATCTGTACTGTAAAAAGTACTATATAATTAATGTGACTAAGTGAGAATTGTGACGAAGGCACTTGATCACGTATTGTTATTTTACAGTTGGATTGTATCACTTTGTTAGGTTACATATTCATGGTTTGTGATTTAATTTGTTGTTGGCGTAGTATTTTACAGCATTTGATCAATGTTCTGACCATGATAATTGCATTCATTCTATTTAATTCACCTATAGAAGCACATAATGATTCAGAGAGGTTCAGTGCTACCACCTTCTCTGATGGACAATTTTGCCATTGAAAGGTAACTCTCTCGCTCTCTCAAGTTTTTCTCTGTCTATAAATTAACTTAATTAGTTTGTCACAGGAAACAGCTGCCGCTGATGTGAGACTGAAATCGGCGACAAGGTATGTTTTTATCGTCTCAAACGGGGACATGAAAGAGCATAATTTCAAAACATTCATTTACATGCATCCTGATTAAAACACAATGTATTGTTGAGGACACTTCCAATCTCCAGGGACAACAGATGGAAATTATCTAGCAGCTGAATGTGGTGCAAACCATCTCTTCTCTTGTGAATAATTTCTTTTAAATGAATAAAATATTTCATTCCTTTTTTTTTGTACTCTTCTCTCATGCAGGAACCACAGGTAGTCAAAGACCTCAGGACCGCAGTTGGATGGCTGCGGAAAAACTGCCACTCATTCAGAGGTTTTGTGGAAGAGCCGTGGTATCTGAACTTAAAGGAGGAAGACCAGGAAACCCCTTCTTAAACTTGATCAGGCGGGGAAAAAACATGATCTGGAACTGGCCAAAGAACCTTTCATGTTTCGGTTCCAGTTTAAAGAAGACATGGAAGTTTTTCTTTGCAAGTGTCATGATTGCCTTAGGATTAACTCCACTTGTATTGAGTTTTTATTTATTTTTCTCTTGAGAATTATTGTTAAATGTGTGCCTGCATAACTTTTATAAGATTTATTTTCTTTGGTTTGATTTTGTATAATTTATTAATTTGTACGATTTTGTATTTTTATTTAATTACTATTATGTGTGTGATTCTTTTTTTAATATTTCAGAGGAAATAACTACTTTTATTTAAATTAATCATTTTAGTTTTTTCAGTCGATCATATAATTGTTGTACGGAAGAGGATTAGGGCCAAGCAATAATAAAAAAATAAAACATTTTAAGATTAAAGTCATTATAATGTGAAATTAAAAAACAACTCAAAATACAATCTTGAGAATAAACTCATTACATTTTCGAGAATAAAGTCGTGTTTTTTTTATCCGAATATGAGACAACATTTTTGTTTGAGAGGATATATAATTAAACACGACTTAATGCCAAATTATCATGAAATTTATACACTGCACATACCCCACATATTTAAAGCAATCACGTGTATATAGGGAGCGGCGGTACTGACAGTACATTTTACAAAATAAGAGATTTATTAATGACGCTCACGATCTGTTGTGCACCGATCATTCTGTCAGTCATCTCTCCTTACTCTCTTCACGTGACAAGTGAAATCTGATGTGCTGTAATAATGTAACCAGCTCCATAGAATGCATTATTTATTTTCCACGCCTTTCCAAAGTCTGTATTCCGCTTCGGGCACATCCCTATTATTTAAGCACACAGACACACATTTGTGCGACAGTAGGTGGCGCTATTATAAGGCTATATGTGTTTTGCATCATAATTTTGAAATAAATTATTTTTACCCTGAATCCTTGAGTACCAAAATAATTTACATCACAGCCATTTTGAATTTTCAAAAAAAAACAATTTTTTCAAACTCCTCCAAGGCTGTTGAGCCGGTCTTCACTAAATTAGGCACACATCAGCGAGGCAAGAAATGGTGCTGTCAAAAAGTGATCAACATCATTTTGATTTGTTGAAGCATTGCAAAGTTACTAGTGAATTAAATGGCCAGGTGTAATTCAGTTTTCATGAATTCACCTACATCTCCTGAACGCAATGTCCATCCTGTCATCGTTAAGATCAAAATTCGTTTTCCTTCTCATTCCTTCAGTGCCCCCGAATCAGTTGCTAATATGCATATCTATTGCCATACAAAAACTTTGGAACCATTGTAAGTTTTTGAAAAACATACTTTCTCTACCTCGTCTTGTTCGTATTTTTGAAATGTTAGTTGTACGAAAGAAATTTACACCTGCTCCCTACCACGTGTAAATGATGCGTAAAACATTCAAACGTTCTGTGTTATGTTAGGCAAACTGATGACACTGGCATTACGTACCATTATAATATTTTACAAGTTCATTTGCCCTGTCTTTTTTTTTGCTGACAGTTCAAAGCTTTGTTCAACTTTGGGTAAAACGCAGCGCTCGTCACCGTCACTGTTTACCCAGCCGTCCAATCGCGGTGGAGGAGGGGCGGGACAAAAACCACACTGACCAATCATCCTGTACAACGGCTGAACAAAGGAGAAGTTAATATTGCTGGTTACTGCATTTTTATATTCAGTAATATTCTTTAAAATGAGATACTCGTAACAAAGTTACTGCTGTGGATATTCCAAATCAAACCTGTTTGAAACAACTTGAGGGCGAGTAAATGACAACATTTTCATTTTTAAGTGGAGTATTTTGATTGAATATTTATTGTCAGGCAAATTGCCTATTAGTCTCTTTTGCATTTATGCAATATACTAGAGACAATCCCGAGAATGAGTCCAGAAGATTCCAGTGTTCCTGGACACGTAATCTGTGTGGTTGTAATTCATAGGCAGCGATTATGCAAGTTGTGAATTAGCAGGCATTTCTACCCTATTTACGAATGATTGGAATTCATTAACATACACACATTTAAAGGTCAAATCTAATGTTTACAAAGCGTTTGTGAATCCGGAGAAGAGTTTTCGGGAAGGTCCGTTATATGTGCAAATTACTCCGAATTTACTCATATATCATGCATTGATCATAATGTAAATGTCATGAATTTCTGATGTTTGAGATGCCAACAGCAATTTTATATAGATCAGCTATTTCAATGGGAAGGAGATAAAAACCATAACACTAATGTTGTCAACCAGAGGGAGGCAAAGGATAACACATCTTTTTAGGTCTCAGTTTAAAAGGTCCAATAGGTTGACTTGTAAATGACATGCATGATCCATACTGACATGCATACATCCTGATTTTCAGTGAACATTCAAAATGGACTTTTCTGTAAAAATCACATAATAAGAAACATTTCAAGTAACAGGAGCTTCGCTGCAGGTGAAGAAAGACTATTTCTTTAGTACATAGATAAAACATGCTATTTCTGGACTAAAATGTCACTAATGTTCCTAATCTTCTTTTTCTTTACTCTGGTGTTAAAATCCACCTGTTACTAAAGATCCATCAAGGGGTTGTTCCTCATATCCGTTTCGGGTGTTAATGTGAATAAAATCCCACGCGTGTTGCTGCTACATGGAGTTGACATTCACACATCATTTGGGTTTTAATGTTACTCAAAATGATTGTTTTGTTTAAGTTACTTCTGTATTATTTTCCCTAATTAAATGTGTGACATGTTGTAATAACAAATAGCCAATGAGGAAGTAAGATCTTCTCATGTGACAGGCATACAGGGCACACATGCACTCAACATATCTGTCCACTCGAGGCGACCCGCTCCATGTCAAAACAACTTTAACCAGGACACTCATCTGACAATCTTCAAAAATATTATTCATTTCTGTAGAGTTGGACATTTTAATAAGGATTAAATGCTATGAGAATGAAACAAACCTGTTTTTTCCTCAGTATCTTCTTGTTTCACTCTAAATGTTTCTTCAATCTTCATTTCTTCACTCTCCTCTTTAATAAACGCCATCTTTATAATAGTGTCTTGTGGATCTCAGTCGCTTCACCAGGAGTTTTCTGTGTTTGGACACTCTGTCATGATTAACATGAGAATGATTAACATAAAGAAAAGTACATACACACTAAATCTCCGTGTGTGTCTCAATTAGCTCTAGTTCAGTAGTTCAGTGCACTGGTGGTAAGAGTTAAAGGGTTAGTTCACCCAAAAATTAAAATTAAGTCATTAATTACTCACCCCCATGCTGTACCAACCCCGTAAGACCTTCGTTCGTCTTCGGAACACAAATGAAGATATTTATGATTAAATCTGAGAGGTGCATGACTCCTCCATAGGCTCCCTAAGGGAATGACAGCGGACGGCCCAGAGAGTCATTAAAGAAAATGTTTAAATATTCCATGTCACAACAGTGGCTCAACTATAAGTTTATCAAGCGACGAGAATACTTTTTGTGCGAAAAAACAAACAAAAATAACGACTTTATTCGACTATTCCTTTTCTTCCTTGTAGGCCTGAAACGAGACTTCAAGAGATTTCCACGACGCACGCGCGAGAACTTAACTGAAGTAGTTGAAGGAGATCGCAATTCTCGCGCATGTGTCGTGGAAATCTCTTGAAGTCTCGTTTCAGGCCTACAAGGAAGAAAAGGAATAGTCGAATAAAGTCGTTATTTTTGTTTGTTTTTTTCGCACAAAAAGTATTCTCGTCGCTTGATAAACTTATAGTTGAGCCACTGTTGTGACATGGAATATTTAAACATTTTCTTTAATGACTTTCTGGGTCGTCAGGTTTCATTCCCTTAGGCAGCCTATGTAGGAGTGATCAACCTCTCAGATTTAATCATAAATATCTTCATTTGTGTTCCGAAGACGAACGAAGGTCTTACGGGGTTGGTACAGCATGGGGGTGAGTAATTAATGGCTTAATTTTCATTTTTGGGTGAACTAACCCTTTAAGGGCCTAAATCACCTGATAAGACAAAAAAAAAAAACTAATCAAAAGCACATTTATAAGAAAATAATCAAATGATATACTTTTATATTTAGGTTTTTATGATTTATAGTTGGTATCCAATCATTTGTATATACATTTAATATTACACTTTCAAGAAAACATTTGCAGTTTGTTAAAGTTGTAATTACACATGTTTGTGTTCTCGTTGCATTTACAGTGTTTTGACCAGCATGTGACGTCAGCGTGCGGCGATTCGAATCAATTGGTTCAATTGACTCTGAGTTTCAAATATGTGTTTCTCCATAGCCGTTTCTCAATATGCGTTCTTGTCTGTACTTGTGTTCTTGTGGACTTGTGAAACGTCATCAGTCACTGCCCAAGTACTGTTCCAATTCGCCTTTGGCTAAGCCCCGCCCCCCTTAGTTACTGTTGCTACGTCCGACAAACAAACTTCATCTGGGCTCTGGTATCAACATGGCTTATGCCCTGACAGCTCTTCCTGCTGAAATTTTATCAAACTTTTATAAAGCAGCAAATAAAGTGTCTGATAGAAGTAGGCAAAAGGGGCTGCAATATACGTTCGAAGGCTATATTCACGACATACAGGTGAAACGCAAGGAACAACAAGGCATCCAAATAGAGGCAAAAGCATACCGGTCACAGTCAAAAAATGAACCACCGCATATCCTACTAATCGAGACAGAGGCTGGGACTGACAATATCAAGGAGCAACACTGTTCATGCAAAGCTGGGTAGGTCTCTATTCACTTCTATAATCGTTATTACGAAGCAAACGGACTACGCGAGTATAACGTTGTATTTATTAGCAGCGTGTGCTAGACGACACTGGTCAGGATTTGATTTCGGTTTGAGAAGGGAAAAAAACGGACACCCCCCTCCAACCTCTCTGGGAAATGCGTATCTGTGTTACAAATGCCCCAGGCACAACGGTTAACCATATTTTTGATAAAACTACGACGGTAATAGCTGGCCGAGACCAAAAGTATGAGACGCCTGTGTTAAAGTCAATGGAGTGCTGTGAAAAAGTGTCGGACCTCTGTGGGAGCTCGTTCTTGGCTGCGCTGTGATTGGTCAATCTACATTCTAGGGTGTGGCTTAGCCAAAGCCGAATTCAAAGTTCACATCTAGCCAAGTCCAGTTCAAATCCCCGGATGTGTTCTTGATCCGCCCCGTTTACCGAGGATGCATCGAGAGGTGACTTGTGGGGACTTGAGACAGCCAGGTATCCCAGAATGCATCTCGCACCAACCAGCAAGCTACAATAGCAGAGGAGAAAATCCGCGTAATATCAAAATAGTACTGTTATTGTGTCATGAAATGTAATTTTAAGAGTGTTTCAGGCGAGAATGTGGTTGTTTAAATCTCAAATCTGTTGTTTATTTATAAAGATAGCGCCTATTTAAAAATTTGATCTGACGTTTTCGGAGTTGTGAGGACCAGTCTTTCACCGGGTCTCAGCGCTCTGTACCTCCCCTGGAACAGCCTTTCCTCGGCTAGTGCTTCTGACGTTTGGCGCTGGCTCTGACGTCTCTCTAGTGGATAAACTTGACGTATAATTCGTCTTGTGTACAAGTCTATCTTTGGTCTCAATAAACTATAGTTTGTTCCATGGCAAAAAATCGTTTTGGCTGAGGGCAAAGTGAAGTTTCATAACTTTATATATTTAGACTATATAACTTTAACTTTGTAGCATATTATAGAGCTTACTTGTGTTTGAATTGTTAGCCTTATTTCTCATTGTAGCTTCTATACCTTTTAGGCTAGATATTATTGATCATTAAAACTGACATTTAACAAAAAGAGACAGGGTTGTGTAATTTTATTTTATATAGCCTACTTTAATATATATATATATATAATTTTATATTTATTTTAACATTTTTCACTTTATGTAGTACAATAAAATAAAATGACACAACCATGTCTCTGTTTGTTAAATGTCAAAAAAAATCAATAATGTTTCATATTTTTTAAATGAAAACAAAAAGATTCTGTTCATTTTGTTATAAATATGCAGTGAAGATAATCAATGTACGCGTTGCCTGCACCACATGGCCATTAGGCTATGTATAAGTTTTTTTTGTTTTGTTTTTTTTATGAAAAGCCACACACAGTGGTGTTTTTTTTAACATATTTCGTTTTATTGTTGACGAAAAGAGGCAGAGTTGTAGCATATATCGTTTTATTGTTGCCTAAAATATATATAAAGAGATAGCCAGAGCGTGCTGAGTGACGCGATCAAGAACGCGCTGTTCCCAGAATAACCGGACTTGCATCCTCTCGTCCTCGGTAGTTCGTTCTCCTGAGTCGAACTTGCCTAGTCCGAACTACCAAGGACGCAAGTCCGAAGTTTGCGTCCTTGGTATTGAGAAACGGCTCATCACTACTTGGCAGTAACCGAATTATGTGTTTATGATTAACTGATTAATGATATAGGGCGCGAAATGAGACGCCCCTTTTCTGTTACTCAACTGTGGATGCACTTTATTAACGAAATAACCTTTATTAATGTTATATCAAGTATTACAATGGTATATTTCATAGTAGTTAATTAATTTAACATCGCTTGTTAAAGATCTAAAATAGACAACATTTGCATCCATTAAACGCTTAAAAACACAAACCTGTGTCTTCAGCCGAATCACAACATAAGTGGGAGCGCAGCGCAGCTTTATGACGTCACATAGCCACACCAAAATAAAAGTTCTGTCCACACGTTGAAAGTGCATCGAAATGTACAAAAACACATACACGTAATACAAAATATTTAAGAGGTATTCCTATTTGAGGCTTTGTGAAATACATATTTAAAAATGTTAAATCGTGCTGAAAATAATTTGAACAAGCACATCTAATATGTGAGATTCTAAAAAGCACAGTATGTGTGTACCGTATGTGCACAATGTGTGTAATGTGTGAGAGCAGAAGTCCTGTTTATCAGTAGTTATGAGACGTTTTTTTCTTTTTTCTTAATTTTATGATTGATACATTCTTCCCAAAAGAGCCATATCAAAAACTATTTGACTACAAACAACAAACAAGGTTTGCCAATAAAACTAAATCTTTATTAGAGTCAGAGACTAGTTTAAAACCGATCCTGAGCAGCTTAAATATTTCAGGATTAGTTTAATTCAGAGGTGTTCTTACATGAAGAAACCACAAAAAAAAATAAAAATAAACTGAGAGACAGACTAAATACTGCAGCAACGTCTCCAAAACGCTTGAAGAAACACAAAGCACGCACACTTTACTTCACTTCATATCATGGCAGATAAAGCATAGAATGATAGTTTTAGTCTCATGAATAAAGCCTGTGCCTCAATCTCAAGATATGTTTTTTTTTTTTACATAATACACACACATATGTATGAATACATATATATATATAATATTATATATAAAAGAACCCAGTGAACATCAGTACTGTTTAATTTTTTATCTTAGAAAACTCACACATAAATAACAAGGTAAACTTACATTACACACACACACACATATATGATATATATATTACATTTATACTGGAAATATTTTCCCAACAGACGCATGCAGCAGAGGAAACAAGCAGTGAAGAAAAAAACATGTTTAAAGTGGTCATATAATGCCATTTTTATACAAGTTAATATGATTCTTTAGGGTCTAAATGAAAAGTTTGTAATAAACTTTAATTAAAAATTCTCATTAGTATTGTAAGAAAACACTAATTTTACCCGGTCAAAAACAGCTCTGTTTTCAGCACGCCATTTAAGTGCATGTGTCTTTAAATATTAATGAGCTTATCTCACTCCGCCCCTCTGTTCTTTGGGGCGGGTTTAACACAACACAAGTGAAGTGTTGCCTTGCTCTTGACAACAGTTGAGGGGATATTTTGGAGAAAGAATGGCAGCGGGAGTCTCTGAGGAAACATCTGTGCAACCGTATCAATTAGATTTTTTGACATAACTTCTTAATCAGTAACAGACACCGTTATAAACCATCGACAAAAGTAAGCTCAGTGTAGTGTTACCACGTTAACTTTAACACCTGCGTACACGGTATGTAATAACACAATAACCATAACGCGTTGTTCATTATAAACGTGGGATTATGCATTATATTGAGAACGTCGTACATAGAAAACATGCCGTAATGTACCCTGAGTGTAAACCTTAGACGCATTCATCGTGAAGCGTGCAAGCGATATGCAAGGATTAATATAAAGGTTATTCAAACTTTACACTCACTTCTTCTGGAGGTGCAGCAGGAACACGAATAGTTGGTACCGATTCTTTTTTCAGGAGCAGCTTCTTAGCAAAATCAGCTTTATACTGATCCTCGTTTATAAAGCAGTCTGGTGTGTGAAATGATTCGCGCAAACATGAAAGCATTGACGTTGCTCGTGGAGAATATTCCCTTCATAAACAAAACTCAGCCACTGCATCTTCAGCGTTTCGGATTTAGGAACATCAAAATGACTGTGTTCGTTATTACACCCAAGAACAGAACACTACAATCGCTTAGACGCCATTCTGCTCCAGTGAATCAACAATGACGGACTATGATGACAGTTCGCTCAGGGCGGGGATGTGTTGAAACGCTGCTGTCAATTAACAATTGTGGGAGGGGCGTCCGATTTAGTGACGTCACACGGTCAGACGGTTTGATTTGAGACATTGGAAAACATATAATAGAGATTTTTAATTTGGATTTTTATCATTATATGATGGTTGTGTACAGGCACTGCCAACACACATTTCAGTACAATCAACTTGTAAAAGTGCATGTACCATTATATGACCCCTTTAAAATATATAATAACTATGTGTGTGATGGATCTTGGTTCTTTTTTAGAGACCGCTGTTATTGTTGGAGACTTGTAAATTACTCTATAATCCAAAGATTAACCAAATAAATAAATAAAAAATAACATGTGCTGAAAGAGCAATTTTAAGAAGCTGGAGGGTTGTGATTTCCTGGCTTTTTTTCCCTATAACTTGGTTCCTACAGCACAGCCCTCCATTCACCATATGATTGAGTCTCAGACTCTTAGCAGTACCAGCTGCCAAAGTACTGAAGATGTGATGGTGGCTTTCTCTCTTTGTTACACTTTCTGCAAAGAATGATGACTGTCTTCCTCACATGTTTTCTTGTGACATTTCCAGTGTGCTCCCTCCCCTGTTTTCTCTTTCTGAATAGCTGAGTGGAGTAAGGAACAGCTTGACTGGACGTCTGTGTCTGAGCAGATGGTGGCGAACATCACCTGTGAGGGACCAGGCACTGTAGAAAGCTGCACAGATAGTACAATGAAAGGGAGAGAGACGGGTAGTGCTGGTGCAATGACAGGAAGTCCTTGATGATATGGTGGAGCCTGGGAGATGGCCTGAGGTTGCGACCTCCCCTTGAGTTTTGCCTCACCAGTAGGCTTGCCGCGATAGACGGTGTTGACGGTGTTACCGGTTTTAAGCCCCATCACCGGTGACATCACTTTCCCACCGTGACACCGCGATGTCTTGACTTTTTTAAAGTATTCGTTTTTGCTAAAATATTTATTTGAATGAATAAAAAATAATAATTATTAATTATTTAGTTCAGAAGAGAGCATACATTACAATTAAAAACTGAACTGCGCAGTGCGTGCCAAGAGCCAGTCACGTCACAGATCAGCAAGCATCAGGATTCCATTTAGCACGTGTGGAGATGAGAACGAGTCAAATTACAGAAAAGCTTATTTCGAAAGTGAAAGTATAACGCGCACGCATTTAAAAGCCAGAGCTGCCAACTTTTGAGTTTATCTTGGAGTGAGACTCTCCCGTACGCGCGCTACGCGGTTTGAAGCACAGTCTCTGTCTCGCGTGCGCGCTCGCTCTAGATTCCAGGAGATTTTAACTATTTTGCGGCATAACTAGTTGATCACGAGTGGCTCAACAGGTAGATATATAGATAAACTCATCTTCCAGGCATTTGACCGACCAGGTTGACACTTCATGCGTGAGAAATCGGGGGTGTGGCGTGAGAGCGTGTGAAAGCAATTAAATGCGTGTGTCTCACGGCCAATGCGTGAGAGTTGGCAGCTCTGTAAAGCTATTTAACGTTAAATAGCTTTACAGAGCTGCCAACCCCAAAAGGAAAGGGGACTCTAGTGACGCCAAAAGAAAGAAAGAAACAAAAGAAAACAATTTTAACTCATTTCAAACCTCTTACCTAACTAATGAAAAGGAAAAAATAAAAGAATAGTTTCTTCAGCGCCAAGCGCCATATTCTTCCCAACCTAACAAAACAAAACATACAATGGGTGGCGTTCACCTTTTACCTGGGGTTTCTATACACAGAGTTATCTAGATGTTGCACAATGGAAGTCGTACGACATCTTCCCTATCCCCATTCCTCGGAGCAAAGGTAAACATCAAAGAGCGCGAGCTCTACACGGATCGGAAAACAAACGCCGTCCAAAAACAAGAAGTTAATCAAGCAAAGTAATAAACCAAGAATTAACAAACACAAACTAGCATAAGCAAGTAACAAATCAAACGAGTCCCAAACTAAAACAAATCACAATGACAGCAGAACCGGAAACACAACGGGACTCCCTTCCACTCTTCTCCAGCGTTCTTTTATCTGGCAGCGGGAAACATTACGGACAGCAGATAGGTCGACGTCACATCCCCCAATGATGACTGACAGTCTCCTGAGCCAATCAGCGATCGAGGAAGGACGGCCTAAGATATCGATAGAGAGAGAGAGAGAGCAGGAAAACAAACACAGGCACTCCCACAAAATACCTACGTACGTAACAGTTTGTATGTGTGATGGAAAGCTGTTTATGGAGATGGAACGTTCTTGCAGTCTGTTGAAGACCATGGTGTAAGCAAGAAACATCTTTCATATCAGAGAAAGAAAATCCATTATCCATCGAGAAAGAAATCTCGCTCATCATCTTAGCATTGGTAAGGATGCACTCTTGGATGTGCTTGAAAGCACGTGCTACCATTGTGAAGCGGGAAACCCTCACTCCGTCTCAGTGCACCGCATCTGGGTAGAGAGCACAGAGCTTTGTGAAGATGGCCTCCACCACTTGGTTGCAGTCAGGTCACTGTGCAGGACTATGAGCCACAACAAAACACCTGCAATCTCAATCAGCGCGATTGAGCAATCACCCACAGCAAACCTCCGAATGAAGTGCCATACATCTAACCGGATGGTCATTTGCTACCACTCATCCTCCTCAGAAGAGTGTTGCCACAGCATTCTCGGTCGACATACAGTACCTCGGGAGGAGCCACCCCAGCCACTCTGTAACGCTTGATGAGGCCTTCAATCATTGGCCCGAGACCAAAACCTTCACTGGCTGTGAGCACAGACATGATCACCTGTTCATGCTCATTGCCAACATTGGTTGCCCAGGTAGTGGTGCCATAGCTGCGTCCTGCTAGTTTTCTGGCCACTTTTTTAGTAGAATCCATTTTTAAGATTCGACCATATTGTGATGTGATAGTGGCCTTGATCTCATCCAGCCTTTGCAGGACATCCTGGGCATACACCTGCATCAGCCACCGCTGCTTAGGGACAGAAGCTACATAAGGCTACAACCGAATTGGTTACATTGAACGAAAGCAAAAATTAAATATGCAAAAGTACATTTTAAACAGAATAGAACAAACTTTTAGAACAGAAAAATAGAATCAACAATATAGCCTATTTTTCATATGTTATGTTTGTACTATTCTATTGCGGAATGAGACGAATGAAGAGCGCTTCTCTCTCGTGTGCACGGACAGCGCTTCTCTCTCATGTGCGCGGACACACTGACTGCTGGATAACTGAATATCTGGGCATTAGTTAGAGAGTACATTTTTGGTTGACATGTAGAACTTAGGTTTCAATAATTTAGATGACACAGGTTCAAATCCCGAACAAACATGGGCTTCTGTAATTTTTAAATTGTAATTATTAATGCAGAGAGATTTGTCTAGTTCTAAAACTCTGTTACATTATATAGTTTTTTTTGCTTATATTTATAAAATAAATTGACCATGCATTCCCATTTTACACTAAATTATGTTTTATTAACAAGGTTCAAGAGGAACACGTTCTAATGATCAAACAACCAAGTCATTCCAACCAGCTGTCAGCAATCAGTAATCAACAGGTCCACTCAATCAGCATGAGTAAGGCCTATAAATATACGCAGTCGACTCACCCATATTCCTCGACAGTTTTCAGCATTTGGTTTACCATACTGCTACTCTGCTCCCTCCTTTGCCATCAACCGGCCCTAGGACCACTCCTTCTTCGCCTGATATCGCCACCGAGCCCCAGGCTTCGTCTCACGGACGCCGGTCCGCCCAAGCAACCCACCGCACACCAAGACGCCGAGGCCTACCCTCACCTCCACCGGCGAGGACTCCAGCTTCCTCCCCGGTTTCCTCCTATTGTTCGGCCGTGCCAACGATTCCGCCTATTGGAAAATGGACAGTATTAAGTTTGAGGCAAGCGCTGAAAAATTCTGACGTTCAGCCCTCACGCAGGATGGACAAGGCACAACTGTACAAACTGTACGTTACCTTGCAATTAGCCAACCTCTCTCCTAAGTCGACCTCAGCTTCCAAGGCGGCAAGCAGGCAGGGCAAAACTCGGGAGGCCCCAGATTCACCTCGCCCGATACCGCCACCTTTCTCTTGTACAAGATCCGGTTTTCGGCGTGCAGTGGGCCACACCACCAGGCCCTCAGCGAGCCTAGGCCGTGCCCTGGATTCCACAGCTGCGAGACTTCATTCGCCTCCCGTTTCAGCTCAGCATGTCAGCAAGGCTCTTCCTGCCATAGCGCCATCTACAGTTGGGCCCGCTGGCCCCTGCTTAACCTGCCAGCACCTTCTTCCCGAGCATTCTAACCTCTTTCCTCTGCAGTGGCCTCCAGCTCCCGTAGCAGACGCTAGCGTGATTCTGCCTCCGCCTGACATTACATCATCTTCCTGCGACTACCGCTAATCCCTCCTCTTTTCAGTGGCCTGCAGCACAAGCAAGTGCGAGTCAGCCTCCGTTTGCAACACAGGCTCACGCTTCTCTTTTCTACCCTTCCCTTCCCCCTTATGCTTCTCTCAATTTCCCTCCTCAAGCCCCACAGGCAGACTTAAGCGTGAGGCTGCCTCCACCAATAGTCACAGCCCCGGCTTCTCTCCCTTACAGCTCTCTTTTAAATATTAACCCTCTGGGGTCTAAGGTGTTTTTGGGGTCCTTGAGATGTTTTGACATGCCCTGACATTTGTGCTTTTTTCAGTTGCTTATAAACATATTAATGGCACAGGTGTAATTAGACTCTATTTAGCACAAACAGGGCTACCATAATATGTGAGCAACATGTATGTACATATTTGTATTTTTGAGAGAATATTGTTTATGCATGGTTATTGAAAAAACAAAAAATTTAAGTTTCTGAAATAAGGCCACAAAACACATATTGATTATTTCTTTACAAGACTTTTGAAAATTGTATCACATAGCCTAGAATATTTGCTCCAAAACTATGTGAGAATCATCCTGACTACTCATTCAGATAAGACAATAAAGTATTTTTACATTTTTAATGACGTGTTTGTGTCAGAAAGCTTTATGCGAGGAGGCGTGATCTCTCATTAATATGTATGCATTTCACACCTGAGAAAGACAAAGACCCCCCCATAATGGTCCTATTAGGTGCTATCAGGCCATTTCATTATGAGGAGCCTTGCACAAAGAATGAGGAGATTTAAAAAAGAATGGCTTTTAGATTGTTTGGATTTATTTACAACACAACCTAATCCAAAGATACACGACAAAGGACAAAAAAGCACATTAGTAAACACACTGATCTAAAGACAGAGGCTTGAACAGTCATACAACTTTGTGCCATTGAAACACATACCTGTCATTTCCAAGGTGTTTGATTTTTCATTTTACCATGTTCATGTACAGAGACTGTTGAATGTTGAAGTCAGCAGGACTCATCAGTGGCATCTCTCCCTGTAAAAAATAAAATAAAAAACACCTTTGAACATGCTGATATCAAGAGAAACTATATGGCTGCACGACTTTGGGCATGCATTGTAGAAAAAATTGCGATTTAATTATATATATACACACACACACACACACAGTGCTTAGAATAAGTGAACACACCCATGCTAAAGTTGACTACCCTTCACAATATAGACATGGTTTTATTTCAGTTAGCCTAACTGAACATTTATACATAAATAATATATTGTATTTAGACAGTATCACATATTTTACCGGAGGCTGAAATATATTTCACTAAATCATTATAACCTAAGCAGTTATTCGCAAACAAAATAAATTACGCATAAGGCAGTATTTTAGCATGATAATCAGTGTCATAAACTAATCTCAAAACTGAGTGAAATATATGTAGTAGGCTAATATCACATTTAAAAAGTTTACACGAGCGTATAGGGATATTGTGACTGTGAGGTAATCTTTCCTATGTCAAAAGCTAGCCAAAACTAGGCAAAAATATAGTCTGAAAATTCATTTGAGCTCTATAATCAGAAAAGGAATTATATAACACTAAACAACTTACTCCGAACTTGTATCCTCGGCGGGGTCAATTCGTTCTTCAAAATGCAGCCGTTGGTCGTCCGAGTTTCAAATTCCTCTGAGGAAAAGGTGAATTCTTCCTCGCTGTCCAGAATCATCTGAAGGGCTTCTTCACCGGAGTAGCGTGCCATCCTCAAAACGTGATGAACTATCAGTGAATCTCATGAAGAATCTTTGTGTTTTTATGGCATTGATCGGGGGCGTGTGCGTGCAATCACCTAAACTATTTACATGTGAATAGCGCCGGGGGCGTGGCGGCCTTAACTCATTAAAAATAATGAGGAGAGAAAGAAAAAACTGGACCTCTCCTTGGTTTCAAACGGATTGCATAAACTGAGAATATTTGTTTTTTATATAAATTACTTCATTTAAAAGAAGAGAATTCAAGCTTCATAAAGAAAAATCTCTCGTGCCTGTGTGACAAGTAATCGCGGAGTTACAGTTAATCTTAGGACGAGTTTCAGAATGGACTTCACTGACAGAGAGAACGCAGAACTCGCATCATGTTTGTTTTTCTTTATTTGGTGAAAAGCATAACACTTTGTCTTTATTGTGAGTATCCACAAAAAAAAAGAAACTTAACAGGATCTAATGATGTATAACACTTATATGTAAGATCAAAATCAACCGAGTATTTTGAGTCTCTTTTGCACTGATAAGAAAAAAAGCGAGCAGATCACGCCGGCGTGATTGCCGACCCCAGAGGGTTAAATCACATTTATTCTCTTTTTACAGCTACACCATTGCCCGTCCCATCAAACGCCGTCGCCTTGGAACCGCCCCCTGTGGCTCACAACATCCGAGCACAGATCCTGGCAGGTACGGACATTGACCTTTCCCTTTTACTTTCTCTGCTTCCGATTCTAACCACCAGTTAGACTGCAGGGATTTTTCAGTCACTTTAAAAAACCAAAACACACATTCGTCACGGTTACTTTCTTTTTCCGAATTTTCTATCGCCTTCAGCCGCTTCACAGAAGTCATTTGTTCAGCCTTCCCTCATAGGCGGTGCGAACTGAATGACTATTTAGCGCTCATAGCCGAGCTCGCGTTGTCCTACGGGGAGGGCACTTTTACACGTATCACAAACTCTTCTCAGCAAAGTGCCCTGTTAGGGTTTCCCAGTGAAACCAGTGCCCTTACTGGGGAGCACTCGACACTGACCTACACAGCAGAGTATTCCTTGGCTGCAGGAACATTTCTTGCGTGGTCTGCAGGTCTGTGGCACATTCTACCATATCGTGCCCACAAGTTAAGCCCTCCATTCCCCCCTGCCCGGACACAGCACCAGTTAAATCCACCAGCTACGTGGCAAGACCGGCAACCCTCAACTCAAATTTCAGCACCAGAGCATCTACTGACACCAGACAGCCTTGCAACAACTTCAACATCGGCAAGTGCACCAGGCAGCGTTGTCGGTACTTGCACGTATGCAGCTTCTGTGGCGGTGCTCATGCCCGTCCTGTATGCCCCGTGTTTAAAGATGTCAATAAAAAAATCACAAAATTATTTATCGACTCCTGGGGATATTTCTCGCCTATCTATCTAACTAGCTCACCACCCGGACTTCACTGAATATTTGCTGTCCCGTCTCCAACACGGTTTTAAACCTGGAGTGGAATGCCCGATCTTCCAAAACATCATCTGCGATAATCTCCAATCGGTTCTCTTGCTGAGCCCGACGTAGTAGACAACCTGATTAAAAAAGAAGTCGAGTCTGGCTTCATGATTGGCCGTTTTGACGATCCTCCATTCAAAGTTTTTCAAAGGCTACGAGAAAATGTTCAGGTAAGAAACGCCTCATAGTCGATCTGTCAGCTCCGCATAATTCCCTGGTCCCAAGCATTAACAGCCTGATCTCACCTGACGAATTTTCTCTCAAATACCACGACATAGATCACACAGTCGACCTTATAAAAATCGTGGGTCGGGGCGCTTGGCTCGCAAAAATGTACATCACTTCGCCTTTCAAAGTGATGCCCATCCACCCGGATTCATAGCACTTATTCGGAGTGCGCATCGGAAATTCTATTTCGCCGTACGCTTAACTTTTGGATGCAAAAGCAGCCCCAAATTTTCCACATGCTATCTGAAGCTGTTTGCTGGATTTTGTCAAACAATTACGCAATTCTTCACCTCATTCACCTGCTGGACGATTTTCTAATAATTTCGCCTCCCAGTGCCATTCCAGCAGCTCAGATCCTCACAGTTCAAAAAGGTTTTTCTGAGCTCGGAATCCCCATCGCCCAAGAAAAACCATGGGTCCTGCCAGATCCATCGAGTTCCTTAGCATCAACTTAGATTCAGTTAAATACCAGGCCTCCCTGCCCAAGGAAAAAATCAGAATAATCCTTATCTCATCTACCCTCGTAGACAGTTCAAAGTGTTCCAAACGCGAACTCCTATCCCTACTCGGAGATAAATAATTCACAAACTTCCCTCCTAATTAAAGGCATCCTACGATACCAGCCCACCTGCCCGGACACCAGAAAACCCATAACGTTAGATATTCTTGCTAAATGTATTCGTACCCTCCGCACAGGCTACCTATCCCTTAATACATCTCGCACACTCGACGCCATGATTATTCTAGCTTTTTTCGGTTTTCTCAGATGCTCGGAACTGGCTTTCACTTCCAGATTTGACCCAAAAGTCCACCCAAGCATCTCAGACCTATCAGTACTCGACAGTGAAACAATCTCTTTTCTGATTAAACGAACCAAAACAGACCAAACCAAAAAAGGCCATTTCATATACATTTTCAACCTATCACCAATTCAACCATACCAAACTATTCTGCCATACCTCCAACTGAGAAACTCTCACGCTAAATCCCCTCTCGAAGCACTATTCGTAGACGACTCCAACAAACCCGCGACAGGCTTTTGGTTCCAAAAGCACCTAAAATCCTTTCTCCAGCAATCAGGCATCCCAGCCAAAAATTTCTCCAGCCAGTCTTTCCGCATCGGAGCAGCAACCTCAGCATCCCAAAACGGCCTCTCCCAGCAGCAGATCCAAGCTCTTGAAGATGGTTGTTACGTCTCCTGATGGTATAGAGATATGAGGAAGGCATACATAATAAAATTTAAACACTTTCCTTTTGATCTCTGGGGAGTATTGTGGGCGAGTGAATCAATGACAGCAAGTTACTGCAAACAGGTTTATTTTCAATACACACAAAGGATAAATGGAAACAAACAAATCAACTTATTTACAGCTATATACAACTTAAGAAAAATAATTGAAAGAAAATGATATTAAGAATAAGCCACAGAGAGAAAGAAAATGAGTGGTGCTAAACAAACAAAAATAACAAAACCAAAACACTCACTAACTAATCCCCACTCTCTAAACTCACTGAAAACAAAACAGAAAATAAAGAATTGTTCAGCGCCAAAACGCCATAACTAAAACTTCACTAACTAACCAAACAAAAGTTACATATAGTTGCACACGCTCCCTCCCTAGTGTGTCTAACAATGGTACTTCTACATGTATGTACAATGTAGGTCACGTGACGTACTTCCCTTTTCTCTTCTCTCCGGGCTGGTGCCAGTTTGAGATCAGGTAAGACAGTCCTCAGTGAGCAAACTCAATCCAACTAGGAAAACAAGCAAGCGAACCACAACAAAGTCAGTACTTCTCAGCAACAACAATAGCACAAGCCAACAAACACTCCAAGCTCCTCCTCTTCCGTTCTCCAGAGTGCCTTATATCAGAATCACAACCGATGATTGGTTGTCTCCGACCAATAGCAGCACCTAAAAACTCAAGGATAGCAGAGAGCAGGAAAACAGGAAGAAACCAACAACAGAGGGAAGAAACGCAGCAACCAATAAACCAAAAAGGGAGGGAAGAAAACGCTAGCACGTAACAATGGTCCTCAGATGCTTTCCAAAGCTACATCAGGACCAACCGATTTCATATCAAAAAAGCACACCAAACCCTTGTCGCGTAAAAAAAAAAACTTCTCATTTCCCCTTCCCGCGAGTATTGATCTCCCAGCGGACGCAGCGAGAGCCTTCTCGGTCGAGCATCTATGTTTTTTTTTCTCCGTCCAGCGAGGATTGATCTCCCAGCGGACGCAGCGAGAGTCTTCCTGGTCAAGCATCTATGTTTTCGTTTTTTTTTTCGTCCAGCGAGTATTGTTCTCCAGTGGACGCAGTGAGAGCCTTCCCGGTTGAGCATCTATGTCTTCTTTTTCTCTGTCCAGTGAGTATTGATCTCCCAGCTGACACTACGAGAGTTTTCCAGGTCAAGCATCTTCATCTCCTCCTTCTCCGTCCAGCAAGTATTGAGCTCCCAGCGGACACAGCGAGAGGCTTCCCGGTCGAGCATCCATGTCTTCTCTTTTTCTGTCCAGCGAGTATTGATCTTCCAGTGGACGCAGCAAAACCCTTCCGGTCAAGCATTTACGTTTTTCTCTTTCCTGACTGGCGAGGTTTACCCATTCCGATGCCGCGACTATTGCCGCAAGAACCCTCTTGTTCGAACATCCATACTTACCTTCCCAGATGCCAGCAGGACTTACCCGTCTGACACTGTAAGTATTGAACTCCCGTCGGACGCTGCGAGAGCTCTCCCGGCCAAACAACCAGGCTTCTCCTCGAAATGCCAGCCTGCCAATCTCTGTGCTCTTTTCGGGGGGTCTTTAAGCTAGCGGCTGTCCTTTGCCCACTCAGCTTTTGGGGGAGTACACTGGGTTCGGGCCCAATTTTCGAGCTCGGAGCCCTCCCCCCGACCAGCATAATATACGCATAACCATTTACTCTCTGATCATTCATAAGTGTGAACTCGTGAAGGAACAAATATTTTCCAGCCGAATGACAGAATTTACATCTGTATAATAATTCCAATCATAATTTCAAAAGCAGTTCTGTTATAAACATAAAAAAACTTTATGGGGTTCCCTTAGCCTACAGAAAGAGTTTTTGGGGTTCCCTTAGCCTACAGAAAGAGTTTTTAAAGACATGGTTGTAAGCAAGGTGCGATTTGCTAGGGGGTCTAAATATCCCTGCTTCTGCTGAATTATCCCACCCCCACCCACAGTAATCAATGCTATACTTCACCAATATACCATATAAAATAAAGATAAGCAACACGCACGTTTAAACAACAAACAATAAAATCAGAACCAACGCTTCTGCTCCTGTAATGAGAGATAACATGCAGCGCGTTTCAGTTACGGTCCTGGTTCCAGTGGCCTTAATGCATGCACGGCTTTTCAAAATGTCACAAACCGTTTTGAATGAAATATTGAACTTTATAATTAAGTGTTTTGGCACACCACACCGAGTGGCACTATGCATTGTTCTAAAATCGGGTTTTATTTGGGTATGTTGAATTAGTGGTGGACAAACGCGGTGGTGCTTTCATTTGGATTTATTTTTCTCATAACAGCTGAAAGAACTTAATTTACTCCACCATTTTTGGTCATACATAAGAGCACATCATTCAAAACGGTAAACTTTTATTAATGTACACTCGCAATAAGCTAATGACAAAACATTTTCTGTGGTCTATGTCTCCACTTGCCTCAGCTCAGCCACAATAAGAACTATGTCTAAAGCTTTAAATGTCTAAACATTTATTAAATGTTATCTGATTATGTAATCCATAAGAAACCGAGGCACAGAGGATCTACTCATACATGTTTATCCCAATGAGGAAAGGACAAGGCAAGAGTGAAAATCTAGCTCTGTAAATCGCCCTGAATTAAAATGTAAAAACAGATCAAATAATTTCTTTGTCAAAATGTTGTGATATTATTTAATTTAAGTTCATAATTATTCTATAAATGTAATTTAGAAATACCCACTGTGGTTTGAGATTTATTTGAATAAAAAAAATAATAATAACCGCCCTCTGCTTTATTCACAAATCGTAAATTTGCTTTGCATAGAAGTAATTAAAATAATCAAAAGAAATAAGAACTGTTTAGAATAAAAAGGAAATAAAATACAGTACAAACTGTCGGACGAAGTGGCACAGTGCTCATTCAGTAAATGCACAGCTAAACAGATGTGTTTTGAGTCTGGATTTGAATGTGACTACTGTAGGAGCACATCTGATCTCCTCTGGAAGATGGTTCCAGCTGCGGCTGGCATAATAGCTAAAGCAGACTCTCCATGCTTAGAGTGAACCCTTGGTATTTCTAGCTGATGTGATCCTAATTATCAGAGTGATCTGTTTATATTCAGTGAGCATATCTGCATCTGTATTGAGGTCCTAGCCCATTGAGTGATTTATATACCAGTAATAGGGTGGCCCTTATTTTTAAAGTTTTGATTTATAATTGTCTGACCCCCTCAAGTTGTTCCAATACATGAAAAAATAATTTAGGCAAAATATGAGGTCATTTGAACAATATTTAGAGGTGGCTCGATGACGTTGAAGTTTTGTATAATTAGTTATTATGCTCAATTTGTGATAATTACCACTTGCCTTATACTATCTCAACTATTTAAATTACATACTTGCTTATTTAACCCTTTCGCACGTACGATCACAATAATGTTTATTTTAGGTTTCAGACATATAAGTACAAAAAAAAAAAATACATTTAGAGTATAAAAATACATTTACATTTACAAAAATACATTTACATTTGTAAATTACACACTGATGTCAAAGGAAGAGTCAATAATAATCCTTTCCATTATAATTAGTTTTATTCATATCAGATACGCATTGTGTAAGTAACTTTAAAGTTTACTCTATTCTTCTCCCAGTTTACCTGCCACTTACTTTTATGTATTTCGGGGGAAGTGGATGAATTGACGTGTTGTAAATCCAACAGATCCGATTCTCTGAAATGCGTCGGCGGCACAAACTAAGATGGCGACGCCCATCGTGCATACATCTCAACTAATGCGATCGTTATAAAGGTGTTTAAACAACAAAACACTTCCACAAGCATATATTTCACAATCGGAATATCAGATATTTCATGCCATATCTAACAAATTTGTGAATATTTTGAATAAAAAAGGAAAAATGACATAAAAGCAGATCATCATTCATTCAGCTCTGTTGTTGTTGCTGCTGCGGTGTGTCATGTGACAAGCAATGATGCGTCACCATGGAAACCATAAAGTGACACATTCTAAATAACGGTCACTTTGAAAAACTCACGCAGGGGGGTCAGCCAGAATATTATAAACACCTATTTTGCACAAAAGATGTTCTACGCATTTTTTGCAGAAGCATAAATTGTGTTATTTTGCCACTTTTGTGACTTATTTCAAGTATTTGTCATTACTGGCTGTGATTTGCGGTCGTCGGCACTTCAGCACATCGCAAGCAGCAGAGCCCAATGGCGACGGGAGGGACAGTTGCTACGCGCTCGCAAGATTATCTCGTTAGCCATGTGGAAGGAATTGAAGGGACTAAACTACCCACAGGGACCATCGTTCTCGGCCATTTTTTACATCGTCACAATGTTCTGAAAGAGGATATTCGAGCAGCAGCAAACAATACCATACAGAGAGTGGAAGAATTTTGGTTCCGGGCAAGAATTCCGGTCAAGCATCGACAGGACTCCGTTAAAAAACTTGAGCAATTATTTTGTGACTGGAAGGGGGTGAAAAAGAACAAGAATCGCCAAACAAAGACTCAACGGGCTAACGAAGCCACTTTCACATTATTGCAGGGTTGTTTGACATTGCACATGCAAATGCTATTGAGCTAATCGATGCAGAGACTTACTCGAAAGAAGAGAGAGAGAAGGATAAGCTCTTCCTCGAACTTCAGCGGCAAAAAGGACAACCTGGTTGCATGTTGGGTGTCGACAAAGTGTTGTTGCTGCAGCAACAGAAGCAGAAGGAGAAGCAGAATAAATTGCAAAGCCAACGCCATCGTTCTGAACAAGAAAAAAGTATTCTCTCAGAGTCAGTTGTGTTGGAGAGCAGCAGCAGCAATAATTCCGAGAATAGTTCATCAGAATCGGATAGTGGAAATCCTGGACTATCCACTACAAGAAGGCCTGGTGCACCACCAAGGAAACGGGGTCGCCATCACATTATATCAGCTCCTCTGTCAGCAATGCTGGATAGAAATTTACTGAGTGACAGGGCTGCCATGATGATTGTTTTCGAATCTGCCAAGGCTCTCGGACAAGACCCAGAAGCTCTTGCTCTAAACAGGTCAACCATCCAGCGTCAACGTCGAAAACACAGAGAAGCAACCGCCGCTGGCATTGTAGAATCATTCATACCAAGCACGGCGCTAACGGTCCACTGGGATGGCAAGTTGATGCTTGACTTAACAGGTAAAGAAAAGGTGAACAGGCTGCCCATTCTGGTTTCAACAATGGGGGAAAAGAAGCTGTTGGCCATTCCAAAGATTTCCACAGGAACAGGGCAAGCAGAGGCCCAGGCAGTTTACAATGCCATCAGAGAATGGGGACTGGACCATCTTGTTCGTGGTATGTGCTTTGATACGACCAGTTCCAACACTGGCAGACTGTCTGGAGCCTGTATCCTTCTAGAGCAGCTGCTTGGACGGCCACTTCTACATTTTGGTTGTCGGCATCATATATTGGAGTTGGTGTTGGCTGCCGCATTTGCAGTTTGTATGGGACCCAGCAAGGCACCGGAAGTCCTCATCTTCAAGCGCTTTCAAGGACAATGGTCATCCATTGATCAGAAAATTTATGATGATGCATTTTCAGATGATTTTGCCTCATCTGAGCTATCTATTATCCGAGATGAAGTCATTGCATTCTGTGAACAGCAGCTGCAGGATATTCAGCCGAGAGATGATTATAGAGAGCTGCTGAAATTAATGCTAATCTTCATGGGAGTGAAATCACCTGATACAAAGTTCAGAGCCCCTGGCCCAATGCATCAAGCTTGCTGGATGGCGAAAGCCATATACAGCATTAAAGTCTGGCTATTCTGATCCCAGTTCAAGCTGACAGCACGCGAATCTTGTGGACTGCTACGTCTTAACATATTTCTTGCCAAGATATACATCAAGTTCTGGTTTCAGGCACCTGTGGCTGCCACCGCTCCTAGGAATGATCTACAATTACTACAGTCACTCCACTCATATCCTGATCGAGACATCAGTACAGATACATCACGTAAGATAGCTGGGCATCTCTGGTACTTGTCGGAGGATTTGATACTTTTCAGCCTGTTCGATAAGCAGGTGAATTTCATTACGAAGCGAGCAATTCTCAAAGCATTAGAAGAGCGGGTCGGTGAGAAGGATCCGCCGAAACGCGCTCAAGTGGACATGCTGACTATAAAACAGAAAACGCTCGATAACTTTGTCTCGAAGTCCAGCAGAAACCTGTTTTCAATGCTGGGTATATCTGATGCATTCCTGTCTGAAGATCCCGAATCATGGAACAGTAGAGATGATTTCAAAGCTGCGGAGGCAATAATCAATAGTCTGGCGGTAACAAACGACCACGCAGAACGTGGTGTTGCGCTCATCCAAGATGCGTCACAATCCGGGCGCTTTAGGTGTGAAGAACAGCTGCAGTATGCTCTGCAAGTCATTGAGCAAAACCGAATACAATTTCCAGATGCCAAGAAATCAACGCTGCTTGGTGTTAAGAAACTCGGAACTATTGACTTTGAACTGTGCAAACTGTGAAAAGATGCGTATCATCAGTTATCTTACAATAGTCAAATGTATGTTGTGTAAGATATATTTGGTTAAATAATTATTATTTTACTCACATTGAACTGTGATCAAGTAATAGGCTACGTAATTTGATACATTCTGCAAACTGTGTATATTGAATACAATGCTCAATGCTAAATGTTTTAGAATAAAGAATTTTGCTGTAGAATTGCCTACAAAAACAGCGAACTTTGATGTGCTTGAGCTACCTCTAGATATTAATATTTTTGCCCCATTTTTTTTCTGGGGTGTTTTTAGCATAAATGAAACAACTCTGGGGGGTCAGGCTGCAGAAAAACGAAACAAAAAAAAATCCTACACTTAAGGGCCACCTTAACCAGTAATAATACTTATAATCCTAAATGTAACTGGGAGCCAGTGTAAAGACCTGAGGACTGGTGTGATATGTTCATATTTTCTGGTTCTGCTCAGAATCCTGGCAGCAGCGTTCTGTATGAGCTGCAACTGTCTTATGGTCTTTTTAGGAAGGCCAGTAAGGAGTCCATTACAATAATCCAGCCTGCTGGTGATAAAAGCATGCACAAGTTTCTCCAAGTCTTGACTGGAAACAAAGCATCTAATTCTGGCAATATTTTTCAGATGATAGTATGCTGATTTAGTTATTGCTGTGACATGACTACTGCAACTGAGGTCTGACTCCAGAATCACACCGAGATTCCTGACTTGATTTTTAGTTGTTTGATACCTAGCGTCAAGGTATGCATTCACCTTGAGAACTTCATCTTTGTTTCCAAACGCAATGACTTCATTTTTGTCTTTGTTTAACTGAAGAAAGTTTTGGCACATCCAACTTTATTGACTTCATCAATGCATTGGCACAGGGAGTCAATGGGGCTGTAGTCGTTAGGCGATAGGGCTAAGTAAATCTGTGTGTCGTCTGCATAGCTGTGGTAAGCAATTTGGTTCTGGTTAATTTTGGTTATTTGGCTCATTGGGAGCATATACAGGTTGAATAGGAGTGGCGCAAGAATTGAGCCTTGAGGGAACTCCGCATGTCATGGATGTCCACTCAGACTTATGGTCTCCTATAATCACATAATAACCTCTCCTTTCTAAGTATGACCTGAACCATTTTAGGACTATCCCAGAAAGCCCCACCCAGTTTTCCAGCCTGTCAAGAAGTATGTTATGATCGGCAGTGTCAAATGCAGCACTGATGTCGAGTAGTACCAGCACTGATAATTTGCCTGTATCAGTATTTAAGTGAATATCATTTATTATCTTCATGAGCGCTGTCTCTGTGCTGTGATGCGATCGGAAACCAGATTGAAAATTGTCAAAGTATCCATTCGAGCTTAAGAATTTGTTCAGCTGATTGAAGACAACTTTTTCAATGGTCTTGCCTATGAAAGGAAGATTTGAGATCGGTCTATAGTTGCTTAATATGGTCTTAATATGGAGGGGCTTGACAACTGCAGTTTTCAGGGAGTTTGGAAAACTCCCAGAGAGAAGTGAGGCATTTACCACTTCTAGGAGATCTGCTTCTAAACAGTTTACCACACTTTTGAAAAAAAAAATGTGGGAAGTGTGTCAAGAGCACAGGTTGATGTTTTAAGGTGCTGTACGGATTCTTCCAAAATTTTGCCATCAATTTCTTTGAAATCAGACATAGTAACTACTTTCTCCGGCTGTGGTGTGCTGATCACCTTTCTGATATTATTGATTTTCTCAGAGAAGAAAGAAGCAAACTCACTGCACTTGCTGTCTGAGAGCATTTCACTGGGAATGCGACTTGAAGGGTTTTTCAGTCTCTCTACAGAAGCAAAAAGAGTGCATTTGTTGTTTAATTTGCTGTTTATAATATTCGAAAAGAAAGTCTGTCTAGCTTTGCCCAGTTCCATGTTCAATGGACTGCAAGTTTTGTCTTCCGCCACATGCTCTCTGCTTTTTTGCATTGTCAAGTCAAGTCATCTTCATTTATATAGCGCTTTTAACAATGTAGATTGTTTCAAAGCAGCTTTACAGAGATAGACATACAATTTACGGTAACAGAGATTGTTTTGGCTTTATAGCGTTTTTTGAATAATGTTATTTCCAGCTAAAGTTAGTTTTGATTGATTCACTTCCAGCTAAATTATCATTTGTTATTACATTAGGGGTCACTAAGACGACGGCGTTCTCTCTAAACAGACTTTAAACGCGAACCTGTGACCTGATGGCGTTCACATGCGCATAAAAAATTTATTCTATAGTTAAATTCGTTTGAATATATGTGCGCAGGTTTGTAATTTCCCTACAAACCATGCCTAAACAAATTACTTGTCTTGCCTATACATTTGATAAAGAATTTTGTTTTATTTTATCACTTCGGGGTACGCGAGCCGGATTTTCAACAACGCTTTATCTATAGAGTGGGAAAGGTATCCACCATAGGGAGAAGCTAGTTGGCACTTCAGCACTGCATTGTCATCGGGTCCAGGCGAAGCTCCTTCATCAGATCTGGATACGGCCTGGATCCGAAGACTTAACAGAGCAGCCATCAAGTGTTAGACAGTATTCTAGGTTATTACGTGTGGAAGTTTTTTTGTCCAATAATTAGAATCTCTGTTTTTTCAGAATTTAGTAGTAGGAAATTACTAGTCATCCAATTTTTTATATCAGCTATGCATTCCGTTAATTTTGTGAATTGGTAAGTTTCGTTAGCTTTTGAAGAAATATACAGCTGAGTATCATCGGCATAACAGTGAAAGCTAACTCCATGTTTCCTAATGATATCTCCTAATGGTAGCATGTACAGAGTGAACAGCATGTTGAACATCAATTAAATTTTTAACCTGACGTTTTTTGGATTTCCAAATTCGGGGAACAGACATAGTCTCTATATGATGATATCTAGGTGAAAGAGGCTCTATGTGATGGGATTTATCTGACCTTGGTGACGTGAGGCCGCTAGCAGACGGTCGGTTTAGCCAGTCTGTCTGCTTCCTGACCTGAGCCCCAGATTGTCATGTATTAGCATTATCTAAACATGAAATGTTGATGAAACGCGTTCATGCCAACTAGAAACTAATGCGAGTGAGCAGCAGATACAGAGCACTTTAATTCGCGATCAACCTCGATTTATTGTAAGGTGAATTCAACATGGCATTCTGTGTCTTTTAAGCAACAATGGTTAAATAATTTGTAACAGTTGTTTTTTGTAATTGGTGTGGATGACACGCAACGACATATACAGTATTATTATATCATGTTTTTACCCTGAAACATTTAATTTCAATAGAGACCCGGTGTGCGCAGTGAGAGAGACAAAAGAAACTTGCTAAAAAGAGATCCAGCGCATCCAGAGAGGGCAAAGAAAAACGCCTGTTCTTAATTTGTTGCTTTGTACTATTTTCAATTTACACACCAAAGCTAAAATTTCTTTGGCAATACAAATTTAAAATGTCGCAAGAATAGGGGTGTGCGATAGCCTGACTTCGTCATACTCATATTCTAGTCAGAATGTGAGTCTGATACTGCTCCATAGGGCTTTGATTATGAGGGGTGTCTTAAAGGGTTAGTTCACCCAAAAATGAAAATTAAGTCATTCAATTCTCGCGCATGCGTCGTGGAAATCTCTTGAAGTCTCGTTTCAGGCCTACAAGGAAGAAAAGGAATAGTCGAGTAAAGTCGTTATTTTTGTTTTATTTCCGCACAAAAAGTATTCTCGTCGCTTGATAAACTTATAGTTGAGCCACTGTTGTGACATGAAATATTTAAACATTTTCTTCATTGACTTTCTGGGACGTCAGGATTCATTCCCTTAGGGAGCCTATGTAGGAGTGATCCAGCTGTCACATTTAATCAAAAATATCTTCATTTGTGTTCCGAAGACGAACGAAGGTCTTACGGGGTTGGTACAGCATGGGGGTGAGTAATTAATGACTTAATTTTCATTTTTGGGTGAACTAACCCTTTAACCGAACCAGGAAAAAAAAAACCCTCTGCACTCAATTGGATAGACCTACAACCAATCAGAGCAACGCAGTAAGTGACGTATGTTGAGCTACGCATAGTTGTCAACAGAACTCAACTGCACGCACGCTGGAAGAAGTAGTAAAATAATGAGTGTTGCTTCTTTTACTTGGTCCTCCATGAGTGCGACCAAAGGAGAAACCACAACGACCACAGGGTTTTCATTGTGTCCCATCTTCTTAGCGACCATCGGAGCCAGCTGATAAATTAAACTTTTGCCGAATCCCGTAGGAAGGACGGCAAACACATTTTTCCGATCGACAAATGCCTTGATTGCAGTTCTCTGTTCGTCTTTTAAAATTAATGCGCTGTCGATTTCTTTTACAACAGACCCGATAGCGGAATCTATCCATCTCAATTCTCCAGCTGCAGTCACATTTGAGGGAAACCAACCAGTTCAACCCAAGCGCTCTTAGATAATGTGATGATTAGGTAACTGCAGATCATCTGTCCATCATCGTATAAAGCCCGCTCTGGCAATTTGATTGGCCCGACGATTTCTGAACCGATCATAATTACTCCTCAATGGATCGAGTCCAGACCGAACTTACATAACATTTTTGGTCGGGATTCGGGCTGGTATCCAGGCTAGGTGTGCGATATTGACCAAAAATTATATTTTGATATTTTCTGGGATTTTCTTGATAACGATTATTAGTCGATATTTTGCTAAATGTGTTTATTGTGTTGGTACTTTGGTACAGGTTTAGGACTGTCGTGGACAGCCGACTCCTAAAGTTTTTGATATTCTTCATACTCTGTGTGGTGGTCAGTTCACAGCAGTGAAAAATAATTTTTTTCAATATGTTTCAATTGAGTTTTACCGAATATGGGCATTTTTACCTTTTATAAAGCCATTTTTTAAACCTAATAATATGCATGCATCACCTTTTGTGTCAATTTCATAAATTTAATCAAATTCAATTATACAAATTAGACACAATAGGGCTGTTACTAATCAAATGAAATCAGTATCAACAAAATTCATCTTTGCAATATTGAATATTGATATTTAAAATGATTTAAAACAAGAAAAGATACTTTAAATGTGAAATTGAAACCGCCAGTAGGTGGCAATAAGTCACTGTTAATGAGCGAATCATTGAGATTCAACCGATTAATTCAAACGGCTGATTCATGGAAAGAAGCATTTGATTATCTTAATCTATCCTAGTCAACTGATTCGTTCAAAAAGCTGATTCACCTAGTAAGGAAACACCACTGTGTGTGGCTTTGTTTTTAACCATTTTCATTGGCGAAATAGAGCAAAAACAGGCAATATGGTGTCTAAAATGTAAGTCGCTTAATATTAAAGTCTTGTTTATTAAACTTGTATAAAATCAATATCACATTTGTTATCATGCTGATATTTGGAGAAAAACTGCACTCGTTATATTTATTACTAAATAATATAAATAAAGACTAAATCACGCAGTAAAAGCGCGCACTCTAAATGCGCACCCGCACTAGTCTAATCTACAAGACTACATCACGTAGAATATGCATGCAGGGTGTGTGTGAGGGATAGGCTATACTCAATAATGTCAAATCGCACATCGTCAAAACAACAATTACGATATTATTGCAGATGAATATATATAATACATACCCCTACGCAAGAATAAGATTCTGTATTTCTCATTTTGCATCGCAAAGGGAAACGTTTAACTTGATGGAACCCTGTTTTAAAATCTGTCCCGACACTTTATTTAAACCTTGAAATGTGCGATGGGCTTTTAGACCGAATTAATTTTAGTTTACATTTTCATTGGTTTTTATATTGAAACCCAGTGGCGGTTCTAGAGGGAGGCCAGGGGGGGCCAGTGCCCCTGTGACAAAAAGCTTGGCCCCCCTTGTGGCCCCCCTAAATGTGGAGTTTGAAATAATTTTTACAAAACTGTTTTTTGCTGTCGTTGTAATCATATGCGTATTATTTTTTATTATTCTATCTTTGTGGATTTGCATTTTCACGTGACAATTCGCATCACATTCGCGGGAATCGCGGCAGAGTAGGCTAACGTCTGTCTCCTGCACGCGAGAGAGGAGAGAAGGAGAAAGTTGGTAAATGTCAGTTCAGTTGTAAGTTCATTCTTTATGTGCGTATGGGGTGTGATGATGTGTAGCCTATTGTCTATTATGATATTGTAATCATTGTTTTAACTATGTACGAGGCACTGTGAGCTGACATCGCATTTGTCTATCGTCCTTTCACTGCTGTGTGCAGTTCATAGGTAGGCTATGTCACCAAATTAGTTTTTGTCTTATATTTATATCATATTATGTTCTTATATTAGAATATCACATCAGCAAGAGTGCCGTTTTCCCGTTGCAACTGTGATATTTATGTTATACAACAGTTAAATTAACAATAAGTTAACTTTGGGAGTTACTTTTTAGACACAATATTGTCAATATTGTTTGTTTTCCCTTTATTTCGCCGACTAGAATTTCATAATGAAACCGTAGCAGAGTCTCAATGCAACACAGCGATGATTTATTGACTAGTCTGAAATCCGCGTTTTGAACGAATCACTTGCTTCTTTCCCGAATGAATCAGCCGTTTGAACAAATCGGTTGAATGAATGAATCCCTCTTACAGGGACTTGCCGCCGCCTACTGGCGGTTTTAGTTTCATATTTAAAGTATCCTTTAATTAAAACGTTAAAATTAGAAATCATTTCATATTTAAATATTGATTTTAAAAAAATCTCATAGCTTTATTTATGCAATTGTAAATGGAGTGTAAATATATTAATGCCACTTCTGTGTCACCTCTGCACTGCAAAGATGGATTTTGATTGAATTAGTTCATTTGACTGGTAACAGTGGTACTGTATAATTATTGTATAATTAAGTATTATTGTATAAATAAGTATAATTATTGTTTAATTTGAATGTTAGTATTTGACATAAAAGGTGATGCATTGCATAACTCTAAATAAGTTTAGAAAAAATGTCCATATATAGGTGAAAATGCCCCTGGAAATCAGTTTAAGGTGGCAAATATTGCTCCTTAATTAAGAAATGTATTTCTGTCACTGCTGTGAACTGATCACTGCATATAATATGAAAAATATTAATATCTCCGTGAGTAAGCTGTCAACAACAGGCCTAAACCAGCCATGGCACCAGCACAAAAACACAATCAGTAAAATATCATCTAATTATTATCAACAAAACGTTGAAAATATTTAAATATATTTTTGTCAATATTGCACACCCCTACGGTATTAATTTTGATTTCTTTAGGTCTTAAAAAGCCTTAAATTTGACTTTAAAAAGTGTGCAGGAACCCTGTAAACGGTTAGACGTAGTTACCTAAGTCAGTTATTTTCAGTAAATGAATTAATAAGCTTCTTGGTCCCCATTGCTTTTGCTCTATAGTTCTCAAAATGAAGAAAAAGAAGGACATCATGTCTATTACAGTTACTGTGACTAATACTGAATATGTAATGCAAATGTAAAAATATAATGGAAATGCAAATACATTGTTGAATGATTATGAACACGGTATTTTGCCTGTTAATGCCTGCAGCAGTGCAGAAAATGATAGGACAACAATAAGGTCTAAATGTAACTGGCCCCTCTAACAGTACAACTGGCCCCAGCTTGGCCCCCCCAGTTGAAATGGGCTAGAACCGCCACTGTTGAAACCAGTACTGTTTAGTTAGTCTCTTTTTTTTTGTAGCCAAGTCAACATAATCAGTATTTTTCTGATTTGTTCAATGTATGGATCTGTTTAGAAAATTTCCTTTCGTTGCTATGGCCGGGTATCACTGTCAATCATCTCAATTTCGTGAATCATTCACAAAACATTAATTTAGCAGATTAATGACGAGCTTCATCATCTTCAGGCCATTGTGATTTTCTGGTGCGAAAGGCAGATAATCTCCTTCAACAGCACCTTCGGGGTTTTTTTTGGCTGTGCAGCGAAACAGAGGCTCTACTGGAATGTAGCACATTTTTGTAACAAATAAACAAAACGCTTGACTTTAATAATCTGTTACGTATTTAAGCATCAAGAACGGTAAAACATAAACGCTGTGGGCCAACATCGGTTAACAGCATGAAGGCTACAATGTTATCGTCTAAACGCCTATTAATAAAAATGACATACAATGAATAACAAAGCTCTGAAAAGTGTTTCGAATCAATAAATGAACATTTCAGAAGTGTCTATTTTTGACAAATAGCCTATTAAACTAGAGATAATTATAAAGGTGGTAAAGCTGAGATTCGAACACGGAACGCTTGAAGCACCTGTTGAAGCATCGACCACACAGCTATCGTCTGAACGCTGTCAAGAGAATGAGCTTAACGTCTTATGCTCATGCAAAGGCTTATTGATGTGACATTTTTCTATTGCAATGTTTTATGTTGAAATGTTTTAATTATTTATTAAAGAAAATTATGCTAATCATAACAACCTACTGTAAGCCTATTTAATTCTTAATTAATGCTAAAACACAAATGCTGCCGACTAACATCGGTTAGCAAGTCCTGACAATGTGTTAATTTTACGATAATTTAGTTTAATTTATTTCACTGTTATGTTTCAGTTCATAAATCTACTAACAAATTAAAATAACACGAAGTATAAGACACATAACCTTGACATGCATAGCCTTTCTAAATTATAGAAAAACTGGACACACAATGTTAACGTTTAGCCTACTTTGCATAAATTTGATGCAAGAATAGAGGCCTACGTTTGTTTCAGTTCTAAATTTGTACTGTAATTTCAGTATTGTGATTATGAATTCGTTTAACTACAATGTTTCACTTGAATTGATCTGCTAGCCAGTTCTCAATGAGCCGCGGCAGATTACGCAATAGAGAGAATAAACTGACACTTTTCAAAGTCTGTGATTGTAGCGCCTCTTAGCGGTGAAAGACAGCAAATACACATCCCCAATTTTACCACCGCGGGAACGGCGGCAGTAAAAGTATTATTCAGGTTGAGTACCAACTGTCGCTGCTGTATACATCTTTGTTTGTTTCTTCTCAGTTTAGTAACACAAGACAATAAGTGATTAATTATGGAGACACAAAATTAAAATAATATACTGATTAAAATGTTGAATTTTCTTTTTCACTGACTTTCTCTTGCTCTCCCTTTTCTATTTCTGACTTTTTCCCTTTGGTCTTTGTCTTTCTCTTATTCTCCCTTTTCTATTGGTCTTTGTCTGTCTTTCTCTTCATCTCACCTTTCTCTGTGTCTTTGTTTTCTCTTTCTCTCTCTTTAATGTGTTTTTTTTGTACATTGAGTTTCTCTTGGTTTCTCTTATAAATGTACTCCGCTTTAATAGTTGATGAACAAATGAAGGAAATCTTGAGCTTCTGCTGTATAGTTGTATAAAGTACTCAGAACAGTGATGGATCTTTTTCATCGACTCTCAGAAATTGAATAATATGATGGTACATATGCCACAAGGCTATATTTTGCATGGCTGGGAGGCACAGTTTAGATGTCGATGCTAAAATCTGACCTTGCGAGCTTTGGCCTCAGCAAATCTTGCTATCACTGATTCCATATCCAGTTACTTCCTGACTTCCTGCCCTGTGACATAGTTGATCTGAGGTACGTTTTAATTAGTTTCAGTGATGAGAAAATTCTCTCACCTGATGCTACTGTAACAGGGAGATTGAGAAGGAGTCTGAAAGCTATACTCAAATTTGGATATGTCAAGTATATTCTCTTTATATATAGTTAAGTATCTCAAATGGTGATGAGACATTTGGCGGGAAGGACCTAACTGCACCATGCACCTCAATCTTCAGGTCTTCTGCATCAATGTCATCCATCCTCTGCTCTAATCTGTGGCAGCATTCATCCAGCTTCCCTTCCTTCTCAGTGCTTCTCATGTCGATCGAGTAGAAAAATCAATAAAGCTCGAAGAAGAATATCATGTTGGAAAACCTGTCCTCCACTGCGAGAAGAGCTGTATATATTATTATTAGAGGCAGAAAAAAATCTCTTTTGAAGAGCTCTTCTGCAGTTGACTGAGTCTCCTCTGTTCCCTCATACTAAAACTGTGAAGTTTTTCTCCTCTGACGCACCTCAGGCCAGCTCATCTCCACCTCAAGCTTCTCGGCTCTCTCCCTGGCATCTGTTTTCCTGAAGGAATTCTTTCACCACACTGATTTTTTCCCTCATTGTCTCAACTGAAACTTTGGGGCTCTGCAGGATCTTACTTACTTTGTTTATCTGGAACAACACATTTCACCACACTATGGTACTTACCACAAAAGGCCATATGTGCAGCTCCTGGCAGATGCTTTCAGCTGTTGAGACAACATCTGCATCTCGTTTCTCTGCGGCGTACTCCTTTAGAGCAGTCAATGCCTTCATGATCTCAGGCAGCTGGTAGCGAATAGCTTTCAAAGGTTTAACTCACCTGGTTGTTGACAATGCCTTAAAGGGATACTTCACCTCTGGAAAGATGAATGTGTATTTAAAATGGGTCATTTATGTAGAAGAAATGTGAAATTATTTTTGAATTTGGAGCTTTCTAGACTGAGAAAAGCCAGAAATTGTATTTTTGGCTTATGTGGATGAAAGACAACAACTCCCAGAATGCACTTGCTTCGCTGCCCTAGGATGCCATGCCCACCGGTAACAGAGCGCAGTAGTTAAACAACAAGTCCAGGCTACTAGCAAGTCTCCGTGATGAGTCTGCCCGGGATTTCGAGATTGCCCAAAATATCGGGGATTCGGCTTTTGCGTTCTACAGTCGCCATTCATCATGTTTACTGTGGCGAGCAGGACGAGGCTAGGGCCGTGGGAGACGGTGCGAGGCCGGTGGCGTGATTACCGATGAGTGACACCTGTGAGACGCACCGCGCAGGGACGTATCTCTCACGGAGGAGCCGGAATTTTCTTAGCGCACATCAACGGATCACTTGTTTAGCGTTCATGTAAACACTAAGTTACATTCAGATTCACCAATCAGAATGAATTCAGTTAGATTGAAACAAAAGGTGTGCATGTAAACAATGAATGGCGACTGCAGAAAGCAAAAGCTGAATCCCGGACATTTTGTACGATCTCGACGGCCGGACATGTCCGGGAAAAAGAGGATGGTAACCCCTACTACTCAGCTTTCTCCTACTAAGTTACTCAGCTTTCTCCACAGAACAAGAGCCTGCTAGCTTAGCTTCCAAAAAAAGATGTCTGACACTATGTGTCCATTCTGTGAGTGAGATCCCCCCCTCTATGGGCGGGTTGAGAACATGCGGGACAGCCTCTACTACTGACTGTAGTCTTTAGCCTCTGGACAAAAAATCCTCCGATGACGCAAAATGACGATTTTTGCGTCATCGGAGGATTTTTTCCAGACAAAAAATTCATAAATCTCTCGTCTCAGGGGGATATAAGGGTGGAAAGCACGGTAATTTGAAAATACTACAGGTTTCCTACTATACAAAGCTTAATGCTAAATCCTGAAGTATCCCTTTAAGTGTAAAATTCTTGACTTGTTCTTTGAGAATGGTCCAACGGTGAACTGAGGAGCTGAAAAGAGTGTAAAGTCGCTGTAACAGCCCAAATAAGCTGATGGACATCACAGAAGACTTAGCTGCATCACCAACAACAAGATTCAGTGTGTGACTTCCACAACATTTAGTCATTTTAGCAGACGCTTTTATCCAAAGCGACTTACAATTGAGGACTAAACCAAGCGAGTCATCGTGAAGAGGCAAAAACAACGCAAGAAGTGCTCAAAATACAGTTCAGACATTGCTCGGAGTAGCATAAGCCAGGCAAGCGAGGATTTAAAGGAAAGGATTTTTTTTTGATTTTTTTTTTTATGTTAAGTGCTCCCGGAAGAGATGAGTTTTCAGTTGCCTTTTGAATGCTGTCAGGGATTCTGCATTCCGGATGACGGTGGGGAGATCATTCCACCAGTATGGAACCGTGAATGAGAATGTTCTGGAGAGTGATTTTGTGCCCCGCTGTGATGGTACCACGAGCCGTCGCTCATTGACCGATCGTAGGCTTCTGGTAGGGATGTACACTTGTAGTAGTGAGTGGAAGTAGGAGGGAGCTGAACCTGTGGTCAATCTGTAAGCAAGCGTCAAAGCCTTGAACTTGATGCGAGCAGCGAGTGGTAGCCAGTGCAGAGAGATGAACAGAGGAGTGACGTGGGCCCTTTTGGGCTCGTTGAAGACGAGACGAGCTGCAGCATTCTGGATCATTTGTAGAGGTTTAGTTGCACATGATGGAAGTCCAGCCAGAAGAGCATTGCAGTAATCAAGCCTAGAAATGACCAGGGCCTGGACGAGAAGTTGTGTTGCATGATCAGTTAGGAAAGGCCTGATCTTCCTTATGTTGTGCATAGCAAACCTGCATGATCGAGTTGTCTTTGTAATGTGGTCAGTGAAGGACAGCTGATCATCAAAGATTACTCCAAGATTTCTGACCGACCTTGATGGGGTGATTGAGGATGAATCTAGCTGGATAGTGAGGTCGTGCTGTAGAGACTGATTGGCAGGGAGGACGAGAAGCTCAGTCTTTGCCAGGTTGAGCTGCAGGTGATGTTCCTTCATCCATGCCGAGATGTCCGCCAGACAGCTTGAGATCCGTACAGCTACTGTGGGATCATCTGGTTGAAATGAGAGGTAGAGTTGGGTGTCATCAGCATAGCAATGGTAAGAGAAACTACGTGCCTGTATGATGGGTCCCAGTGATGTGGTGTAAATGGAGAAGAGGAGCGGTCCAAGAACTGAACCCTGGGGAACCCCTGTGGTCAGCTGATGTGCTTTGGATACCTCACCTCTCCATGCGACCTTGAAGGACCTACCAGTGAGATAGGACTCAAACCAGTTGAGGGAGGTTCCAGTGATGCCCAGTGATGAGAGGGCGGACAAGAGGATCTGATGATTCACTGTGTCGAAAGCAGCAGACAGGTCCAGTAGAATGAGAACTGATGATTTGGAAGCAGCTTTTGCGATCCGCAGGGCTTCAGTGACTGACAGCAATGCAGTCTCAGTTGAATGTCCTTTCTTGAAGCCAGATTGGTTGACATCCAGCTGGTTGTTCAGAGACAGGAAAGATGATACTTGGTTAAAAGCAACTCGTTCAAGTGTTTTCGCAATGAATGGTAGGAGAGAGACAGGTCTGTAGTTCTCTAGAAGTGATATGTTTAATGTTGGTTTTTTAAGCAGAGGAGTTACCCGAGCCTGCTTAAATGCTGTAGGGAAAATGCCAGTGTGGAGGGATGAGTTGATGATGTGTGTGAGAGCTGGAAGAAGTGTGGGAGAGATGGCTTGTAGAAGGTGTGAGGGGATGGGGTCTAGAGGGCAGGTGGTAGGATGACTGGAGAGGAGAAGTTTAGATACTTCTTCCTCGGTTAGTGGAGTGAAGGAGGAGAGAAGGTTGTTGGCTGTGGGAGAGGTTAGTTTGGGTTCCTGTGTGTGTGAAGCTGAGAACTGACTGCTGATAGTTGTAGTTTTGTTAGTGAAGAAGTTAGCAAAATCATCAGCAGTTAGCGAGGAGGTGGGTGGTGGTGGAGGTGGACAGAGGAGAGAGTTGAATGTCTTGAACAGTGAACGTGTGTTAGAGGCGCTGTTGATCTTGTTGTGGAAATATGAAGATTTTGCGGTGTGAACATCAACAGAGAAGGCAGAGAGCAGAGATTGATACCTACTGAGGTCAGATGTGTCTTTTGATTTGCGCCATTTCCTCTCCGCTGCCCTGAGCATGGGTAGTGAGTTGTAGATTGAAAGTAATGAGGAAATGATCTGAAACTTGGAGAGGTTTCACCAAAATGTTGTCTGTGATACAGTTGCGTGTGTAAACCAGGTCCAGTTGGTTGCCTGACTTGTGAGTACCGGTGGTGATGAGGCGTTTGAGATCGAAAGAGGCTAGGAGAGAGATGAAGTCTGTTGCATACGGTTTCGCTAGGTGGATGTTGAAATCGCCAAAGACTACAAGTGGGATGCCATCCTCAGGGAAAGAGGACAGCAACACATCCAGCTCCTCTACAAAACTTTCCAGTTGACCTGGGGGGCGATAAATAACTACAATATGGATCTTCATGGGAGTTGTAAGTGTAATAGCATGATATTCAAATGAGTTGTTATTGCATAGAGAAGAGAGAGTTGAAAATTTCCAAGTGTTAGAAATGAGAAGACCAGTGCCCCCACCTCTCCCCGACTGGCGAGGGGTGTGAGAGAAAGAGAAGTTGTTAGAGAGAGCAGCAGGGGTTGCTGAGTCTTCTGGGCGGATCCAGGTCTCAGTTAAGCCCAAGATATTAAGAGTAGAATGAGATTCAAAGGCTGGAATGAAGTCAGCTTTATTGACTGCTGATTGACAATTCCATAGACCCATAGAAAGAGTGAGAGGTGAGTGTGAGGATGAGAGAATAGGGCGCAGATTAAGCAGTATTGCGCTGCCTTCTGTGCATGGTACAAGGAACATATAACGCTTTGTCGTTTAATTCCAGCACTCTCTTTTGGAAAACCTGCTTTTTACCCTCCCGTTATCGTAAAGACTGGCCTCGACAGTTGCAAAGATCCAATTAGGGTTTCTAGGTGGCCTAAAAATGTCTCGCATAAGCCTTTTCCTGTCATGTCAAGTGCCTGAAGAAATCCAACAAAGACACTCCATGGATGGAGACACCCTTTGATAACTCACAATTAACAATTTGTAACACCACTGAGAGCTGCTCATTGTGACTGAGGTCTGGAATGCAGTCCATGATTACTGCATAGTATCTGGCTGTTTTTACTCTCTCTACAATTGCTTCAGTTGTACATTTCGTTACAAGGGAAATCAGTTATTTTTGAACATGCTTGCTTAAATAAGTGTCACTTTGCTCCTTTGACTGAATTCTTCTCAAATGCTCTCGCATCAATTCATCAAAAGTCGGCATTCTAAATCATCCCGCTGCTCTGCGATCGCTGTCTGCACCCTGTCATCACATATACCGTTCGAAAGCTCTCTCTCTACTTTGCAATGCTGTCGGATCCAAATATGGTAATTTCCTGTTTATCAGCAACCAATCATTCATGAAAGTAAAATGGGCGATTTAACTCGAAATGCTCAATCTCATTGGCTGATGCCAATTTCTGACAACGTGATTCGTCCACGTCATCATCGTGTTGAAAGATCTGCGTGTAAAATTATTTCAGAGAAGCCGAAAACAGTTGTCATTAGCAAGAAGACACAAGGGATTACCAACGAAGACAGAAAATGATTAAATGCCATCACATAGTGCGTTGATGCGTAAACTGTCATTCGGAAAACAGGAGTGTTCAGACAGCGGAGGTAATCAAAGCGCCCCACAGCAGTGGCTGATAGTTCATGTAGCGCGTTTGAATGAACTGATCAGTGGTTTAATCCTAATTGCGCAGGGACAGGGCTGAAAGTTAACATCGATCCAAAAAATCATGGGTTCTGTAGTAGTTTACTACTAGAGTCCAGTCTCTGCAAAGAAGGTAGGTACAGACAAAGTGTCTATACATCTACGCATATTCAAGACATATCCATGAATTATGTGGCGTTTGATGTGAATGTGTGAGTTAGGCTTGGGATATGCAGCTCTCAAAAAAATCAGCAAAGTGTTGGGGATTCCTGGCCTTCATGTTAAAACGTATCAGAGACATCAAAGGACAGTAACCGGTATGGAAACACTCACACACTCTCTCTCTCTCTCTCGCTCTCTCTCTCTCTCTCAGTGTGTCAAAGCAGTCTACAGAAATTCATAGCCTATATGTCATATCTTAAATATATAGGTGTCACATATATACTATACTTTACACACTATATATACAAAACAATTACAGTACACAACACATTTCAGTTTTTGTATAATATAATTACTATATAATACTAAACAAATCTGTAATTGTGGGATCCTAAAGTGGTTGTGAATCCCAGATATTAAGCTGTCAGTGGAGCTGCTGTCCCCTCTCCTAGGAGAACTTTCAGCTTCTTTTCTGGTGTTAACTTTGGGAAGTGTTATTCTTTTGGCTATTTTTCCAAGGTGTAAATCTCTTAGTGAAGATATTTTTTCCCAGAATGTAACAAATTATGTTTGCAGTAATGGGAAACATTCCACCTTTTGTCTTGCATTTAGCATCTCTCTCTCTCTCTCTCTCTGTAACATTTGTGGGATTATAGATTATGGCCTTCATCTATTTGTGTTTTATAATATGGATGAACAGTTAGTAATAAACTATCAATTTAATTTCAGTCGCTGAAATTGAGAGAGGCTTGGAGCCACTGCAGAGAACCAGGGACCAGATCAGGCAGGCATCCGCAGATATTGACCCTGATGTGGCTGAGATAGTAAGGGAGGATGAGGATGCCATAATAAATATCAGTGTGTCTTTTGATGGCACCTGGCAGAAGAGAGGCTTCACGTCTACGGCATAGATGTGTGCACCGACATCCTCACTGGGCTGGTAGTGGACTTTGAGGTGCTATCCTCTTAACTGCCATGCTTGTACCCTGAGAGAGTGTGCTAGGCGAGGTGGTAAAATTACGCAGGAGGAATTTGAGAGCTGGAAGGAGAGTCATGTAGACTGTGCAAAAAATTTCTCAGGGTCAAGTAAGGCCATGGAGCAGGAGGCAGCCAAGATGATGTGGGCCAGGTCTGTGTCTCAGCATCAGCGGTGCTACACAGAGATGCTGTCAGATGGGGACAGTACAGCATTCAAGGAGGTGGTTGCGCTCAACCCATACCCTGGACATGAAAATTGTTAAGCTTGAGTGCATAAATCACGCTCACAAGCGCATGGGCAACGCGCTTAGGAAACTGAGTGCTGAGCGTAAGTTATGGGGCAAAGGTCAGGGTAAGCTCACTGCCAAGAAATGTAAAGCCTTGCAGAATTATTACAGGGGGGCTATTCTAAATAATCAAGGGTCACTGGATCAAATGAAGGCAAAAATATGGGCAGGTGTCCTCCACTCCACTAGTGATTAAAGTCATACACACACTAGGTGTAATCTATCCTAGTGTTGGTACAGGAGTGCTTTACCAACCGTTAACGTTTCATGGTGATATCTGTAAGTTAGAATTTTTACCCTATTCACCTGTAGTGTCGCACCTTAAAATCTCTTCCCAGCAGTTCACTTCAAGAGCAATTAGATCTAGGTTTACAGGCCATAGCTGTGTTTGTTTATAGTTTCTGTGAAAGATTTCGCCAAGTATCCATGTTTGTGATGTGTTCTGCAGACTTCTAATGCTGTCTCAAGTGGGCTGAAAGATTTTTTTTTCACTTAGTGGAGTGGCTTTTTCTTGATTACCAAACAGGCGGCAACAAAAACACATAACAGTAATTTTTTCACTGTACACGAGCCAGGACCTCCTTATCTTTTCTTCATTTCACTAAGTGTTCATCGGTATTGTCTTCTTTGTCATAGACGTCATCATCATCACTGAAAGTGAACGCGGAACTCTGTTACCTGCAATTAAAGGATCCTCATCCATCTGTAAAGTTGACTTGCATGTAGCAGCAACAACCGTTGAGCAGCCTGGGCTGGCCTTGTCAATCACTTGACACTTTCGTAGATACGCAGTAAGTGAGATAATGGAATAGTCCAATGTAGTGTGGGGGGCCCCCTCCTGTCTGCAAAAATAAAGATGTAAGCATTGTGATGCCATTTTAGCGAATGGAGTTTTAGAAATATATAATTTGTGACAAGTAAATTAAAATAAAAAGTAACCATAAATTAATGCAGGATTTTGGGGGCCCCTAGGTAGCTCGGAGCCCAAGGCGATTGCCGACCTTTGCCTAATAGTGAAGTCCGCCCCTGGGGGTGGGCGATATGGCAAAAAATATCATATCACGATTTATTAAGGAAAATCATGATTCATGATTTTATCACGATCCTTTTCATGTTGTTTTTACTATTTTGCAAGTGACTGAGCATTACAGCCAAACTAATTTCCCTATTTTAAAAACAGGATGCATTATCCTGCTGGAAGAGGCCACTGCCATCAGGGAACACTATTGCCATTAAGGGGTGTAACACAGGGCCAGAGTAAGACAATACAGTGCTCTTTATCACATATTAACCCCTACTGTTGACTTAAGACAGGTGTAATGAATTACTACAATCGACTCATTTAAAAGAGGACCTTTCTTGCTTTGGCTGCTGCGAACTCTTCAATTATCTTGAAGTAATCTAATTTGCGACAGATTTGGTGAGAGAAGTGAAAGGAGAATTTTAGAATGACGGGACACTCATTTGACTCACGTGACACTTTATTCAACAGAAAGAACAGCTCGTTCCCCGTGTCATACGTCATTCCACTTTTTGTATGTCATTGCACATGCGCAGTCTTTTCAGTTTCAGTTTTCAATCCGATCAAGTGTTTACATGTCCTCTCGATCGGATTAGAAAAAGGAATAAACCATTCCTTTCAATCCTGTCAAAATTTCATTCAGATCAAGCTCAATCGGATTGATTAAGGTGTTTATAAGAAGGCTTTATGGATTATTTGGTTGAATATAAATGTAGGCATTGTCGATCGCAGATAGTTCTTCACACGTTTGAGAAGCTTGTGTTGAAGCTTGATTGTAAACACTTGCACTTCCGCTTGACTGGTCAGCAGGGCTTGCCCATCTGATGCTGTGAGCTGCTCCTGGTTGGATGGTTGGAATCGTGTACGTCTCATTCACCCGCCAGCGGGACTTACCCGAGTGATGCTGTGAGCCACAGGCTCCCACTGAACACTGAGTGAGCCCTCCCGGTCGAGCTGCCAAGCTCCTCCTCATTAACAGCAATCAGTCAACTCGCAGCAGCTATCCCGCGCTTATTTGCTTTTTTGGGGGGAGTGCTCTGGGTTCAGGCCAAATTCCAAACTCAGAGCCTCCTCGGACAGCTTACAAAATATGCATATTTTCCACTATATTTAATTATATGTTAAGTGCGGACTTGTGAAATTCGGTTTTATTAAGTAGACTTGTATATAGAGCCAACTTACCTGTTCCAAAAAAGTTTTTCCAGCATCCCTCCACCAACCCAACTCCTCACTCTCGATTATTCCTTTCCCAGTGAGGGATAGGGGAGGAGTGCTCTGGGTTTGAACCAAAATCTGATCTCAGAGCCCACTCTTCAGACAACATGCAAGTGTGAAAACATGAAATAAAATTCAAGAACTGACTGTTCACTTGTTGCCTAGTATATCCCACCCCTTGACAGGGGCCATTGTAATTATAGTATAATCGATGTTATTCACTTTACCTGTGAGCGATTTTAATGTTGTGGATGATCAATGTACATGTTCTCCTGAGTCCTGCCTCAGAAACTGTTGCATAACATAAATGATAAACGTAAACAAGTTTGTGGGGATGGATGGTCCAGAAATGGTGCTAAACGAGGATCTACAAAAAGGACCTTTAATAAATTCAAGGGTTCACTTACCACCCTGAACTGTGAATGATTACTTACTGTATTCGATAAACTTGTGAAAAGTACATATGATTGTGTTATTAGTGTAGCCAGATTGTCGTTGTCTATAATAGTGAGTTAAATCAAAATCATGTCACATTTGGAGTAATCAATGAAGATAACTAGATGTTTTCAAAGTGTTCACAAACTTATTCTTGCCCATGTAGAAAGATAGATGTTTAGCTAATACACAACCCACAGCTAGAACGAGCTTCAAGATATCATCAGATGAGCCCCAAAAGTAGCCACATTCATATACAGATTGAAAACATCTGTGCATTCATTCTCTAAAGATTAATGAAATAATATGCCATTTTATTTATACTTTTCATTACATTGTGCCATTTGACAGCAAGATGGAAGTTTTTGCCTCTATTCCATAAAAATAAATATCAGATACATATTTTCTGGCATTTTAAGTTGCAGAGCCAAGTAAACAAACTATTCACACAAAAAAACACATAGCGTCTCACCTCTGACTGACTTTTTATCTGTAAGTGTGATGACAAAATATTTACACAATATTATCACAAGTGGACTCTGTCTAGATTGAATCTGCAGATGATTTTTTTTAAATTGTTCAGTTTATTTTTTACTTTGTTCAGTTTCTCTCATCACACTGAGCAACACTGCAATTTCTTTCAAGTATGATTTTGCAAGTGACGTTTCAGCTCTGTGTGATAAGTGAAACTTTTCTCACACTGAAGACATGTGAAAGGCTTCTCTCCAGTGTGAAGCCTCATGTGAGTCTTTAGGTTTGCTTTAACTGTAAAACTCTTTCCACACTGAGGGCAAGTGAAAGGCTTCTCTCCAGTGTGAACTCTCATGTGAGTTTTTAGGTTTCCTTCAACTGTGAAACTCATTCCACACTGAGGGCAAGTGAAAGGCTTTTCTCCAGTGTGAACTCTCATGTGAATCTTGAGGATTGCTTTGCTTGAGCAAGTCTTTCCACAATGATGACACATGACACAAGGCTTCTCTCCAGTGTGAGTTATTACATGCCTCTTAAGGTGATTGCTGTCTGTGAAACTCATTCCACACTGATGACATATAAAACAGTCCTCTCTTGAGTGAATCTTCATGTGGCAATCAAGGTTTACTTTACGTCTGAACCTCTTTCCACACTGATCACATGCAAAAGGCTTCTCTCCAGTGTGAATTCTCATGTGGTCATTAAGGGACCCTTGATGTGTAAAACTATTTCCACACTGAGAGCATACATAAGGCTTCTCTCCAGTGTGAATTCTCATGTGGACTTTAATTGTTGCTTTATGTGTAAAACTCTTTCCACACTGTTGGCAGGTGTAAGGACTCTCTCCAGAGTGAAGTCTCATGTGGATTTTAAGACTTCCTTTTCCAGTGAAACTCTTTTCACACTGGGGGCATGTGTAAGGCTTCTCTCCAGTGTGAATTTGCATGTGTTTTTTAAGGTTTCCTTTTTCAGTGAAACCTTTTCCACACTGTTGGCAGCTGAAAGGCTTCTCTCCATTGTGTATTCTCATGTGGACTTTAAGGTTTCCATGATGATTGAAACTCTTTCCACACTGAGGGCAGGTGAAATGACTTCTAGTTCCAGTCTTTTGAGCTTTTTTTTGTGAGGACATCTTTTCAGTCTGGGAGCAACTAAAAAAATTGTCTCCAGTTATAAAATCATGACGTTTTTCTTCCTTTACATCACTCAGTTCTTGACTCTCCTCTTTCAGTGGCATCAGGTCTAAAATGGAAAAAAGATCAATACAATTTTAAGCACATGTTAATGCCACAAAGCAGTAGACATCAAAACATTCAGACAAATGCTGCCCTACTAAGGCAAAAGACCTTAACTCGCAAGAGTGTGAAACTGAGAAAAATGACTTCAAAGTTTTCTTAATGTCCTGACAATTGAGTTATAGGTATAATATTGTAATTTTCACATTTTGTAGTGTATACCTGTATTAACCCATCTACAAAAAAAATTAACTCAAATTTGACCTTTGACCCTTTTTCGGAAGTTACTGTATTCTGCCTTAGCATTGCCCACAAAATGACAATCGGTCATACAAAGGAAAAAGACCTTAACTCGCTAGAGTGTGGAACTGAGAAAAATGACTTTAAAGATTTTTAGTTGTCCCGCCAAATTAATTATAGGTAGGACACTGGAAACCTGGCAATTAGATATTTTAGTAATGAAAATTATCTACATAAAAAAAAAATAAAAAAAAAAAAAAATAAAAAAAAATCGGTAACACTTTATTTTAAGGTGCTTATAATAAGCAGTAATTAACAGTTAATAAGACACTTATAAGACCTTATAAGATGCATATAAGCATTAACTAATGATAATAAATGAATTAATTTAAATAATAAATTTCTCAAGTATCAATACATTGCACTTTTAGAACAGCCGAACAAACATAAATGGTAACACAAACTCCCAGTCACTTAAAAATTGACCTTCCCAAGAGGGAGTAGTTTCCCTGATCTCTTCAGGGCCTGGACCTTTAATTAACCCTTATATGAAGTAGTTAATGCTTATATGCATCTTATATGCATCCTATAAGGTCTTATAAGTGTCTTATTAACTGTTAATTAGTGCTTATTACAAGCACCTTAAAATAAAGTGTTACCAAAAAATCTTGAGCTCAAACTTGACTCTTGACCACCATTTTAAAGATACTGTACTCTGTTTGTATTGTCAGCAAAAAGTGAGAAGTCATGTCAAGGCAAAAGGCAGTAACTTCCACATTATCAATATTTGGTTGCTGATCACCATTAACAAAATCATTATAGCAACACCTGTATAAAATCTAGTGATCATGGCATTTATTTTGTATGATTTACAATTATTGCCATCTACTTTATTGCTATCCTGAGCTTTGGTTGCATTCTGATGGCATTATTAAAGGGGTCATATAATGGTACATGCACTTTTACAAGTTGATTGTACTGAAATGTGTGTTGGCAGTGTCTGTACACAACCATCATATAATGATAAAAATCCATCCAGTGGTTTTGTTTTAATCTCCTTATATGTTTTCCCCTGCCTCAAATCTAACCGTTCGAGCCTGTGACGTCAGAGGCTCGCACGCCCCTCCCTCGATTGTTGATTGACAGCAGTTTCAACACAGACCCGCCCTCGCTCGTGAGCGAGCTGTCAATCATAGTCCGCGTGGACCGGCGCGGTCATTGTTGATATGCTGGAACTCTGTCTATGAGCAGAATGGCGTCTAAGCGATTGTGGTGTTCTGCTCTTGGGTGTAATAACGAACACAGCAGTCATTTTAATGTTCCTAAATCCGAACCGCTGAAGACGCAGTGGCTGAGTTTGTTTTCGAAGGGAATATTCCCCACGAGAAACGTCAATGCTCTCATGTTTGCGCAAATCATTTCACACACCAGACTGCTTTATAAACGAGGATCAGTATAAAGCTGGTTTTGCTAAGAAGCTGCTCCTGAAAAAAGGATCGGTACCAACTATTCGTGTTCCTGCTGAACCTCCAAAAGAACTGAAGTGAGTGTAACGTTTTATTAAACTTTATATTAATATTTATATTAACCCTTGTAAATCGCTAGCTGCACGCTTCACAATGAATGCGTCTAAGGTTTACACTCAGGGTACATTACGGCATGTTTTCTATGTATGACGTTCTCAATATAATGCATAATCCCACGTTTATACTGAACAACGCGTTATGGTTATTGTGTTACAAACGGTGTACGCCAGAGCCGGCTCTGGTGTACGCACAGAACAGAGAAGCGGAGTCAGCAAAGCTCATTATCATTTAAAGTCATATGCACTGAAACGGCGTGCTGAAAACAGAGCTGTTTTTTACCAGGTAAAATAAGTGTTTTCTTACAATACTAATGAGAATTTTTAATTAAAGTATATTACAAACTTTTAATTTACACCCTAAAGAATCATATTAGCTTGTACAAAAATGGCATTATATGACCCCTTTAATACATTAGACACGAAAAAATACCTCCATAGTGGTAAAGAGTAGGCTATCTTCAATTGGTACCGAGTGGCACACGACTTGCTAAGCGCATGTTAAAAATGATCACGATAAAACATCCTCACACACATTCGGCCCAGGACAGGTTTATAGCGGTGGATCTGAAAGACGCATACACTTTCACATTCAGATATCCCTCATCACAGGCGCTTCCCGAGATTCGTGTTCGAAGGTGTTGCGTTCCTTGTAGCCTCCGTTCAGAAAAAACGCAGTGTTTTCCACTTTGAGACTCAGTGGGGAGCGCGTTCTGGACTACCTAGAAGGTTGTACAATAAATGCATTAGTCGTCTATGTTCTGCGTCTTTTCAGTATGCAGTGGTTTCAGCAGTCTGCCCTATTATTGTGCTTGTGCACTTCACTCGTTCCCGCGGATATATTCCGGACGAAATGATTGTAGTTAACACGCCCGTGATATATTAGTCCAGCGTTGGCAGGTCCGGTACCCAAACTGGGTGAGGCGGGGGTTTAGTTCTTTGTTGTAGGCCTATTCATCTGCAACGGCATGTGTAACATCTTTCTGTCAACTCTGGATCCTTCGCGATTGATACTGCACGTTTGTCAATGGAGCGGGTTCAGACCAATTTACAGGGACTGATGGCAGCTGTACAAAGTACACAGGTTCCACCGTAATTTCACTTTTAATGGACAGTAAAACAAAGGCAGCTAACCATACAAACTAATAGGTAGCATTATTTGACAGAACACTGGCGCAGTAACTTCATATTGACGCACGGCTAAAAAAAGGCAGAGTACCGTAACTCAATTTGAGCGTTCCAAAACAAAGCCAAAGAGCGGTAACTGGTATTACGGTGTTCTGCCTTGGGTTCTCATGGGCTTTGGAAGTTACTGTTAACCCTCTAGGCGCCACGGTCGAGTTTACTCGACAAGATGTGGCACTGAATAAAACAGCCGATTTTGTCAAATTGGGTGTCAAAATTCGTTCGACCTCCCCTCCACTAGATGGCAGACATGTCATACTTCATCCCGACTCAAAAAAACGTCATGCTTCTAGACAAAATGTTTGAGTTAGAGCGCATTGAATCAGTGCGATCAAAAGCGGAGCTAGTGTGCGAGTGCGCCATTTTATCAGAGCCTCTCCGCAATCGCCGCGACAGTATTGTGGTGGAGACTTTGTCTAATGCCACTGGGTATGTTAGACGAGGTCGAAGTATTCATAGGACAGTTAGGGGGCAACGTGGAGGCAGGGTGGGGAGTCGCAATGACAATGACAGTAATCCAAGCTTTTTTTTTATGCCCTATGTTCCTTTTCAGAAAGAAATAGTATCTGCGAGGATTTTCAATTAGGATTTAGACCGCATCATAGTACTGAGACAGCTCTCAGAGTCACAAATGATTTGCTCTTATCCGATCCTGGTTGCATCTCTCTATCAGTGTTACTCGATCTTAGTGCTGCATTTGACACTATCGACCACAACATTCTTTTAAATAAACTCAAATTATGTTGGCATTAGTGGAATTGCACTAGCATGGTTTAAATCATACTTATCTGACTGTTATCAGTTTGTAGCAGTAAATGAAGAGAGCTCTTATCGATCACAAGTTCAGTGTGGTGTACCACAAGGCTCAGTACTAGGACCATTGCTATTCACTCTGTACATGCTACCCTTGGGAGATATCATTAGGAAGCATGGCATTAGTTTTCACTGTTATGCTGATGATACACAGCTCGATATTTCTTCACGCCCTGGCAAAACTTGCCATATAAAATAGTAGCTAATATAAAAACCTGGATGACTAGCAATTTCTTACTACTTAATTCTGAAAAATGAAAGATTGGTATCAAAGTCACGCGTCTTATATTTTTAAGATGAAAAAATGCAGTTATACAGATACATCTAAATTACGTCATATGCTCTCAATTAAAAAATGCAGAACAATTAGTTCATGCGTTCATGACATCAAGGCTAGATTATTGTAATTCTCTACTCGGTGGTTGCCCTGCACATTTAATAAATAACCACAGCTGATTCAAACTGCAGCTGCTCGAGTTCTTACCAGAACCAGGAAGTATGACCATATTAGCCCGGTTCTGTCAACACTGCATTGGCTGCCTATTAAACATTGTATAAATTTTTAAATATTGCTGATTACCCACAAAGCACTAAATGGTTTAGCTCCGCAGTACTTGAGTGAGCTCATAACGCATTATAGTCATTTACGTCTATTGCGATCTCAAAATTACGGACAGTTGATAATACCTAGAATATCAAAATCGACTGCTGGCGGTAGATCCTTTTCCTACTTAGCACCAAAACTTTGGATCAATCTTCCTAACATTGTCCGGAAAGCAGACAAATCTAGACTAAAAACACAGCATATACATAACACATTGTAGACGTGGACCACGAACACCACTAACCACTCGGTGAGTTGCACAGTTTTGAAAAAGAATGTTAAGGGTTGTTTTAAGGACATGTTTGTGCATGCCGGTAGACAGCCACTCTGAAGCGGTCAAAGGCGATTCTAAAAGAGTCAAAAAGTTGAGACGGGACCCATCGTCAAAATTTCTGTGTCCACCACTCTAGTTCATCCAAAACAAACTAGAAAATAGACTCAAAGTGCTAAATACCGAAATACCTTTAAGAAAATTCCCTACTTGGCTTGAGTCATGCGGTTCTGAAGCAAGTGAACATGTGGGGCTGTTCTGACAAAACTTCCCACGATTTCCAAAGCCAAGCATTATCGGAGTACACATTTCTCAGAAAAATGCGGGATAATGTTATATATTCTTATTTTACACATGTGATGCCATGCTCTGTTGATTTTGTCTAACTCTGTGTGTCTGTTACTGACTGCTTTGGGAAGAGCCTTCAGAATGGAGTTGGGGAAAATGTCTACAGCTCACTTAACAAAGGAGCTAATGCAATTTGGTAGCGTAGTCAGTGCGAGTATTGGAGCTTTCGCACCGGATAGTTCTAGGAACTAATCACCAGGGTGGTTCCCCGAGAACTAATGATTCCCATAGGAACGTTTTCCTGTTGCATTCGCACTGTCATTAGGAACACTGAAGTGACGTAAGCCGAGCTTGTTGTTGTGACCTTTATTTTGATGACGCTCAGAATGCCAGAGCCTGCGCATACAAACAGTGCTCACATTTTCCTTGTTTATTAGGTTACGATCTGTCTAACAGTCCTGTCTAATACGTTATTAGATAGAACTGTTAAACATAGACAGTAGACAGTATATGAAAAGTTATAAGCGTATGCCGTTTGGTTGATGTCCAGTGTAAAGGTTAAGAGGCCCATCTATCACTGTTTTCCATGTTATAGTTAGATTATAGCCTAAATATTTACTCCAGAAACTGTTTACATAGCTTTTTTTAAAATGGTGGGTGCTGGTGTTTCACGTGCGTTCGGCCAATCAGCGTACACTAACGTCACGGATGGTTCCTATTGTGCTGGTTTAGACCCTATTCTGAAGTAGGAGTTAAATTAGTTCCTCCAAAAGAGTTCCTACAACTAACGCCAACATCCGGGTTCTTCCGCCAATAGTTCTAGGAACTATGAAAAGGTTCCTCCGGTGCAAAAGCCCCTTATGAGGTCACATGTTGAAAAGTCTTAGAAAATTCCTTGAGAGAACCCCTCAATTTTCTTGTGTTCTCCTTTATGCGCAACTATATTTACACAGCCTCTCATACCTTTTTGCTATAACAACAACTAGGGATGCACCAATATGGAAATTTTGGCTAATACCGATAACTCTTTATATTTGAAAGCCGATAAGCAATTTAACCCTCTGGGGTCGGCGGTCGCGCCGGCGATACCAGCTCACTTTTTTCCTTATCAGTGCAAAAGAGACTCAAATTACTCTGTAGATTTTGATCTTACATATAAGTGTTATACATCACTCGATCCTGTAAAGTTTGTATTTTTTTTGTGGAAACTCTCAATAAAAACAAAGTGTTGTGCTTTTCGCCAAATAAAGAAAAATAAACATGATGCGCGTTTTGCGTTCTCTCTGTCAGTGAAGTCCATTCTGAAACGCGTCCAAAAAATGAACTGTAACTAAGTCAATACTTGTCACAGAGATACGGGACACGTGTCTTTTTAAAGCTTGTATTCTCTTCTTTTAAATGAAGTAATTTATTTAAAAAAGAAATATTTCCAGTTTATGTAATCCGTTTGAAACCAAGGAGAGGTACAGTTTTTTCGTTCTCAGTTCATTATCTTTAATGAGCCGAGGCCGCCACGCCCCCAGAGCTTTTCACATGGTAAATAGGCAATCTAACGTTATGCATAGCACACGCCCAGAAATCAATGGCATAAACACACGTTTCTTCACCAGATTCACTGATAGTTCATCGCGTTTTGAGAATGGCACGCTACTCCTTCAGATGATTCTGGACAGCGAGGAAGGATTCACCTTTTCCTCAGAGGAATTTGAAACTCGGACGATCAACGGCTGCATTTTGAAGAACGAATTGACCCCACCGAGGATACAAGTTCGGAGTAAGTTGTTTAGTGTTATATAATTCCTTTTCTGATTATAGAGCTCAAATGAATTTTCAGACTATATTTTGCCTAGTTTTGGCTAGCTTTTGACATAGGAAAGATTACCTCACAGTCACAATATCCCTATACATAGGCCTATACGCTCGTGTAAACTTTTTAACCTCTTAAGCACCGCCCCCTAATTAAAAAAAAAAAAAAAAAAAGGCTAAAAGTAGCATACCCTAAATCAAACAGGTATAACTTTTCAACCATAAGACCCACATACATGATTCTGGTATCGTTTGATAGATCAGAAGCTATGGGATATAAATACATTGTAAGTAAAAGTCTATCTATTATTATTGAAGAGTAATCTCAGATGGAAAACAGCATAAATAAAATATTAAATATGTAATTTTTTTAGGCAAGAATTAAATAGGGAAAATCCCCAAGGTATAATGCTGTTTGAAGCCTAAAAACTGTAGAAAACAAAAAAATAACATCTTAACATCATCTGCTCATAGTTTGATGTTATAAGAGTCTAGCATAGCAGAGTTATACATGATTTATTAGAGGCATATCTAGGCGAACTCTCCAAATTTTTGGAGCTTATTTGGGCACATTTTGGCACCATCTGTGCCATTTGAAATTTCTCAGGTACCAAACTGTAAAACTCATTTGATTTCACTTACATGTCACTATAGCTATTTATTCCATCTAAAAACAAAATACATTGTAAAAGTTTGGGCTTTGTTTTGAAAAATCAACCAGACCTCAATATAGTTCCCCCATGCAAAAAAAGACATACAACAGGAATAAAGTTTGACTCCAAATGGAGCAGATTTATTCAGAAACTGAAAACAACAAAACTCAGTATAAATAAACTGGAGAAGAAAAAAACTAAAACAAAACACTAGCAAAAGCTATATCTGTTCTCCTAATACCACTAATGGCTGTCATGCCACTCCTGGTAACAGTTTTTCTTTGAGGTGAGGCACAGAGGGACCTGACACTTCCGGCAATATATGGGGGTTTTTACTCTTTGGATGCCAGCCTCCTGGCATCTCCTGCAGTACCGCCGTGCTTGTGTGGCATCACCCCCATAATACATTGGCATGCAGGTGGACGGTGGTGGTGGTGGTGGAGGTGGTGGAGGTGGTGGTGGTGGAGCTGCTGAGGCCTCAGCAAAGCTCAACATTTCTGCAGCCAACCTCTCTCTAAACATTTTCTGTGTGAGAGGCTTCGTTAGTGTGGGCTCGTTCCTCATCTTGAACAGCTCCTTGTGAAGAAGGAAACTGTCCACCACCGCGATGTCAGTAAAATGGTAAAAGAAAGTCTTGTACCACTTCATTGTCTTATGGTGCACAGTGCAATAGCCTATCAAGGCGTCAGAAACATCAACACCACCCATGTTCTTGTTGTAGTCCACAACAGCGTCTGGAACAGGGATGGACTTTGTTTTCCACACACCAGCCTCTTTCACCTTCCTCTTGACATTGTGTCCACTAAAAGCTTCATGGATCGTGGAGCACATGGTCACCTCCCGGGTATCCATCCACTTTACAAAAAGAAGTTTGCCATCTCTTATCCACCGCATATCTCCCCGGGCAGCCTTTTTGTGGAGGTTGTTTTGTGGGGTGTGTGGAAAACCAATACGATTTTGTCTGATGGTCCCACAACAACCAATGTGTTTCGTGTACAAGTCCAGAAACAGGGCAGGGCTAGTATAAAAATTGTCAACAAACAAATTATAGCCCCCACCAAGCAGTGGAAATGGCAAAAGGTCCATGACTGAAGTGTAACTGAGACCATGGCCTGTGGTGTCCACACTCTTGCCGGCGTACACAAAAAAATTCCACGTGTATGCAGTTGATGCATCAGCCAGCACAAAGAGTTTGTAGCCCCACTTTGTGGGTTTGTCCTTCATGTACTGTTTCATGCTGCTGCGGGCCTTGGATGCGACCATCCTCTCATCGATGCAAATGTTTTTATATGGATGGAAGTTGGCTTGGCAGGCAGTCACTATCTCAGTGTAGAGAGGCTTGATCTTGAAAAGCCTGTCATACTGATCCGTGTTCCTCTTCCGCTCATTATCCTCGTCTTCATCTGGGTTACTCAAATGCAGGGACCACAAGATGGCTTCAAAGCGGCCCCGTGACATCTTTTCACCTGGGAAGTGGAAGTTGTATGGCCATGCCTTCCGCCAGTAGTCGGATCTGAGGTGCACCTGAACGAGGCCTGTATAAATTATGATGGCCATGAAAATGTAAAATTCCTGTGCTGTTAGCGCCTTCCATACAAACTTCATCCCAGCCTGTAGTCGCTTCGCAGCATTGGAATTTGTATTGTCAATAATTGTCCTGACCACAGATGCACTGAAAAAAAGCTGGAACAGTGTGAGGGGAGACCATGATGCTGTCGTATCAAAGGTGGGGCCTGGGGTCCTGGCTGGCATGAACCTGGGCGGGTCAGGTTTGTTGTCCTTCTCCTCTCTATTGTGCCACGACTGCTCCTGGTCTCTTGAAGTGGCAGACCTACTCCGACCGTGCTTAGGTCTTGCAGACTTCTGCAGTGCTTTCCCCTTTCTTTTTGGAAGGCTTTCTTGAGGCACATCAGAATCAGATGAGGTGGGGGATGTGCTTGATGGCTGTGGTTGAGGTGTTGATGGCCTTGCCTGTAGCTGAGGTGCAGAACCTCGTCGGGTGCTGGTGCGGCGTGGTCCTGATAGCTGGGGCAGAGGTGTTGATGGCCCTGGCTGGGGGGGTTGGGCTGGTGCAGAGGCAGCAGAAGATGAAGGCCCCTCATAATCTTCATCATCACTGTGAAACAAAGGAGGAAGAAAAACTATAAAGATATATTCATGGACTGACACTGAATTTGAACAGAAATGATTCACTGTAACCGAAAACTCTAGTAACATAACCCACTGTAACTGAAAACCCTATACATTTTTATAGAAGTTTAGAGAAATAACCCACAGTAACCGTAAACACTAGTACATTTTGTTTGTACTGGGAAAGTAAACAAACAATCCAGTTTGAGTGTGTGGTAAACATGTTTGTACTAGGAAAGTAAGCAAACAAGCCAGTTTGAGTTTGTGTATTCATTCATTCATTGTAAGGGAATAGGCTAAGTAGAAAAACGGGCATTTTACACTAATAGCAGTGAAACAGCTCCGTAATTTGATACCAACACGATAAGTAAATTATAACAATGTATTTCACATACCTTTCCGATGTTGGAAGTTTATAATCGGGGTCACTGTCGTCCGAAATGCCCTCAGCAACTAACAGATCTTCATCCTCAGAAGAAGAGTCAACAGCACTGACCGGAGCTTCATCGTCCGCCTGGATCATTTCCAGTGCTTCGGCGGTCGTCATCTTCTTCTGCCATTTCCTCTGTGCCATTATTTCTCCTTGAAACGAAAAATAATGACTCGATAATCAATATAATACTCCACGAGTGCGTTCAGGTGTGCGATCAGCTGCGCGCTCCGCTGTTTGTGCTAATTTGCTTCCGCAGAGCGATCATTTGTATTGGCTGTGCGCACTGCGTCATGAAGGCGAACGTCTTACGCGCATCCATATCTCGGCAACCGATTGGTCAATTTGGATGATTGACACCTCTATCGTATCGTCAGAACCAATAGAATCGATGGCATCTCGCAAAATCCGTGCAAACAACACCACTAGCCAACCAGGAGCCGACACATGCATTGCGTAATACTAGCATGCTCAACCCACTCCTCATGCACGGTCTTTTACCAAAGCAGGAAATAGCTGCAGACTGTCCGGAATCATCTCAAAGTGACACAGAGGCATCGGAGTAACCGCAAACACAGTTGATATGGCATTGTACGCATTTTTTATCACAAGACAGCAATCGAAGACACAATTCATAGTGGTAAATGTGTAAATAAACGTTTTTTTTCTGTTGTTCACTGACTGTTTACTTCGTGAGTTTTTGTCGTACAGTGATGTGAGTTAGACTGTTGAATTCTGTGGAGCCTCCTGGATCATTTGAGTGGTCGTTTGTATTGATAGATCAACATTAGAGAGATTAGGAGTGCTGTGACTACTGGCATGGACGTGGTTCAGGTTTTACAATAAAATTACTTAATTGCTTCGTGTTTGATGTGTGTTTTGTTATGGCGAAAATGGATAGCATGACTTTTTAGCGGAGTTCTGTCTGATCACGGGGATATGCTGCATATTTAGGTTGCGCTCACACTCTCTGAAGTGAAAGGACATAAAAGGCGTTAAGCCCCGTTGCCCCCGGTACCGGGGGCGTCGGTTTTTAACAGGTTAAATGTGATATTAGCCTACTACATATATTTCACTCAGTTTTGAGATTAGATTATGACACTGATTACAATGCTAAAATACTGCCTTATGCGTAATTTATTTTGTTTGCGAATAACTGCTTAGGTTATAATGATTTAGTGAAATATATTTCAGCCTCCGGTAAAATATGTGATACTGTCTAAATGCAATATATTATTTATGTATAAATGTTCAGTTAGGCTAACTGAAATAAAACCATGTCTATATTGTGAAGGGTAGTCAACTTTAGCATGGGTGTGTTAGCATGGGTCACTTATTCTAAGCACTGTGTGTGTGTGTGTGTGTGTGTGTGTATATATATATATATATATATATATATATATATATATATATATATATATATATAATTAAATCGCAATTTTAACCAGAAAAATCTACAATGCATGCCCAAAGTCGTGCAGCCATATAGTTTCTCTTGATATCAGCATGTTCAAAGGTGTTTTTTATTTCATTTTTTACAGGGAGAGATGCCACTGATGAGTCCTGCTGACTTCAACATTCAACAGTCTCTGTACATGAACATGGTAAAATGAAAAATCAAACACCTTGGAAATGACAGGTATGTACTATGTTTCAATGGCACAAAGTTGTGTGAGTGTTCAAGCCTCTGTCTTTAGATCAGTGTGTTTACTAATGTGCTTTTTTGTCCTTTGTTGTGTATCTTTGGATTATGTTGTGTTGTAAATAAATCCAAACAATCTAAAAGCCATTCTTTTTTAAATCTCCTCATTCTTTCTGCAAGGCTCCTCATAATGAAATGGCCTGATAGCACCTAATAGGGCCATTATGGGGGGGTCTTTGTCTTTCTCAGGTGTGAAATGGATACATACTAATGAGAGATCACGCCTCCTCGCATAAAGCTTTCTGACACAAAACACGTCATTAAAAATGTAAAAATACTTTATTGTCTTATCTGAATGAGTAGTCAGGATGATTCTCACATAGTTTTGGAGCAAATATTCTAGGCTATGTGATACAATTTTCAAAAGTCTTGTGAAGAAATAATCAATGTGTGTTTTGTGGCCTTATTTCAGAAACTTTAATTTTTGTGGCCTTATTTCAGAAACTTTAATTTTTAGTTTTTTCAATAACCACGCATAAACAATATTCTCTCAAAAATACAAATATGTACATACATGTTGCTCACATATTATGGTAGCCCTGTTTGTGCTAAATAGTGTAATTACACCTGTGCGATTAATATGTTTATAAGCAACTGAAAAAAGCACAAATGTCAGGGCATGTCAAAACATCTCGAGGACCCCAAAAACACCTCAGACCCCAGAGGGTTAATGGCCGATAAATCAAAATCAAAAGTTTTATATAATTTTTGAGAGCCTGATTACAAAAATCTCACCATAAAAAGCCATGTCCCAAGCACACAATTATAATGAAGTTTTCTTGAATCTGTCATACAATTTTCTTATTGGGCCGATAACATTAAAACTGAACATACCGTAAAACTTCAAATAATAGCCGAGTCCCAAATAGACGCCTGTCTCTTTTACACACCTGGTGTGGCTGCAGATTTGGGTAAATAAAGGGCGGTCTCAAATAGAGGCTGGGTCTGTTTTTAAGTTTCGGGTTGTGTTTAATCTTCTAAAACCCTTCAGATCGTCCCGTTTTTGGCGGCCGCCAAAGCAAATTTTTGTCCCGTCAAAGCCCTTTTTGATCGGTGAGCGATGTAGAATAAAATGACTGCTGCGCCTGACAGGGCGCATAATGAGCAGAGAGAGCGCCCCGGCCGCGCGCGCACTCTCACGTCTTCAAACCACACGAGTGCTGTCTTGCTCTCTCTCTCCCTCGCACATATTAATCAAAATCGACACGATAGTAAAAGGTCGGAAGACCACAGTTTCATGTGGAGATTTTTAGAGATTAGAGACTCTAGGCCTACACTCAATGAACTACATCTCAACACTAAATTATAAAGGCCCGTCTCATTTAGACGCCAGTCTCAAATACAAGCCGGTGCAGATCGACGATTTGGGAAAATAAAAGCCCAAACTATTATTTGAAGTTTTACAGTATATCGGCCGATACCGATATGGTGGCCGATATATCGTGCATCCCTACTAACAACTATGGCCAACATTGTATATCTTTGCAGGGCCAGCCATTGCAATAAGTAATTATCAAACCTTTTACATTTCAAGACCATTTTTTCTGTTTTCATTGTTTTAAGGCCGGAGTTGCGCAAGAGTTGCCCAACGCTCTCACTCAGATTATACACAGCCATTTTGTGTTAAATTGAGACATCAAACAGCAAAAGAAGTGATAAACAATTAAAGTAAAATGGACAGCACACAAGCTATACGAATATTTACTTATTACAAACACACTTGGTGACAGAAAGATAATATTGATATAGAGAAGACTTTGTAAAAGTCCACTTTAACACCCAAAAGAAATGCAATCAAAAACTGTTAAGACATATTTTTAGTGTTCCACTGTGCTGCCCACAGTACACCGTGTTTTTTAACTTTATGACGTTCAACAACCTAAGCATGTGCTCATGTACGAGTGTATGTCTGTGTTTGGTGTTTATGTGCGCTCATGCACATGTGCATATGTATGTTTGTGTTCATGCACTGGTATGTCTGGTTGTTTGTGTGCATGCGTTTGTTTATATGAGTGTGAGCATGTAAAAAAAAAAAAACAGAAGTGTAGAATACAGAAAAGATTTAAATGTTTTGTAAATGATATATTTCTATATTATTAATTATGTTTTTTATATCATAGACAATCATTTGACATTGAATCGGGTGAACACTGGGAGCCAGTCAGCAAAAAGCCATCTACTGAGGGACCAAAAATGACAGCACCTCATCAGGAGAGGAGCCCCATCTACCACCTTCCTGCCAGCAGAAGACCAAGAGGACCAGAAGTGGTATAAGACATTTTTTATCACTTTATGGACATTGTCGTTGTGAATGCCTTCCTGCTTTACAAGGGTATCACAAAAGGTAAACGAGAGGTACCCATTCACCAGAGTCATTCAGGGAGACAGGTGACAAACCTGCTCCATCGCCCACTCGACACACAGCACATCTGTGCTTATCAGTAGACACAGCACCACAGGTCGTCTGAGGTGCAGACACTGCCATGCAAAGGAGGAGCACTTCACTGGTGCTTTGTGCCAAATCGGGATTGTTATTATGACTGGTATGTTGGCAATAACCTCTAAAAATATAATCGTGAAATTTGTAAAAACAGGGCTCTCAAGTCTTAGGCATTAGGCGTGAGACACACGCATTTCAACCCCTTCACACGCCACACCTTGTATTTCTCATGCAGAGAAATTTCCAGGATAACGCCCACCAAGTTGCGCCGCTATTAGAGGAATCAAGTGAGTTCCCCATAGAGTTCAGAAGGCCCTGCCACGCACCAGCTAATCAAATAAAAAAAAATATAGCTACCGAACAGCCAAATGGAAAATAGCATTGCTGTATCCGGGTAAGATTTAGATATATAACAACGTTACATTCTGATTCCAACGACACATTCTGCTCGACACGACATGGATTCAGACTAGCTACAGAAGAGGACAGCTGTCACATTGATTCACAACTCACCGAAGTGGCAACAGACTGATCGACGTGGGAGAAGACCATATCCTAGGAGTACAGCAAGTCATCTCATCATTGCTGGGGGATATATGTGTACAGGTAGCTGGTAGGTTAGCTAACAGTTTGACCAGAGAATGTCAACTAGACTAACTAGCCGGTTGAATCCCTGCTAATTTCAGCAGCTATTCTGACGCTTGTTTAGTATTAGGTCTGATTCAGAAAGAAAGAAAAGGAAAGAAAAAAATTAAAATATAGCAAATTATTATGGAATATTAATTTGCCATTTGCCTCTTCCCTGACATCTTAGAAATAGACAAATGCAATAATTAATACTATGCATTGTCGGGATCAAATTTAATGAAATAGCTTAAGCCAAAGTTTTTCACATTGTAAAAAGGTGGCCAGGTCAGAGGAGAAGACAGTGGAGAAGACAGTAGTGGAGGCAGTGGAGGAGGCAGTTAGGGTGTCAGTAGACGATGAGTCCATGGAAGAGACTGTGAAGGATACCATAGAGGAGACCGTGAAGAACCCACTGGAAACAGGGAAAAAGAGAGGATTAAGTGGAGCAGCCACCTATATAGTCAAGTCTATATAGGTGTTTTTTTAAGAAGGAGTGGTCAACCCGATGGCCATTCATCACAATGGGAACCACCAGCTCCTTCTACTGGTGCTCAGTCCGTAGACAAGAGAACTCCTGTGCCCATCAAGGCGTGAGGGACATAAGCAGGCATGTGGAAGTCAAGGAACATCGAGCCAAAGAACAGGCTCTAAAAATCAGCCAGCAGCGTTGCATAGTTCTACACGCCAGCAACTTCTGTTGGAGGCATGAGTGTACAAGAGGCCAAGGTACATAGCACAGGAAAACCAAAAGGCTGGTGGCAATGTTTGATGAATTGCAAATTGTTGGTTATATTACCATGAAAACTTATTTAATGTTTTAGGAGTTATTTAATCAATTGTTTCTGTTGCAGACCAGGAGGGCTGAGGTGAAGGTTGCCGTTGCAATGGTGCACTACAGGGCCGGCAAGTCCATGACATCCTCTACAAGGACCCACTAAACCAACTGCCAGGTAAACCTTTCAAGTCTCACATAAGGAGATAAGCCTGTATTCTCACTGACCTCAAATATACTTTTTGGGAAGATTGTTATTATATCTGCACAAAATGACGCGAGTGCACAAGTGAACTTCAACTAAGTTTCATGCAGAATGTGTGACTCATGTGTGGTCTTCCTGGAGCAACGCAATCAAACACGGCAACTAAACCCAATTAATACACAATGTTTTATTACAACATTAATCTCTTTATAATGTTACTTAATATGACGGTCCCAATCATAGTCATTATTGCTGTTAGAGCTGCATGTGCTGACGCTGATCCCCGGTACGCTTAACTACAGCGTTGATTCTTAACCAAATGCATCCTATATGAGATAAATCAGATATACATAGGCCTACACAAAATAAACATTACTACAACTTACATTTGCACAAAACAAAAGGCTGCAAATGGACACGCAAACTTAGTCATGATTAAGGTGTAACTTTAGCTGTAAAATGGTCCCAAACAGTTCCGTCGCGCTCGCTTCATTTTTCCTTGTGTCTGCTTTCCGTGTTTGGTGGTTAAGAAGCACGCAAATACACGAACCTGCCTAATCGACGACTGATCAAATGTATTGTGGCAATTAAACGATCACCGATTAATTGTCAACATCTCTTTTACAAAGGGACACTTAGAGTCTCCAAGTGGCCTTCTAAGCGCAGAGATAAACCATTTGGAGTACATGCACAATTTGGTTTAAGAAGAGCATGCACTTTACTTTAAGTATGCCTTTTTTAGGCAAATTTTACAGGAATGCTAGGGGGGGTTAATAATTGTAAGGCTTCTATTTGTATTATCCACAAAGAAAAGCCCAGTATGATGCTGAAGCCCTGACCCGTTAAATCACTGATGGCTAATTGAGGCTTCTATTTGGAATTATGTCACCCGAAATGTTTTTCAAAATGTAAAATCAGCTGTTTAAGAAAAAAAACTGATTTAGTGCATGCTTCTATTTTGATGGGTAATTAAATTGTGCTTTTCCTTATCTCTTTTATATTATAGACAATGACGTGGTTGGAGAGAGTGTTGATGTTGGTCTAACAGTGAATGGTTTGCTATCTCTGTTGTACAAATCGATGGAGTTTTGCTTGCTTTGTCCGAAACTTCAAGAAGTGCTACAGTTCCCTGACTTTTTTCAGAGGCCTCAAGACTTATTAGGTCTCCACACAAGTTCAAAGAATGTAAATCAAAATTTGAGGTGACTGAACCTATACAGTACACACAAAGAGACTTAAGTGGTAACAAGACTGGAAGTTGCTCTTACGTTCCTATTTGTGAGGTAGGGATATCCTGTGCTCAAGAGGACATTTCGGACCAAATACAAACTGAGCTGAACATAGAAAAAGATGAATAGGTTTTAAATTATTATCAATATGGACTTCACTTCAAAACACAAATTCTTTGCAAGTAACCTACAAGCCCTAATGCTACATATTTGTAAAGATGAATTTGAAGTATGTAATCCCCTGGGGTCTAAACGTAATGAGCACAAACTGTGTGCAATTTACTATACCACTGGAAATAGGCTATAGGTACAGAGTTTTGCTCTCAGTTAAAATATAGCCAATTCGTTTAGCTTTATTAGTCCACTCTACACTGCTCAAGTTAAATGATCTGTAGTACAACCTGTGCCATTCAGCATGAGCCCCTCCTCACTGTGCTGTTACGCCAAGCACATTTTTGCGCATTTGAAGGATGATGTTTTACATGGATATAGAAACTCAAATTAACAACAAAACATCCAAATAACATCTGGATTTGTACTAAATGAGAGAAGTAAGCTACATGAAGAGAAGGAAGCTACATGAAGCCCAACACCGGTTTCGGTTTCATTTTTGCTTTAATTCGTTTTGGCTTGAAGTTAACATAGCTCCTTTTATTTTTCATTCTTATTCTGAATACCGTTACATTTAAAGACTAAAGTGGCCTTTAGCTATGTCCACTGTGTTTATAGTTTGAAAACATTTCACTGTATTCACAAGTATTTTACATTAACGTAATTAAAAAAAAATCTCAAAAGCTAAATTTTTTGTGTAGCATATTTTTTAAGCCATGTAGCAAACATTTTCCAAATTTCTTGAAAAATTACTTAAATTACTTTTTAACCGTTTAACCGATAGTATTAAGCAGTCAAAAGTTTTACTGTCGGTTAATGGTTAGTTATGAGCATCCCTACTGTCCACATGACACAACCTGCTTTAAGTAAAAAAAAAATAAAAAAAACGCTTTAATCACGACACTCATGTGACATTCTTCAAAATTATCATTCATTTCTGTAGAGCTGGACATTTTAATGCGGATCAAAAGCTTTGAGAATGAAACCAACCTGTTTGTGTCTCAGTTTCTTCTTGTTTCACACTGAATGTTTCTTCAATCTTCATGTCTTCACTCTCCTCTTTAATAAACGCCATGTCTTCACTCTCCTCTTTAATAAATGCCATCTTTATAATAGTGTCTTGTGGATCTCAGTCACTTCACCAGGAGGTTTTCTGTGTTTTTGGACACTGTCATAAATTAAGATTAGAATAGTTAAAAGTAATATTAACAGTAGCCTATTAACAATTAATTATCTGGGTGCGTCTCTAGTAAGGGAGTCTGTCAGAGTGAAACTTAATCACTCATAAAAACACTCAAAACTGGTAAGTCAAAACATTTCAATAATCATATAGTAGGCCTATAGGTTCATAATAACACATTCATGCTTTAGGCTACATTAATTGATTTGTAGATTAAATTTAGTAGATTAAACAAATACATATTTGCTGTTGGTTTGTAAAAGTTATCATTACAAATGTTTGTGTTCTTGTTGCATACAGTGACACACTGTTTTGACCAGCATGTGACGGTGCGGTGGTGATTAAAGTGAATTGAATCACTGAATCGTTATGAAAAATATATCCTTAAATTAACTGGGAGTTTCAAAAAGCCGTTTTTCCATCACTACTTGGTAGTAACTGAATTGGCGTTTACGATAAATCGATTCACGATATAAAGAGTGAAATGAGACACATCTTTTCTGTTACTCATGTGTGGATGCGCTTTACTGACAATAAATAACGTTCATGAATGTTAGATATGACTTTACAATGTTACATTCGATAATAAATCATTCATTTCAAATGGCTTGTAAAAGCTATAAAGCTGATTGAACAGTTTGTATCGATTAAAACACTTAAATTGCTAAAAATAAAAAACACAAACCTTTCTTCAGCAGTCACAATGGATTTAGAAGCACGACGCAACCTTATGGCGTCATATCACAACATCAAAATAAAAGTCCTGTCCAGACGTTAACAATGATGTGCTTAAAATATTATTAGAAACTACTAAGTAAGGGAGGGGGAGGGTACCCTTGTTTTAAAATCACACATAAAAGTCAGTGCTTCTTTCTATTATTAAAATGTGAATAATATGAATCTGTTTAAATGTCGTTTATATGCATTTACTGAATGAGCACTGTGCCACTGTTCGTCCGACTGTACTTTATTTTGTTTTTTAATCTAAACTGTTTTAATTATTCTTATTTGTTTTGATTATTTAATTTCTTTATTCTAAACTGTTTTAATTATGGTTATTTCTTTTTATTTTTTATTTTTATTTTTTATTTTTATTTCTTCTATGTAAAGCACTTTGAATTACCATTGTGTATGAAATGTGCTATATAAATAAACTTGCCTTGCCTTGCCTTATATGACAACGATATGCTAAAAAAGGAAAAGTTTTTTCTTTGTAGGCCTACAAATGGCAATGTTATAAAAATGATCCCTATTTATACGGATACGAAAACGACTAATAATGCTGTATTATGTATGCCAGACAAGTAGTTGGCGTTGTCATTTTGTAAAAAAATAAAAAAGACTACACGCCTGCGCAAACATGCATTATTTTTCTACAGAGCACTCAAGCTGAACGCACATGCCTATAGACACATACTTAATGTATCATATTTTTGTATAATATTTTTGTACGATTTTCAGTCTAATGTTAATCTTTATAATACAGTATTATTACTTTGTCTTCTGGGTAAATGTCATCTTCACAAAGCCAGAACCATTCACTGTTATTTTTTTTAATTATTATTTTTTTATTTTTTTTATTTTAGGGACCATGTACAATCTATAACATAAATGTTGCCATTTGATGCATTGTACCAGAGCTAGCCATAGGCTATTTTACATCTGCAGTCCCCTGGCAGGGTACAAATAAAAACAATGTCAACCCCCCAACCCCAATTACACCCCCCCCCCCCCCCTCCCCCCTCCCTAAAAAAAAATGAAAAAACACATTTTATCAACACCACATCAGCTTCAGTGAGTACAGATTTGAGTAGTCTTCAGGAAGGATTTTAGTTCTGACTTAAAACTTCTAATGGAATTGCAGCTCTTTAAATCATTCGTTATTGCATTCCACTGTGTAGTGGCTTTGTAAGAAAAAGCAGATTGTCTAAAGGTTGAACGACAGAAAGGTAAATTACAATCAAAAATGGATGCTATTCTGGTAGATTTTACTGAAGTTAGGGGGCGATTGCAAATAAAAACCAATAAACAAGGAGGGGCCAGGCCGTGTAGAATCTTATACACTAGAGTCAAGTTCGAAAAGAGTCAAAACTCAATAAATGATGTTTCTCTAGGATCTTGCAATGGTGATAGGGAAATGGCTTTTTATCAAGTATTTTTATAGCTTGCTTGTATAGTGATTCTAGAGGTCTAATGGCAGACTCACTGGCTTGTCCCCTTGTGTGAAAAAATTAAAGCATGCATAAATATTTTGGCTACATCCATAGGGAGGAACGATCTAATCTGTCTAAAGTTTGCCAAATTGTATTTAATAGTTTTTTTTTTTAATTTTCTTAATGTGTTTCTTAAAATTAAAATTTGAATCTAAGACGAATCCAAGATATTTAAATTCAGTAACTATGTCAATTGCTTCGTTTTTAATTAAAATATCTGCAGTTTGAGTCTGCCCGTTATTTTTACTAAAGAACATACCCTTTGTCTTACTAATATTTAAGGTAAGACAAGATTGTTCAAGCCATTCAACAACACCTAGCATGGCATAAGTTAATTTCTCTGCTGCTGTCACGTTTGGTGTGGGCAGAAGAAGGCAAACAAGGCTCAGAGCTTCAATTTAAACAGTTTACTAGAAATAATAAACACAGGTACTGACTGACAGGCAAGATGAACACACACACTCTAAATAAGACTAACGATCGACAAGGACAGACTGAACAGGAAGGAACTAAATACAAGCACAAATGAAACACTAACGAAGTGAAGACAGGTGACACAGATGATCATGACGAGAAACAGGTGGCTAATGAGGAAGTGAGTTCAGGTGAGGAGACAAGCAGGATCCTGGGAAGTGTAGTGATGACAAAGACAGAATGTGCAGACGGTGACTGTGACATTACACCCCCCCTCCGGAAGGCGCGACCTCGCGCCAAGGAACAACAGTAGGGCTGGGAGGGTGGGCGTCCTGAAGGCTGACATGGGCGAGGTCAAGGGGGAGCAGGAAGCCTCCAGGACGGACCATGCCTTGCTGGCAGCCAGGGCGGAGCTGGCGGAGCAGACGGCAAGGGCGTAGCAGGACGTGGGCTTGGCCAGGGCGGAGCAGACGAACCCTTGGGCGGCCATGGCGGAGAGCACCCTTCGGGCGGCCATGGCGGAGAGGACCCTTCAGGTGGCCATGGCGGAGAGGACCCTTCGGGCGGCCATGGCGGAGAGGACCCTTCAGGTGGCCATGGTGGTGAGGACCCTTCGGGTGGCCATGGCGGAGAAGATCCTTCGGGTGGCCATGGCGGAGAAGACCCTTCGGGTGGCCATGGCGGAGAGGACCCTTCGGGCGGCCATGGTGGTGAGGACCCTTCGGGTGGCCATGGCGGAGAAGATCCTTCGGGTGGCCATGGCGGAGAAGACCCTTCGGGTGGCCATGGCGGAGAGGACCCTTCGGGCGGCCATGGCGGAGAAGACCCTTCGGGTGACCGTGGGCCCTTGGGCGTCCACGGCAAGGGTCTATGCCCCCCCCCCCCCCCCCAAATTAATGGGGAGAGTGACTGGATCAGCACAATGTTCTGGGCTGGACGGAATCAGCGGAGAAGGAGTCTTTGCACTGGACGGAACCAGCGGTGAAGGGGTCTCTGGGCTGGACGGAACCAGCGGTGAAGGGGTCTCTGGGCTGGACGGAACCAGCGGTGAAGGGGTCTCTGGGCTGGACGGAACCAGCGGTGCAAAGGTCTCTGGGCAGGCCGGAACCAGCGGTGAAGAAGACTTTGGACTAGCCTTAACCAGCGGTGCATAAGTGTCTGGGCTGGACGGCGCCAGCGGCGAGGGCTCTGGGCTGGACGGCGTCAGCGGCGAGGGCTCTGGGCTGGACGGCGTCAGCTCTGGGCTGGACGGCGTCAGCGGCGAAGGGAGCTCTGTGCTGGACGGGATCAGCGGCGAAGGAAGCTCTGGGCTGGACGGGACCAGCGGCGAAGGAAGCTCTGGGCTGGACGGGACCAGCGGCGAAGGAAGCTCTGGGCTGGACGGGACCAGCGGCGAAGAGGGCTCTGAGCTGGACAGGACCAGCAGCGAAGAAGGCTCTGAGCTGGACAGGACCAGCGGCGAAGGGGGCTCTGAGCTGGACAGGACCAGCGGCGAAGAAGGCTCTGAGCTGGACAGGACCAGCGGCGAAGAGGGCTTTGAGCTGGACAGGACCAGCGGCGAAGAGGGCTCTGAGCTGGACAGGACCAGCGGCGAAGGGGGCTCTGAGCTGGACAGGACCAGCGGCGAAGAAGGCTCTGAGCTGGACAGGACCAGCGGCGAAGAGGGCTTTGAGCTGGACAGGACCAGCGGCGAAGAGGGCTCTGAGCTGGACAGGACCAGCGGCGAAGAAGGCTCTGAGCTGGACAGGACCAGCGGCGAAGAGGGCTTTGAGCTGGACAGGACCAGCGGCGAAGAAGGCTCTGAGCTGGACAGGACCAGCGGCGAAGAAGGCTCTGAGCTGGACAGGACCAGCGGCGAAGGAAGCTCGGGGCTGGGTTCATGGGCTGTAACAAATGTGTGTGCTGCCCACACACACCAAACAGCCATAGATCCCACCAGGAGCACTGCGTCCTCCAGAGCTGGCTGGACGGTCTCTGGCTGGACGGTCTCTGGCCGGACGGTCTCTGGCCGGACGGTCTCTGGCCGGACGGTCTCTGGCTGGACGGTCTCTGGCTGGACGTGAAGCGGCGAAGAGGGCCTTGAGCTGGACGGAACCAGCGATGAAGAGGGCCTTGAGCTGGACGGAACCAGCGGTGCAGAGGGCTTTGGGCTGGACGGGACCAGCGGTGAAGAGGGCTTTGGGCTGGACATCAACAGTCCAGGGTTGAAGAGGGACCAAAGCGGAGAATGTTGTCGGGGTCCATCTCGACCACCTCCTCCCTTGCAGCCTCCATGGGTTCCGCGAAACCTGGCCAGACGGGTTCCCTCAAAAGAACGTCCATTGGCAAAGGCTGGGAGATTTTGGCTCTCCTCGGCCAGGACGACAATTCTGACCCTATCGTCCATTTTAGGGTGGTCGATCGTTCTGTCACGTTTGGTGTGGGCAGAAGAAGGCAAACAAGGCTCAGAGCTTCAATTCAAACAGTTTACTAGAAATAATAAACACAGGTACTGACTGACAGGCAAGATGAACACACACACTCTAAAAAAGACTAACGATCGACAAGGACAGACTGAACAGGAAGGAACTAAATACAAGCACAAATGAAACACTAACGAAGTGAAGACAGGTGACACAGATTATCATGACGAGAAACAGGTGGCTAATGAGGAAGTGAGTTCAGGTGAGGAGACAAGCGGGATCCTGGGAAGTGTAGTGATGACAAAGACAGAAGGTGCAGACGGTGACTGTGACAGCTGCTAACTTCGCATTTTTTCCATGTGTGTACAAAACAGTGTCATCGGCATATAATTGTATGTCAACTCCATTACAGTGTTGTGGAAGATCATTAATATAAAGACTAAAAAGTAAAGGACCTAATACAGATCCCTGAGGCACTCCTATTGTGTTTCCCACATAACCAGAGCGTACATTTTTAATTCTAACACACTGCTTCCTATTTGACAAGTAAGTTAAGAGCCATGCTAATGTTTTGGTAGAAAGATTAAATTTAGAGAGCTTAGAAATAAGAACATCGTGATTGACTATGTCAAAAGCCTTACGCAAATCCAGGAACACAGCAGCAACAACTCCTCCCTTATCAAGTTGTGTTCTTACTTTTTCTGTGAAGTGTAGAATGGCTGTTTCTGTACAATAATTCTCCCTGAATCCAAATTGCATGTAATTTAAGGCAGAATTGCAGTTATCTAGATGGATTCTCAACTGCTCTATGATTGTTTTTTCGATGACCTTTGATAGTACTGGTAATATACTTATTGGCCTATAGTTACTTATATCATAGCGGTCTCCAGATTTAAAAATAGGCGAGATCACTGCATGCTTCCAGTTTTCAGGAAAGTGGCATTGAGTAATCGAAAGATTAATTAAATATGTGATTGGGGGAGTTAAAGTATCTACGTGTTTCTTAATTAGCATACTTATTAAAAGCATCTCTGCTTTTAGAATTTTTTAGAGAATAGATCATTTTTTTTACTTGTCCTTCATTAGTTGTCACTAAATTAAAACCTTGATCTTTATTAGTATGTGTTATAGGTTCTCTTTTTTTGAAGTGATTTCCTAGCTCATGGACCGATTCGATGAAAAAAAGAGTTAAAAATGGAGGCAATTTCAACTTTGTCTTCAATTTTCTTTCCCTGAACTCTGAGATGTATATCTTCTGTATGAAGTTGTTCTCGTCCTACAAGGTTATTAATATTTTTCCAGATTTCTTTACTATTACCTTTAGCCTCATTGATTACTTGGAGATAAAAACGTGATTTAGCTAATCTTATTTCCTTAACCACTTTATTCCTCAAACCTTTATAAATTAAAATATCTGTATCTCTTCTAGTCTTTGTTGCTTTCTTTAAAGCGGAGTCTCTACACTTCATCATTTGCCACAAGTTGTCACTAAACCAAGGTAGATTAGCTCTCTTTCTGTATTTTCTCTCGACTTTTACAATAAACTTTTTTCTAACCATTGATCTCACTGTCAAATGCAGGTTGTTTACTTTTCGGTATATGAGACATAGTGTGAGAAAAGGCATTATATTCTTAAATCTATTTTTAGTTAGTTTTCTAACCACTAGTGTTAAGTTGTGATCAGACAGCCCAGTGATCAAATTGTAGCTTTTTGTTATCCTTTCTGGTCTACTTGAGAAGACAAGATCCAATACCGTGCTTGATTTTTTTGCAATTCTTGTTGGGCCTTTAATCAACTGTTGCAAATTATTTTTGTCTGTAATTATTTTAAGTTTTTTTCTTTTCCCCTAATTTTCCCAGTTTAAATTAAAATCACCCATAAGAATAAGCTCTTTGTTAAGATTACACTCTTTTAATATGTCAATGAATTGATCATAGAAAGTGTCATCTGCTGAAGGAGGTCTATATAAACCTATTAAAATAAAAGACATTTGTTAGGATAATACAATTTTTAAGGCAACATATTCCAATGTATCTGCTGCTTTAAAAAGAATGCGCTCACATTTGATGTCATCTTTCATGTATCAATACCCCTCCTCCTCTCCCCCCAACTCTGTCTCGTCTGAAGCACTGATACCCCGGTACAGAGAATACATTAATTGGGGTTGACTGTTGTAACCACATCTCTGATAAACAAAAATAGTCCAGGTTGGAGTTCAATAGCAAATGAGTCAACTGATCAGTCTTTGAGACAACACTTCTAATGTTCAAGTGTCCACCAAAAAGTCCTTTGGGTTTCAATTTTGGATCCCATACGACCTTTGCGTGATTTACAGTCCGAAATAAATAAGAAGATCGTTGCTTCGTCACTGCAGGATTCCGACACGTCGGGTGGCTTGTATGTTTAAGGTTCAAGTTATGTTCACTGAGCGCTTCAAGCGCCGGTTGTGTGTTGGTCAAGAAATCACAGTTACCAATAGCGACTGAAACCGCTCTGTTTAAGGGGGCACTGAGTATAGGTATTACATAGTCACTCACCTCCAAGGAAGATGTTACCTGGGATTTAAACAAGAGGTCTTCACCGATGTTTTGTGATGGCTCCGGTGTAACTGGTCCTGGATTTAGATGAACATCCCCTGATAGCAGCAGCATCAGCAATAGAAGGCAATGAATCCCTCGGGCCGGAGTGGTGAGTCTCTGTCGTTTTGTGGTTTGTTTATCGTTACTTCGGTTTACCATGGCCTGCCCTTGATGCAACACAGAAGAGTAGACTGTGTAGAAGCCCAGCAAGTTGTAGCGAAGGCTTGCGGCGTCAGTGCTCACTGTGGAAAGTGTCCGGTTTACAACGACCCAGTTCATCCAATATTTCCACTGATTTCCAATGTTTATATGGTCAACATATGTCACTCCAGTCAGATAGATTCGCAGAGGTAGTGCGATAGTGATCAGCAGCAACAGAATGAAAAGCGCATTGTGAATACTTTGCAAGATCGTTTGTTTGTAATGTATAACAGTAGGCCTACTGAATGAAGTTGATGTGGCTGCAAACAAGTGTGTTTTACCACGCGATAGGCGGCCTTTTTGATGTAGAGAAAAGTGCGGGTCGGCAACCCCTGCCATGCTGCGTCTCCGCACCGCTGCCGTTTGCTTGACCAATCGGCGGAAGGGGGAGTCCTAGGGTATTATCGCAATTTTAGAATGTTCTCCTCTGAAATAAAGTCCCTTTTTACTTCCTTTAATGAAATGTCAAAACATTTGAACACAAAGGCTTTGAAAATATATCATCCTTGAGTCTTTTGTAAGGAAACCTTTAATTTAAAAAAGGCCTATAGACTAAACACGTAATAAGCCTATGACGTCACCATTTTCACAGATTCGTGTTTGTGTAGTTTACACTGAGATGATAAGGGTGTCGTTTTCAAAAACGTGCACTTTGAACCCCGTTTTCAAAAGTTTGTTTTCAGGCCACCAAAATGCCGTTGTCGTGTAAATAAATGGCCAAAACACATAAAAAGGTCTCCTTAAAAACAATAGTTTGTCTAAAATTGATCTTCCAAGAAGCAGTAGAAAATAAATTTCAAGTACAAATGTGATTCATTTGATACAATTCATTTGAAATTAATAGTAAATTAAGTCTTCAATGTCACGTGTTTGGCTGGCTTACTGCAATTCAAATCGCTCACTAATGAGTGTCACAGATACAATTACACCTGATGAAATTCACAGTAAGCTCAATCATTTTCTGAAATAGAAATTCATCATTATTATTTTACAGGATATAATGATCTAATATTTACCCTCCAGTTTGCTTAAATCTTTGGAAAGAGTTAGAGTCTTAATACTCTTTCAATAGGTTAGCTATGTGGAGGTTTATAGGTTATATAGTTACATGTAGGTTTGTATAGATTATATGTTTATAGGTTATGTTATATTGGTATAATGTATATTTATGTAGTTTATACAGTATGTATAACCAGTCAGTATCTGGTGTGACCACCATTTGCCTCACGCAGTGCAACACATCTCCTTCGCATAGAGTTGGTCAGGTTGTTGGTTGTGGCCTGTGGAATGTTGGTCTACTCCTCTTCAATGGCTGTGCGAAGTTACTGGATATTGGGAGGACCTGGAACACGCTGTCGTAAACGCCGATCCAGAGCATCCCAAACATGCTCAATGGGTGACATGTCCGGTGAGTATCCTGGCCATGTAAGAACTGGGATGTTTTCAGCTTTTAGGAATTGTGTACAGATCCTTGCAACATGGGACCGTGTATTATCATGCTGCAACATGAGGTGATGGTCGTGGATGAATGGCACAACAATGGGCCTCAGGATCTCGTCACGGTATCACTGTGCATTCAAAATGCCGTCAATAATATGCACCTGTGTTCGTTGTCCATAACATACACCTGCCCATACCATAACCCCACCGCCACCATGGGCCACTCGATCCACAACTTTGACATCAGCAAACCACTCACCCACACATCGCAATACACGCTGTCTGCCATCCGCCCTGTACAGTGAAAACCGGGATTCATCAGTGAAGAGAACACCTCTCCAAAGTGCCAGACGCCATCGAATGTGAGCATTTGCCCACTTAAGTCGTTTAAGACGACGAACTGCAGTCAGGTCGAGACCCCGATGAGGATGACGAGCATGCAGATGAGCTTCCCTGAGACGGTTTATGACAGTTTGTGCAGAAATTCTTTGGTTATGCAAACCGATTGTTGTGGCAGCTGTCCGGGTGGCTGGTCTCAGACGATCTTGGAGGTGAAGATGCTGGATGTGAAGGTCCTGGGCTGGTGTGGTTACACGTGGTCTGCGGTTGTGAGGCCGGTTGGATGTACTGCCAAATTCTCTGAAATCAGGGGCGGATCTACAGGGGGGCAAGGGGGGCAGGTGCCCCCCTAACTTTGATGATCCAAAAACTGTACTTGTAAAAACAACCCGCTACTATGTCCACAAGCTTCTCAAAACAGTGAACTAAATACATTTACCAAAAGTGAACAATTTAATTTTTTATTTTAAATGTATTTTCAGAAATAAGTGAAGGAGATGAGGAAATAAGTGATGGAGACGAGGAAAAAGAAGAATCAGTGAGGGATGAAGAGGAAGCTCCAGATTCAGAGAGAGGGACAGAGGCAGGGAGTGATCAGGAGAAGGAAGATGACAGAGAGGAAGAGGGTTGACCTGCAATTCCCCCTGGACCACATGGTATGTTTTTATTCTTCTTTCATATAAATTGCCGTACAGTAGGATAACATATAATGCCACTTCCCTTACGAAAAAGAAGTATACTTCAAGTTAATTTTATGAAGTATACTTTAGTAATGTTCAAGTATATTTTAAGTATACTTTATGCAGTAAGTATACTAATATCAATGTGTACTTGTAGTAAACTTGTAAGTGTACTATTTCAATACTGCTTGAGACTAAATTGGCCCACTTTTAGCGTATAAAAGTAGGCTATACGTTTAAGTGTACTATAAAGTGTAACAGTAGTAAACTTTAAGTTCACAACTACTAGGTTTCTCATTTGTAATGCATCTGTACTACAAATAAGCTTATAAGTAAACTAGTAGTTATTTTAAATAATATAAAATAGTAACTATTTTTATACAAGTAGTACATTTTTTAGTTTATGAAAGTATACACTGAAGTGTACTCTCAGTAAATTACTAGTTTAGTAGTTTATACTGCAAGTATACTTGTACGTTTTCTTTAAGTGACCATAACATTATACTTATAGTTTACTATCTATATATTATTTTTGCACTTGCAGTATAGGCTACTACTACGTTCAAATGTAGATATAATTTTTATATACTTGAAAGATACCTTTAATTGTGCTTTAACTAATTTTTAAAAACATTTGATTAGCTTCATGCATCCTTTTTTATCAACACTTGAATGTCGGTAAGTTTTATAAAGAAAGGCATCATTTTAAACAAAAAAAGTTGAGAAAAACAAATTAAAGACTACGCCTTGATCAGATTCAGAAATATAATCAAAACATAAATGGAGTAGATCGAGTCCAAACACCCCCAAAGCATCACAGTCATTTTCTCTTCATGGGTTTGACATTTCATTTGCTAACATTAAACAGTTTTGATTTGCATGCTGTTTAATGTTTGATGATCACATTATTTTACTTTTGTGTGAGCAGTCTTCTATCACTTGTTTCAGTTTCTTCTTCTCCTGTGTTTTGATCCGGAGATTCTGTACTAGAAGTTGTGTCATAGCGCCCCTACCTTATAACAGTGAAAACATAGATGGCTGGAAAATTTTGTCAATGGTGGGGAAAAAGTAAAGTCGAATTAAAGTAAATTCCTATGTACACTACCACTAGCCTACACAAATACGCAGAATTAGAAACATATCTTATTTATATCAATATTTTCAAACAATATAAGTTTCGTAAGACTGTATATGAAAAACTATGTAAAAAAAGTATATTTAATAGGCTACTCGATCAAAAGAGTTAACACAACTACAAGCCAAGTATACTTTGAATACTTCATTATATCTTGATTAAAAGATTGAGTACAAGTACAGGCCAAATATACTTGGACTTTTCGCTCAGTATAAGTCAAGTACACTTAAGGGAAATTTTAAGTATATTTCTGAGAAGTACATAAAGTATATTTCTGAGAAGTATATTTCTGAGAAGTACATAAAGTATATTTCTGAGAAGTATATAAAAGTGTACTTTCTTAAGTATACTAATAGAACTCTTGAATAAACTTCTTTTTCATAAAGGTTATATGCATTGGCTATGTCCATGTACTGTTCAATTGCATTAGATAATTATATTTGGCACTCTCCTCTTTCTTTTTTAAGATATATCAAAATGCAAAGGTGATGCAGCAGTGCAGCCTGATTTAAAGACATTCCCAAAGACACAACATGGAGCAGCAAAAAGAAGCTTCCGCGGGGAGTGGTACAGTTCTCGGCCATGGCTTGAATATTCCATGTCTAAAGATGCAGCATACTGCTTTGCATGCAGACATTTTGCACATTTAAAAAACAGTGTATTCACATCAGAAAATGGCTATTCTAACTGGAAGAAGGCCACTTCCAAAGACAGTGGGTTTAGTGTGCATGCCAGATCAGACACACATGTGAATGCGATGATTGCATGGAGTGAGTTCAAAAGAATGGCCAAGAAAAATACAACTGTCTTGAAAATGAAAAATGAAATGAAATGAAATGAAAATGAAAATCAGAAACAAGTAATCGAAAATCAAAAGTACATTCAAACTTTGGCTGAAACCTTGCTGTTGACAGCCACTCAGAATATTTCCCAACGTGGCCATGATGAATCGGAAAACTCAAAAAACGTGAAATTTCTTTAAGATTTTAGATCTTGTGAGTAAACATGATGCCTTAGTGAAAAAACGGCTGTCACAGGGTCCCAGAAATGCTAGCAAAAGCACTCAAAATTAGATTTTGGAGTGTTTAGCAGAAATGGTGAGAGAGGAAATTATACAAGAGGTTAAAGAAAGTGAGCACTTTTCTATTTTAGCGGATGAGACTAAAGACATTAAAAAAAGGAGCCGCTCTCTCTGGTCGTAAGATATTATTATAATGGTGTGGTTTAGGAGAGCTTCCTTGAGTACCAGAAAGCAGAGCACTTAGATGCAGCCAGTTTGACAGAGAAACTTATTTCATGTCTGGAAAAGTATGGACTGGAATACAAAGAGAATCTGGTGGGCCAAGGCTATGATGGGGCTGCAGTCATGAGTGGCAGGTGCTCTGGGGTCCAAACAAGGGTTAAGGAAGTTGCCAAATATGCATTTTATGTTCACTGCAGGGCACACTGTTTGAATCTTGTCATTGTGCACAGTGTAAAAAATGTCCCAGAAGCTGCATGTTTTTTCACTTTGCTGGAAAGACTGTACACATTCATGTCAGGCTCATATGTTCACATTAAGTGGATGGATGTTCAAAAAGAAATGTTCAGTGGTGGGGCACCACGAGAACTTCCAAGGCTAAGTGACACTAGATGGGCCTGTCGCTATGCTGCATGTAGAAACCTTATGGACAGGCTGCCTGCAGTAATAAGAGTGCTGGATGAAATTTCAGATGAGGCCAATCCACAGAGAGCTGTAGACGCAAGAGGACTACGTTCTCAAATTGATTTGAATTTCATAGGGCTCCTCGCAGTCTTCAGAAAAGTGCTAGGTAAAACCAAGTTTTTATCTGAGATGCTCCAGTCAACTAATGTGGACCTTACCAAAGCAGTTGACCTTACTGAAACACTCAGACAGACATTGGAAGATTATCGCAAAGAGGAGAGCTTTAATGACCTGTGGAGTCTAGCAATTGACACATGCAATGGTTGCAACATTTCTACCATTGTCAAATCAAAAAGAACCAAACACACTTCTAGGAGACTACATGATACTCTTGTAACATCTACACTTGGACAGCAAACACATGTTGACAGCAAAGATGCCTTTAGAATAGGTATATTCATTCCCATGATAGACTCAATGATCAGTGAAGTGGACAGGCGCTTTTCAAACTCTAGCAGCAAGATAATGAGGGGTATACAAGTTTTAAACCCATCAAACAATGACTTCTTATAGGAAGAATTGGTTTTGTTAGTGGCTGAGGAATGTGGCTCTGACTTGCAAGACTTGAAAACTGAGATACACCAGGCAAAAAGACTTCTTGAAAGAAACAGAGCAAATGGCAAAGTAAACCCGTCCAGTCTGACTGAGTTTGTGACGTTCTTGGTGCCTTTTAAAGAGGTTTTCTTTGAGCTTTTTCGCCTGTGCAAGATCGCTATTGTTTGCCAGTGAGTACTGCTGGGTGTGAGCGAAGCTTTTCAACTTTAAAGCTTGTAAAAACTCACCTGCGCTCAACCATGCCAGATGACCGTCTGAGAAATCTGGCTGTTCTCAGTATTGAGAAACAGCGTGCAAAAGCACTAGATTTAGATTTATTTGTAAAACGTTTAGCTGCAAAGAACAATAACCGTCGCCTGGGTCATGGGTCATTTGTGGACTATAATTATACGTTTGTTAATTATAATAATAACTTTAGTATTGCCCGCTGTTCTTTACTTGTAGTCCACTGCATCTTCGACACAATTATTGTACTTTTTTTTTATATTTTCATTTAGCTTTTTATACTTTTACTTTTTAAAAGATGCACAGTTTTGTTGTGTTTGAACACTGCACTGAGCTTATTCCTGTTGTGTTAAAACCCTTTGTAGTGTGTAAGGTCATGATTAAACTATAACTACTGTGTTTTTGTGTTTGTTTTGCTTAAGCAATTCACATATAGTGATTCCCATGTACCGTCTACCCCTGCCACCCTGCCACCCTGCCAAGACCTTATGCCACCCCTTTGCCCCCCCCCCATGTAAAATTTTCTAGATCCGCCACTGTCTAAAATGCCTTTGGAGACGGCTTATGGTAGAGAAATGAACATTCAATTCACGGGCAACAGCTCTGGTGGACATTCCTGCAGTCAGCATGCCAATTACACGCTACATCAAAACTTGCGACATCTGTGGTATTGTGCTGTGTGATAAAACTGCACAATTTAGAGTGGCCTTTTATTGTGGCCAGCCAAAGGCACACCTGTGCAATAATCATGCTGTCTAATCAGCATCTTGATATGCCACACCTGTGAGGTGGATGGATTATCTCGGCAAAGGAGAAGTGCTCACTAACACAGATTAAAACAGATTTGTGAACAATATTTGAGAGAAATAGGCCTTTTGTGTACATAGAAAAGGAATTAAGCTCATAAAAAATTGGGGCAAAAACAAAAGTTTTGCGTTTATAATTTTGTTCAGTATAGTAGATCCATGCCTTTTCTCTTTTTTTCTTGTGTGCTGACTGATGAGGGGGCCACTGTGTCTTGGTGAAACGGTGTTTGTACATGTAGCCTTATTTTTTTAATTATCATTGCAAGCAATCATAAAATACAGCATCTTGCAACAAAAAAAGATATTTACTGTGAGAAACGGACCTCGGGTTTGGGTCGGGCTTGGGCTTAAAATATAACCGTAATGTTCGGGTCGGGTCGGGTTAAATGATTTCGGGTACGGGCCGGGTTCGGGCTTAAGTTTAAAGCCCATGCAGACCTCTACCCTGGCTCCCTATCCTCTGCCTGCTCTGTGTCCTCCTCCGCAGTCCCCATCCTCTCTCCTCAGTTGAACTGTTAAGGAGAGAGGGCACGCCTTCTGGGAGAGGGGTGTAACATCATGTGTAGTTTTGTTTTGGTTTCGTTTTCTCTGTGTTCTGTTCCTGTTTAGCCTGTGTTCCCTTTGCTAGTTTGTTTCCATGGTGATTCATTGAGTTTGCATGTGTTTCTAAGTTACGTTAATCATTATCTGTATTCTTAAGCCCTGCGTTTCTTCAGTTTCTTTGCCCAATTTTGAGTGTTCTGTTTAAAGACTATTCTGATTTCCATTCCTTTGTCGTGCGCATTCAATAAAACAGCCAGACCGTTACACAGGTGTGGTGATGAACTTATTCTAAAACTACAAATAAAACAAATTTCTAAAAATAACAAATTTCTCATTAAATCAAAAATATTGTCATATATTCCCCATGGCTTGTCTGGACTTTTGTTGTATTTCCTGTCCTAGTGCCATGTTTTGTAGTCCTTTGTAGTTTTTCTTGTTGATTAGTTATTTTTAAGACGGGTGCACACATTTGGACAAATTTTGAAAATCCTAAGAGATTTCTATAATCCTAGGCTAAAATCTGTAATCTTTGATCGCTAGTCTGACATGTTCCCCGACAGCAGATTAATTGCGTTGCGATCAAAGTTTTCCTCCGACGAAATTCTGGCAGTGTAAGAAGATTTGACTCAAAGTCCTGAAGTGTGACTTGTACGGCGACTGTCAAATGAAGAACCAATAGGAGCGCAGAACCTGATGACGCAATTCGTGCGACAACATCAAACCCCCACAGGCAATATGTCGAAAAGAGTGAGGTGGATGGTACAGCAAGAAGAGAAACTTATTGAGTTATGGAGGGAAAAGGAGTTTTTATATGACGTGTCCTCGCCGCTGTATCATGATAGGGTTAAAAAGGAAGCAGCATGGAGAGAGATAGCTCTGGAAATACAAATCTCAGGTGAGCAATTTCCTTCTAAAACATGACCGTTTAGTTTAACCCTCTGAGGTCGGCTATCGCGCCGGCGCGATAGTCTCGCTTTTTTCTTATCAGTGCAAAAGAAACTCAAAATACTCTGTTGATTTTGATCTTACATATTAAGTGTTGTACATCATTAGATCCTGATAAGTGTCTATTTTTTTTGTGGATACTCACAATAAAAACAAAGTGTTGTGCTTTTCGCCAAATAAAGAAAAACAAACATGATGCGCGTTCTGCCTTCTCTCTGTCAGTTAAGTCCATTCTGAAACGCGTCCGAAAATTAACTGTAATTCCGTGAATACTTTTCATACAGGCACGAGTGTCTTTCCATAATGAAGCTTGAACTCTCTTCTTTTAAATGAATAAATTTTTATAAAAAAACAAATATTCTCAGTTTATGTAATCAGTATGAAAAGAAAGAGATGTCAGTATTTTTCTTTCCAGCTCATTATACCTAATTACGAGTTAATGTGCCACGCCCACGGAGAGCGCGCGCTATTCAAACGCAAATGATCTTAAGCTGCGTTCACACTACACGCGACTTTGTCGCTGCAGGTCGCCAGTGGCTGCGCTGGAGGGCGTTCCCACTAACTGGTTGCCTAGTAATGTTTGTGAGTGACATTCACAGATGTTACTCTATTCTAGAAAACAAACACGTTTTACTGCCGCTACAAACAAATATTTTGGAAGGAAAAGTCTAAATATAAATGGAATCAGTACATAAAATGCATAATATTAAAGATGAACGAGAAACAGTGAGTGCTCTTTGCCATCGCGGCTATTTAACTGCAGCAAACGGGCAAATACCGGTCTATCAGGGTTCCCGAAACCATTCTGTCATGGAGTCAGTACAGTGAACACCACTGTATGTACACGGAGATATATCATAAGTTATAGGACAGTTTCTGACGGCTAAAATGAGCTTCTTGTTCAACTTGCCTTGGTCAGACTCAACACTGAAGAGTGACGCACTCCACTGACTTCACTCCTATTAGTTGTCGCTCGCGAAAATCGCTCTTCATTTGCATAAAGTTAAACATTTCTCAACTTTGTCGCGTCGCTGGACACGCCCCACCGGTCGCTGTCGCGCGTTTCGCCGGACGTCGCCCGCTCACCATTGATAATGAATGGTATCGTGTCGCTTGGTCGCGTGTAGTGTGAACGCAGCTTAAGGCAAGCCATTCAAACATGCCAAAGCCCACCAGCTGGATTATAAAACACATCGTGTTTAGTAAGTATCTTGTACAGCTGTGTACACAGCGTATCCTTTCGCTGTGAGGAATAATACTATCTAACCCTGGAAAATGTACCAGAAGTGCTGGTAGTTTCATTTCGAGGAGCAACGGATCCAGCTGATGTAGTAAGTCATTTATTCTAGTGCTTTGTTCTAATCGCGATATTGAATAGTGTCTGACTGTAAACCGCAAAAAGACTGTTTAAATATGAATTGAGTGTCTGTGTGTAGGCTAAATGATGAGTGAACGGCAAAGGCGCGCACGCTTTGTTTACTACAGTTATACAGCGCGTGTCTGTGCCTTGTTCATTCACTCTCGCACCTACATTAGTAAACGTTATGTTTACATGAACACATCCAAACTATATTGCTATAGCCTACTAAGATGAATAAAAATAGACTGAAATATATTGAAATAAAATGTCTGTATAAGCAACAAGCTGCAAATTCACATGTATATACTAATTTATCATACACAATATATTACAGACTAAATATGAATGTTTAGACAAGATTTTGTGATTAGTTTTGGATAGATTATAAAGTTTTGACTGTAAAAAAAGACTACTGTCACATTAAATAGGTATGCTTTTGTTCACCAATTTCTGCTCATAGTTAAATATACTATAGTATGATGTTTTGTCAAAAATAAAGTAGGTATATTGAATTATCAACTAAGATGTTAATATAGTGTTTGTTCCAATATTCAAACTAATGAATCCTTACCTTTTTTTAATACGTATGATAAAATGTATACTTTTTACAAAGAAATACACTTGAAATATTGTTAAAATTGTAATTGTTGTTGTAATTGTAACCTATTTGTAATTGGTTACAATTTCTAATTGTAAAATATGTATAGGCTATATAGATCATTTCTTTTGTCCTTGCATTCTTTGGGATCCTGTGACACACCTGTGTGAAAGGGCTAATTAATATGCAGCTCATTATGCGGCACATTATCCGGCCTTTGTCTTCTCAGGTGTGAACACGCCTCCACGCATATTGCCTTTCCAAACAAAAGGTGTCTAATAAAATTTTAATCAGTGTATGTTTTTGTGTAAATGATTAGGCAGGATGATTTTCAGATCATTTTGAAGCAAAAATTCTAGGCAACAACATTCATTAGTCAAATGTCTTGTGGACACATATTTAGTATGTGTTTTGTGGCCTTATTTCAGACACTTTAAATTTTAGTTTTTTCAATAACCATGCATAAGCAATACTCTCTCAAAAATACAAACATGTACATAATTGTTGGTCAGAAATTACGGTAGCCCAGTTTGTGCTATATTGAGTGAATTTACACCTTTGCCATTAACATTTTTATAAATAACTGAAAAAAGCACAAATGTCAGAGCATGTCAGAACCACTAATTGTTAACTACCACTAATTCATTTTTCAAATTGCATTGCATTTCAAACTTTCTTTTGTTGTATTGAAAGTACAAACACGTGCATCGTCGGTGCGCACACAGTTCTCCAAATTGTTGCACCCCAAACCAAGAACATCATTGACAGGGTGGTGGCTGTCAGGTCTAGGTGTCACAGGTAGATGAAGAAGCGAGGACAGCCCCATTAATTTGAAGGTTATTTTAGGAAGCTAAGGCATAATGGCAAGAAGTTTAACCCCTTTCACTGTTGCCTGTTTACATCAAGTCAGTAAACAGCCATGTCCAATTAATTGCTATACCTTTGTCACATTCGTACGGTATGCATCGCCAATGTCAATATCATGATAATGAAACTTTGCATTTAAATTCTTTAATATCCTGTTTGATGAATCCAACATGTTAATGGTGTAAGAGGTTAACTACTCTACTGCGGTTGCAGATTTCCTAGGATTTTTGGTTAATTGGAATGCTCTTCCTTACATTTCTATATCATTTGCAACAAGATTTTCATTTTAGCTTAACTTTATCAACTAAAATTATTAGTGTTGTGTCTTTAATGTAGATTGTTTTCCAAGCTGATGCAGCCGAACTTCAAGAAACCTCATGCAGCTGTACAGCAGGCAAGGTTCTGTGCAACCATCTAGTGGCCTTGTTGTTCCAGAGTGCCCATTACAGCATATTCTGTTACAGCATATACAGTCCTGTTACTTTATCCACTACAGTAAAAGACCTGGGTGTTATACTAGACCGCAACTTTGTCTTTCGAAAATCATATTTCATATGTTACAAGAACAGCCTTTTTCCACCTTAGAAACATTGCTAAGCTACGTAACATGCTATCTGTTTCTGATGCAGAAAAGTTAGTTCATGCATACATGACCTCGAGACTAGATTACTGTAATGCTTTATTCAGTCCCTCCAGAAAAACGCGATTATGCGATCGCTGAATTCAATGCAAAATCAGCCAAAGTCCGCATATTTATGCGGGGGTCGCATTTTTTCAAATACTCCGCAATTTCGCCGCATAAATTGCTGATTTCCGCGCAAAATATGCGGGGCTTGCATGATTTCATAATCCCCGCATTTTTCGTTGCAAAAACGTCACATATATCTTAGCAGAAAGTTGGAAAATGTTGCGTTTGCTTCACACAAGAGCAGCCATTTCCCCCTGTTGCCATGGGAACGTTATGAAGTGACGTAATTACACGACGTGAACATCATCGAAAAGCTGTAAAACAGGAGCACACATTATTTTTAAATATTTCAGTTATTCATTTTTACTGAAGTTGTAGCATATTCCTCTAGTAAAGCTACAGAACTTGTTTGACTCATCAATGTTTTGTAAGTTTTATGTGTTTATTAAGGTCTTGTAACGCGTTGTGTCGGGAAGAAAAATAGGGATAGCTCACAGATGAAGTTATTGCAGAGGCCAGACAGACTCACGGAGGCGATTGGCATCTCACAACTAGCGCTTTATTCCCAAATCGAACTCGTAACTGTCTGTCACACGTACTACCGTCCACATCGTTACTTAATAAACAAAATAAGATAAAAGAAGTAGCATCAAACAGAAATTACCCGCACACATGGGGTGTTCGAGGCGCACATACAATATAATACTGCAGACAGTTCAACAGGGAGCGTGCAGCTCTTAAATATTTCTCCCTGTGTGCCCAGAGGAATGAGGAGAGGAGGGCAGCAGAGTCTTCCTCACTGGTCTCTCCTGGAATGGGATCATCGTCGTTGGGTCCGTCCAGCGTTGGGATTCCGTCTATGGTTTTGACCAACCTCGAGTCTGCACAGATCCGTCAGAAGGGACGGAGAAGGAGAAGGAGAAGGAGAAGGGGGAGACACGTTCCGTCTGCCCAGTCAGAGACTGTTCACGTTCCGTCTGCCCAGTCAGAGACTGTTCACGTTCCGTCTGCCCAGTCAGAGATTGTTCACGTCCCGTCTGCCCAGTCAGAGACTGTTCACGTTCCGTCTGCCCAGCCAGAGATTGTTCACGTCATGTCTGCCCAGCGAGAGACTGTTCACGTCACGTCTGCCCAGCGAGAGACTGTTCACGTTCCGTCTACCCAGTCAGAGACTGTTCACGTCACGTCTGCCCAGTCAAAGACTGTTCACGTCACGTCTGCCCAGTCAGAGACTGTTCACGTCACGTCTGCCCAGCCAGAGATTGTTCACGTCATGTCTGCCCAGCGAGAGACTGTTCACGTCACGTCTGCCCAGTCAGAGACTGTTCACGTCACGTCTGCCCAGTCAGAGACTGTTCACGTCACGTCTGCCCAGTCAGAGACTGTTCACGTCACGTCTGCCCAGTGAGAGACTGTTCACGTCACGTCTGCCCAGTCAGAGACTGTTCACGTCATGTCTGCCCAGCGAGAGACTGTTCACGTCACGTCTGCCCAGTCAGAGACTGTTCACGTCACGTCTGCCCAGTCAGAGACTGTTCACGTCACGTCTCCCCAGCGAGAGACTGTTCACGTCACGTCTGCCCAGCGAGAGACTTCACGTCACGTCTGCCCAGTCAGAGACTGCTCACGTCCCGTCTGTCCAGTCTGGGACAGAGCAAGAGATGCCCATTCGCGTGGCCGCCAAGGCTATGCTGGACTATCTGGAGCGTCTGGCTCGGATCCTGGACATGCCGGTGGATGCTGTTCCGGAGCCGGAGACAAAACCAGGGTCTGCTGTTCCGGAGCCGAAGGCAGAGCCAGTTTCTGCTGTTCCAGAGTCAAGTCAAGTCATCTTCATTTATATAGCGCTTTTAACCCTCTGGGGACCAAGAACGCGCCGGCGCAATTTTAACCAGAAACCAGTCCTTTGTTGTGTATCTTTGGATTATGTTGTGTTGTAAATAAATCCAAAAAATCTAAAAGCTATTCTTTTTTAAATCTCCTCATTCTTTGTGCAAGGCTCCTCGTAATGATAGGGCCTGATAGCACCTAATAGGGCCATTATGGGAGGGTCTTTGTCTTTCTCAGGTGTGAAATTCCATACATATTAATGAGAGATCACGCCTCCTCGCATAAAGCTTTCTCAAACAAAACACGTCATACACATTCTAAAAGACTTTATTGACTTATCTGAATGAGTAGTCAGGATGATTCTTACATCGTTTTGGAGCAAATATTCTAGACTATGTGATACAAGTTTCAAAAGTCTTGTGAAGAAATAATCCATATGTGTTTTGTGGCCTTATTTCAGAAACGTTTTGTTTTAGTTTTTTCAATAACCACGCATAAATAATATTCTCTCAAAAATACAAACATGTACATACACGTTGCTTACATATTATGGTAGCCCCGTTTGTGCTATATAGAGTGAATTTACACCTTTGCCATCCCTCTGGGGTCCTTCGGCCCAAATGGACCCGAAGCATTTAAATAAAAAAATTTAAAAAATCAATGCTTCATCGGAATGGTCTGAAATTTGGTGACTCTGTTGGTGCTTGGTATATGAACACCCAAAAAAATTGGGGACAGGATTTGAATAATCTAAGTGGTTGTAAAAAAAAGTCACACTCAGGACCTTCGGGTCCAAATGGACCCGCATAGGAAATGAATGGCAAATTGGCAAAAATTTTAAAATACAAAGTTTTTTTGTGCGTACAATCTACAAATCAGCCACAATCCAGAAAAAAAGCACACAACAGTGAAGGGGTGAATCTATAAAACATCAAGAGTGCAAAACAGACACATCGACACACACACACACAAACACACTTTTATACACTCACCTAAAGGATTATCTAATCAACCAATCACATGGCAGTTGCTTCAATGTATTTAGGGGTGTGGTCCTGGTCAAGACAATCTCCTGAACTCTAAACTGAATGTCAGAATGGGAAAGAAAGGTGATTTAAGCAATTTTTAGCGTGGCATGGTTGTTGGTGCCAGACGGGCCGTATTGTTGCCTCATTCCTCGAGCCACTGTTGCGACATGGAATATTTAAACATTTTCTTTAATGACTCTCTGGGCCGTCAAGTGTCATTCCCTTAGGGAGCCTATGTAAAAGTCATGAACCTCTCAGATTTAATCATAAATATCTTCATTTGTGTTCCGAAGACGAACGAAGGCCTTATGGATAAAACGGAGGTATTACTTGTTGGTCCAAAAAACTATCCACAAAACCACTTACAATACAACTTTAATATAGAAGGATGTCCTGTTACTTTATCCTCTACAGTAAAAGACCTGGGAGTTATACTAGACCACAACTTGTCTTTCGAAAATCATATTTCATATGTTACAAGAACAGCCTTTTTCCATCTTAGAAACATTGCTAAATTACGTAACATGCTATCTGTTTCTGATGCAGAAAAGTTAGTTCATGCATTCATGACCTCGAGACTAGATTACTGTAATGCTTTATTAGCTGGTTGTCCTGCATCTTCAATAAACAAGCTACAGTTAGTCCAAAATGCAGCCGCTAGAGTTCTTACTAGGTCAAGAAAATATGATCATATAACACCAATTTTATCATCTCTACACTGGTTACCTATCAAGTTCCGTATCAATTACAAAGTACTACTACTGACCTATAAAGCCCTAAATGGTTTAGCTCCTGTGTATTTAATGGACCTTCTATCGCCCTACAATCCATCGCGTTCTTTAAGATCACTAAATTCGAGGCTTCTAGTCATTCCTAGGATATCTAAGTCCACTAAAGGAGGGAGGGCGTTCTCACATTTAGCTCCTAAACTCTGGAATAGCCTTCCTGATATTGTTCGAGGCTCTGACTCGCTGTCCCAGTTCAAAACTAGATTAAAGACGCATCTCTTCAGCCAAGCATTTACATAATGCTTACCTTTTATAATACTGCTGAATCAGATCAAATGCATTTAATACTATAAAACTTGAAGAGACTGTAGGTTATCTGTATAGGTTGCATAATATTTGCAGTCATTACGTTCCTGTGTACGTTCCTTGAATGACGGGTGGTTGGGCAGATATTGTGTTGCGGTAGGTAGTATGCCATACGGAACCGTTGTCCACTGAAACTGCCTATTCACGCACCAGTGGGGCTCGACAGCCTTAGTCAACGGGTTGGCGCGTATGGTTGGGTTGCGGAGAGATTGTGAGATTGTGGTTAGGTCTCAGCAGCAGTAGGGACGTATAGGTCAGTAAGCTGGGCTGAGTTGAGTGGGGGACGGAGGGGGGTGATTTTGGGACGCAAGAGTCACTGTCTTCATGTTTTGTCATTTACGCCTGTGTTATGGAAATCATCATTATGAACAGCAGCTACGCTAATTATTTTCCCTTTGCTTTTCTGCTGTTATCTCGGGACGCGAGTCCCGAGAAAATGGCGTTCGTCAGCTCCAGTTTGTATCCAGCCTCTCACGGAGACTTCAGATGCTCCAATCACAAAGCCTATGAAGTGACGACTCAACACGGGCGATATGGACTCTCTATGGTGGACGGCACTGATCCTCAACAACTCGTCTTAAGACCGGCGTGCATACTTGGACTTCCAAAAAATACTCTAAATGTTCCGATCCAATCTGACTTGTAATGCTGCCCGAATCATGCACTGTTCCTTCGTTGGCCAGAGGAGAACTGGCCCCCCGACTGAGCCTGGTTTCTCCCAAGGTTTTTTTCTCCATTCTGTCCCTGATGGAGTTTTGGTTCCTTGCCACTGTTGCCTTGGCTTTTGGCTTGCTTAGTTGGGGACATTTAATATTCAATAATATTATTGATCTGCCTTACTTAAGGTGGACGTTGACGCAATATCTTTTAGAAACAAACTTTGTTATATTGTTTTCATGTTATCACTGTGAAGCGGTTTGATACAATCTGTATTGTAAAAAGCACTATATAAATAAAGGTGACTTGACTTGACTTGACTTATGGGGTTGGTACAGCATGGGGGTGAGTAATTAATGGCTTAATTTTCATTTTTGGGTGAACTAACCCTTTAAGCATGAGATATCTTTGAAAATAAAGATACTGTATTTTTCTTATTCCATGCAAACAGCACAACAACTAACGAAAATTCGGAAGAATTGAATAATTCACTCACCCAACCAGAGAATAGGTATGCTACTCTGTGCTAGTAAAACGACATGTAAGAATGTCCTTACTTTTTGGTGAATGTGTTTGTTGTGGGTTAAAATGGACCTATTCGTATTTCAGTTCCAGTGATGACGAAGATGTGCTAATAAAGATGAAAAACCGCACTCTCTAGTAGCATCTCATAAATATTTATTTACCATGTCCACACAGACGCGTTTTGGCCTAAGCCATCATCAGTGAGTGTGTGGTGTGAAACAAAGAGATTGCTTTTCAACATTACAGGTGAACCCCATTAACATCCAATCAGCAACATCAGGTGCATCAAGTTCCCAACATAAGACCACGAAAAACATGAAAATCAAATTAATAAACTTAAATTACAAATTAAATTGTATTACAAAAAACAGTTTAACGTCAGTAGCCTACGTTATCAAAACGAATCATAAACAATGCTCAAAAAAAGAAGAAAAGAAAAAAGAAAACAAATATATAAGGAAATAAATGAATAAATAAAAATAAAAAACAGAAATAAACAACAAGTTAAACATGAAAATCAAATTAATAAATTTAAATTATTTACAAGAAACAGTTTGACGTCAATTCTTCATTTAGACCATTTGGGTATACCGTTTGAAGCGTATAAATCTCTCGTTGAAGGAGATAGCGCTCCCTATCCCCACCCCGTTGGAAAGATTGAACTAACTCGATGCCTTGAAATTTCAACGTACAAATGTCATGCCCAAATTCATTAAAATGTCTAGCCACTGGTGACTTAATGTCGTGATTACGTGTGTTACTTTTATGTTCGTGTAGTCTTATTCTCAACTCTCTTTTTGTTTTACCCACATAACAAAGCCCACATGGACATTTAAGTAAATACACAACAAAGGACGTGCGGCAAGTAATTCTCCCTCTCACAGAGAATTTCTTGCCAGTCCGTGGATGTAGGAAAGAATTACCTGTAATCATCGCATTACAATTTGCGCAACTCCTACAAGGAAAATTGCCCGGATCAAGGGCTGTAAGCCAGTTAGTAGGCGGAGTGTAAGAATCAGCTCTGACCAACATATCTCTCAAATTACGCGACCTCTTATAGGCAAAAAGTGGAGGGTTCTGAAAGGACTGGCCAATCTGTGTATCACTAGATAAAACATGCCAGTGCTTATTTACTATTGATTTAATCTCACCCGAAAGGGGAGAAAAAGTCGTAGATAAGACCACTCGATTGTCTATAGTAGCTGTTTTTTTCTGAAAAAGTGATTTACGTTCAATGCCACATACCCTATCCAAACTTGAATCGAGATTTACACTGTCGTAACCTTTAGAAAGGAAACGATCATATACTACTTTCACCTGGTTTTCGAATTCTTCATCAGTACTACAAATCCTCTTTATACGCAAAAACTGACTATACGGGAGGCTTTTTTTCATAGATGGAGGATGGTAACTTTTTGAATGTAAAAAATTATTCTTATCTGTGGATTTACGAAATACTGTTGTCTGTAAAGCCTGTCCAGTAGATCTAAAAATCTTAACGTCAAGAAAGGATATAGAAGACATACTGTGTTCCAAGGAAAATCGTATGGAGTCAAGTCTGGAATTTAGAAATTCATGAAATAGATTTAGTTCTTCAACTGTTCCACTGAAAATGAAAAACACATCATCAATATATCGAAACCAACATTTCAAACAGTGATGGAAAATATTACTTGGAGAATAAACAAAGTCTGCTTCAAACTTGCCCATAAATAGGTTTGCATAGTTAGGGGCAAATGGAGATCCCATCGCTGTACCTTTAACCTGAGGATAAAAACTGTTCTCAAATTTGAAATAGTTCATTGTCAGCACTGTATGTGCCAAATCCCACAGAAACGTTGTAGGAGGCTTATCAACATCTCTAGATTTTAGATAATGTTCTAATGCACATAAACCTAGATCATGTGGAATATTGGTGTACAGACTAGTTACATCCATAGTGCATAACAAATCATCATCAGATATATGGACATTTGTCAGTTTACTCAAAAAATCAGTAGTGTCCCTTAAATAGGAAGGTAATGTCCAGACAATTGGCTTGATGTACCAGTCTACATACTGAGAAATGGGTTCAGTTAGGGATTGGCAACCGGCCACGATTGGACGGCCTGGAATAATTCCTACACATTTTTTGTGGATTTTCGGCAAGGTATAAAATACCGGTCGTACTGGATGAGTTTGCAATAAAAAGTTAAATTCTTCCTTAGTGATGTGATTGTCTGATTCACCACCAATCAGAGTTCTTTTTATCATATTGAAGAAACGACTCGTCGGATCACAAGTAAGAGAAGAATAAAATTCCTGATCTCCAAGTTGATTCAAAATTTCATTGCGGTATGAATCCTTGTCTTGTATTACAACCGCACCACCCTTATCAGCAGGCTTAATTACAATCGAGACATCTTCACTAAGAGCCCGCAAAGCTTCACGTTCTCTAGTCGAAAGGGTAGGATAAAAATGTCGATCTCTTGTAAATAGATGAAAAACATCCTGATCAACCAACCGGCAGAACGTCTGAACCGAAGGGTTGGATACAGGGGGCATAAATGTACTTTTTGGCCGAAAACGGCTCTTCTCCAAATGTTCTTTAGGATAGGTTCTAACTGTGGGCTGGACTGAGCTGGTTCCATAAGTAAAAAATGACTTCAATTTAATTGATCTAAAGAATTTAAAAAGTTCAATTTTGGTCAAAAAGGGATCAGTATATTTAGAAGGAACAAAAGAAAGACCTTTTGACAGAACGTCAGTCTCTTCCACACTGAGTGGTCTTTGTGACAGGTTTACTATATTGGATACCTCTGTGTCCGCCCACGTCGTCCTGCGAACTCGGTGTTTCTTACCGACCCCTCCGTGTCGGTCTCCTCTTTTGTTTTGTGACGGAAGTCCTTGTCTGCCCTCTTGAGATAAAAAACGATTGGCAGTACCTGTAGATGTGTAGTCGCTTCCAGATTCATCGGTAGAGAGGCCACTGGAGAGAGTCCGTGGTATGACGTGAGGTACGCATAATACGCGCAGGTACAGGGTTGGACAGCCACTGGTAGACCCGATTGTTTTTGTAATCCAAGGTGTCTCGGCGGTATTTCCGTAGTTTCACTTCTGATAATTCCTTTTTGTAACCATCCAAAAACGCGGTGCAACAATCATCAATTTATTTTAATTGTTGAGTGTCAAATTTACTCTTCATTTCACGTTAAACTGTTTTTTGTAATACAATTTAATTTGTAATTTAAGTTTATTCATTTGATTTTCATGTTTTTCGTGGTCTTATGTTGGGAACTTGATGCACCTGATGTTGCTGATTGGATGTTAATGGGGTTCACCTGTAATGTTGAAAAGCAATTTCTTTGTTTCACACCACACACTCACTGATGATGGCTTAGGCCGAAACGCGTCTGTGTGGACATGGTAAATAAATATTTATGAGATGCTACTAGAGAGTGCGGTTTTTCATCTTTATTTTGATTACTGTGTTATAACTCGCACCCATAAAACGTATTGGGAGTTGAGCGCGCCTGTTTTCAGCACTATTGAAGATGTGCTAATGGCAATCGAACTATCCTTTCAGGTTTGTGTGCATGACATTTTTACTTTTACAAACATTTTCAAAGAAATAACAAATTCGAATTTTGTACACTAGCAGGGTTGCGTGTCCTCAGGACAGTCAGCAGCAGATGTGTCACAGGAGGCTGGAGGTGATTCAGCTTGTACTCCACTTCAGACTGAAGATCCACTGTATGTATATTTCTGGTTATTTGTTTTGTGACTGGCAAATTCAGTGCTTTATGCCTTAACGGCTAAGAGTGTTGTTTTTAAACAGACATGAAGTTGTCCTCTCAAGTGATGAAGAGGATGTGCATGATGTAAGTTTAACAGTGTTGAAACAAAATGCTGTTAGTTATTTGGTAAGCGTTTAGGAATTTACAGTCCTTGTAATCTTGCATGGATATAGTGATCCGTGGAATATAAATTGTGTTAATAAATTGTTAACAAGGTCGAACAGTACTTGCTGATAGGCGGCTGCTTTCAAACACGCTGTTGCGTTTTATGTTTGTGTGCACTTTTAGTAAAACATATCTAAGATTTCTGGGGTTTTTTTCATTAAGATCTCAAGCACAGTAAAAGCATCAGATTGTTACATAATTATGCTCACATATGAATTAACATAATCACTCACATTAACATGCATATACATATAAACAACTAAATAAACTAGGAAAAAAAGAAAAGAAAAAAGTTTTATCCAAAGGTTGTCTCCTTAAAATAATATAAAAATGGGCTCCAAGATTTCAAGAAAAGATCAGGTTTTTCATTCTGACTCCAAATGTAATCTTTTCAAGTTTGAGGGAAAAAAGTAGGTCAAAACCCCACTGACGGTAGGTTGGAGGAGATGGCAGCTTCCTAGGGTTGGGGTCTATTACTGTGGAAAAAAATTCCTGAGAAACAACTAAAAAACGATGCTCTACCTTAAATTGAATAAGTCTATGCCTGGAGCTCTAAGATTTCTTTTTACAACATGTTTTTGCAGCATTGTAGTCAAATACAGACATGTTAAAATTCTAAGTTAGTTTAGTCTGAATCTGCTTAACATTGTATAAAAAAACAGGTGTTTTTGTTCTACAGACTTGTGAATCTTTGCATCATAAATCCAATGTAATTAAGAGATTCATTGTGCAGTGTAGCCACTATTTTTTGTCATATTTTTTTATTGTTCACGTTATTGCTACTTTTTTTTTTTTTTACAGCTTATCAGTCATTTTTGATGTAACATACAAGAAAAAGACGTCCGTTCTTCGATTTCTGTTGAGTTGTAATTTGCACTTATTTTATTGAAACTAACGTTACTTCGACTTGATCAGCAACTTGTGACATTTATTGTGTGACCCTTTCAAAGGATTGACTGGAGATGAAAACTCAGACGAAAGGAAAGGTTTGTCAAATGCTTTAATATGATATTTTTTATATATTTATGACTGAATTGTTATTTATTGTGTGACTGACAGATGAGTTGAGCAGCTTTACTGACATAATTGTGACACTAAATTTAGGATTTATCCTAAATAAATAGCCTAATTTAGTGATATTTTAAATTGTAAATGTATGTCCTAGATAAACCAATTGCATCTAAATCGGATAGCAGTGATTATCATATTCAATAAAATGTTTTTATTTTTGTGTTCACAGATGCTGTGATTGCTCGTTTTGAAGGGACCACTCCTTCTCAAGTCAGGGCTGTACTTCGACAGAAGTGCAACAATGAGAGTTATGCAAAAAAAAAAAAAAAATCAGGAAAGTGGTGTCTTTAAAGGCGATAAGAATTAAATGACCATTAGACTGAAGTGACCTACCAAAGGGGTTGTTAATTAAAGTTCATGCAGTTCTTTATTTGTTGTCTGTTAAAATGTGAAAAATTTATACGGTAAGTTAACTTTTTTGAGTTTATTTTTTTCTAAGGGATTTAATTATGCAATATTGATACTTGTTTGATTCTAATTTTACAAAAATAAACTAAGATTTTCCTCATCATTTGTTTTGTTTTCTGATTAATGTATTTGTTTGTTTGGACTTACAACTTTATTAATTATTCATTCATTAAATGTACTTGTGCAAAACAAAAAATTAGATTCATAATTTGACTACCAAACTGTTTTATTGTCAGTGTAAGCATTGTGGTTTTTGTTTGTTTGCCATGCATTAAACTGAAATTAATACATGTTTAATTAACTAGTTTTTCCCCCCAGTATTTTTAGAAGTACATAATAACCATATTTCACAGACAATAGGAGTAGTTAAAGTACATACTGTAGAAAGATGCATTAAAATCACTCTTCAGTTCAACTGATTGCATTTAATTTAAATTGATATATTTTAATTTATTTTGAAAATATGTATTTGTGTTTGAAACATTACATTTAATTAAGAATCCGAGAAATCCTGTCAGCGACCCCAGCTAGCAGGTTATCATACTGGCCACCCGTCATCCTTAATTACACTGGAAACAGCTGTCATCCAGGCGCAGTCCCTAGAGAAGACGGTAAAATTCACTGAGTTGTGGGTGCCTCTGGATGGTGCTGTGAACACAGATACGCTTTGTGCGCACGCATCAGATCTGTCAGTCAGTGCAAGTAAGATCGTTTTGTTTACATCAGCATAAGTTTGTAAATCACATTTCAATGGTTCAGACTTTTTGCCATCGAGAATTCGCTATGAATATTTACAAAGTTGGAATACTGTGCTTTAAAACGATACCAAACTTGTGCTGAAATTTACATTTTTACTTGTTTTTCCTGTAGCTCATAATTAGCCTGTGCGCATTCTAACTCATATTGCCAGCATGGGTCACAATTATTTCCATTTAACTAGGATAAGATTACATTAATTTTTTACCACTGAATTGTTTCAAATCTCTCTGAAATCACAACCCAGCACTAAAAAATATATATAAATGCCTCATTCATTCATTCAGTTCTCTACGTTACACATATCATTAAAAACGAATAACTCTTGTTTAATTTTAAAATGTGAATGTAAATGTAAATATGTATATGTAAAAAATACATCGTTTTTTTTTTTTTTTTTTGCAAAAAAAAAAAAAAACTTGCAACAATAAGGGAGCGATCCCTAGCATAAGTGCAGGTGCTGCAGGGGGATTTCCAATGCCCACAAAGAAAATAGATGGTAGCTTTTTTGTGGAATTGGGGGGAAAACCGAGTCAGAATCGGGGAAACGTGGGCTTAAAAAGCAAAGGCTTCATTTGCTCTTTGCTATCGAGCTTCTAGGCTGAATGACTTAACTCTCTGCTGCTCGGTGGGAAAAGACTACCCTCGACAAGGTTCCATGGTGTAATGGTTAGCACTCTGGACTCTGAATCCAGCAATCAGAGTTCAAATCACGGTGGGACCTTCATTTACCAGGAATGTGCGCAGGACCCCGTCCAAAAAAAACTTTTCGACAGCAGTGAGCCGCAACAGCACATCTAGGGAGTGCCCCTTGAAGTGAGCGTGAAGGACACCACGTGGAGAATACAGGCATCTATCCCGCTACCTCTCGCATGCTAAGCGAGCGCTCTAACATTTGAGCCAATTCCCCTCGAACTGGAGAAAAGGTGTCCATCGCTCTCAAAGTCAATGGCGAGGAGCAATCCCTAGCATGAGTAAAGCAAAGCAGGCGAAGAGAGGCCGGTTAGCTCAGTTGGTTAGAGCGTGGTGCTAATAACGCCAAAGTCGTGGGTTTGATCCCCGTACGGCTAAACTACCATCAGACCTTGTTGAAATAGCTCAGTTGGGAGAGCGTTAGACTGAAGATCTAAAGGTTCCTGGTTCAATCCCTGGTTTCGGCAGAGGAACCGTGTCCATGTGTTTTCGTTGGGATCCAGTGACCAAACGCCACCTCCTTTCTACCCGATTCCACCTAGCCTCATCGCTATCTGCCTCTCAGATGGCTATACGGTGGTTCCATGGTGTAAAGTAACAAGTTTCCCTCCAGCTCACGCTGGAAGTGTAATAAACGTAGGTCGTGTGCCCACTATGAAGTACACACCCCTCCACACAAACACTGTTCCCACAGTATCAGTTCTCCCACCAGCTCGCGCTGGAAGTGTGATAAATGCAGGTTGTGTACACACTATGAAGTACGCACACCTAGACACAGACATTGTACCAGTGGCCCCTCCAGCCCATGCTGGAGATGTAATGGATGTAGGTTGTGTGCCCACTATAAAGTAGGCACCCCTGCACATAAGCACTGTTCCCACAGTATGAGAAGCACAAAGCAGCTGGGCCCCTATCACAGAGCGACCCGTCCCCAGACATCATTCAACCCCTAGCTATGCGGGCCAAGGCCTGGGAGGTCATCCCCGGTATGTCAGAATTGGTGTTGAACATAATAAAACGAGGCTACTCGCTACAGTTTGCTCGTAGACCTCCGCGCTTTATAGCCGTGGTTGAGACGACAGTAAGAAGTTTTGAAACTGTTAGAAAAAGGGGCTGTGGAGCCAGTCCCTCTATCACAAAGCGAGTCAGGCTTTTACAGTCGCTACTTCCTCGTTCCAAAAAAGGATGGTGGCCTCAAGCCCATCCTAGGCCTCAGACACCTGAACAAAGCACTTATGACACGCCGGTTCAGGATGTTGACAACCATACAAATCCTCGTGCAAATTCGCTCAGGGGATTGGTTTTTCTTAGTGGTTCTGAAGGATGCTTATTTTTACATCCAGATAACGCCCCATCACAGGCCATTCTTGAGATTCGCCTTCGAGGGGCAGGCTTGCCAATACAAAATAATAGGTCTCAGGATCGATGCTTGCAAAAGCACACTGTCTCTCAGCCATAGTATTTTTTTCCTGGGAACAGTGATAGACTCTATACAAATGAGAGCGCGCCTTACATCTGGGCTCAGCATCCTCAGTACTCCAGCTAGGACTACTGTACATGCGTCCTCTCCAGCGCTGGCTAAAACCCTGTGTACCAACTCACACGTGGCGATCTGGCCACTTACAAATCAGAGCGAGCCACAGCTGTATCAAAGCCCTGGCTCCCTGGAAGGCAGCCGACTGGTATCAGTCCGGCGTGAGTATGGGTGTGGTTTCAAAGAGAAAGTGATCTCGACAGACCTATGTTGGGGGGCCCTATACGAGGGCAGGCCCATATCCGGCCTATGGTCAAGTCCGGAGAGGGGGGTTTGTTCAGACATGGTGCTCGGTAGAATGCGACTCGAGACTGCGTCTCTGCCTGTCGGAGATTTTTTTTCTTTTTTAAACCGTCAGCTGGCTCTAACCAGTTTTTTTACTGAGTGTGTCTGACACTTTCTTGCTGTATTTCATAAAAAAAAATAAAGGAAGTAGTGGTATAAAACTATATTACAAATTAATTAGCTACACACACAAACTCTGCCAGTCATCAGACTTTTTTTTTAACCGTCTGCTGGCTCCAACCAGTTTTTTAACTGTTAAAAAAATTATAAGTTAAAAAAAGAAAGTTATGTTGAGTATGAAAACTCTTGTTCATTACATTTTACTTCATAATTGCAACCGCATTTGTTGTATTTATTGTAGCAAAACTTGTTCTGTATATAGTTCATTTGTTATACTGATCAAAACCATTGATCTGAAGCCCAATGCTGATGCTGTCATGTAAATATAGTTTTCTAATCAGCAATAAATATAACAATTTCTGATCAACCCATATCAATTGCATGCTTAAAATAACATACTGGTTAAAGCCCCGCCCATTTCAAGACAACCTGACCCACTTCCAGGTTAAATCCCGTCCACTTCCGGGTTAGGCCCTGCCCAGTCCGAGTACAGATACAGATAATTAATATGGTTAACAGATACAGATACAGATAATGCTGTACTCACTCATCCCTATTTTCTACCATATCTAAAAGGCCACCACGTCCTGGTCCGGACGGACAACATGGCAGTGGTGTCCTACATAAACGCCAGGGTAGTCCTCAGGTCGAACAACCTGCACACCATGGCCGAGAGTCTCATTCTATGGGCTCAGCACAACCTGCACTCGAGACAGGCATGATTCTCTGAGTTGGCGCAGCTGCTGGAAACAGCCCCATGGCCGATACCGCTGAGGAGAGATCTCCTCACGCAGGCGAACGGGAAAATTTGGCATCCCCCTCCCGACTTCTGGGCCCTTCACTTATGACCCCTCAATGGGTATCCGGGTGTCTCCCGGAAAGGGTGCTAAAGACCATCACTCAAGCGAGAGCGACCTTCAACTAGGCGTCTCTACTCTCAAAAGTGGGTAGTATTCTCCGGCTGAGAATACTAGAGTCTGGACCCCTACTCGTGCGTGGTATCAAGTGTACTCGCCTTCTTGCAAGAGCTTTTGGACGCGGGTTGTACCCCCTCCACGCTCAACATTTACATTAACATTTCATTTGGCACATGCTTTTATCCAAAGTGACTTACAAATGAGGAGAGTAATACTGTAACGCAGCTGACGTCAAGCAGGCGAAGACAATGATGTAGCGAACCCAAGTGCAGTATATTTACAGTGAAAATTAGTGATGTTAAGCCTTGTTCATACTATCGCCTTGCTCCTCAGCGAGAGTGTCCGCTGCCTGAACGTGCACCTCCCCAAATGGACGAGGCATTTATACTTGACGCGCTCGCCGCTGTACTATTTTGTGAAACGACAGGGGGCAATTCAGAGTAATTGTAATTGTTTATTTGAGTACACTTCATCAAAACCAGACTACAAATGAATCTATAGCAGTAAACCTTGAGATTGATTATTGTTAGAACAAAATAAATTGATATGAGAACTGTGGCGAACAGGACAAGGCAGAGCGCCGGTGGCGATATTAATAATGAGCGACACCTGCGCGACGCATCGGTCTCGTATCTCTCACGGAGGAGCAGAAGCATAAAAGGAGGAGTGACGATGGTGAAGGACGAGAGAGGCCAGGCCTGGATTTTATTTGATGGTTTGTTTCTGTTTTATGTGGCAGCAGGACCAACAGTATATTCATGTAGATTTTTACCAGTACATTAATTCACTAAAGATTAATCAAATAATGCGGTGGTATGCTCATTATTATATTTAGTTTATGCACTTTTATCTATAATTTAAATTTATATTGTCCTTTCATAGCAATATTGAAATTTATGAATCAAATATATGAGTGATGTCTCTACTTTCATACAGATACATAAAATGGTGCTATTTTAAAATGCTGAACAAGTACAACATCTTTTCACACAAATAGGGTCTCACATCTGAATGATTTATTAGGTGTGATGGTAAGTGTGATGACAAAATATATATTTTTTATACTGATCACAATTAAGTTGCATCCCTCCAGAGTAAATGCACAGGTGATCTTTTGAAAATTCTCAGTATTCTTAAAGGGTAACTAAACACTAAACCAACTAGTTTAAATTAATGATCTGTAAGACTGGGGCTTTATTAGTGCTGTTCATTGATTCGAGTAACTTTTTTGACATTTGGGTATAAAGTGTTTTAATTCTACAATATATGGTGTAAAAACGTCTGAGTGCTGCCCTCTTTAGGTTGAACGGTGGCAACTGCAGTTGAATTTTCCTATTGGATGTTTGCGGTAGTTCGTGACGGTAGCGGTGTGAGCTGGCGTAAGCAGGTTTCAGCTCACCACGCCCTTGGCAGTATAAAAAACATATTGTTTCGTCAAAACCACTGTAGGGAGTCAGGAGTTGGAATTGCGAGTATTGAAAACGATCAGGATAGAGTATCCGTTCATCCCCTCTATCTCTGCTGGGCTCCGCCCACTTTTTCAGCATTTTTCAAATATTGCCAGTGGGTGGAGTCAGGCTCTGACCAGGGGTTTAGTTACCCTTTAACCTCTTGTCACACTGAAGAACACTGACATTTCTTACCAGAAGAATGGGGCTAATGACGTTTCAGGTCTGTGTGAAATGAAGACACTTGTAAGGCCGCTCTCTAGTGTGAACTCTCATGTGAGTCTTTAGGTTTGCTTTGTTTGAGCGAGTCTTTCCACAGTGATGACACATGAAAGGCTTCTCTCCAATGTGAGTTATTACATGATTCTTAAGGTGATTGCTGTCTGTGAAACTCATTCCACACTGATGACATATAAAACAGTCCTCTCTTGAGTGAATCCTCATGTGGAAATCAAGGTTTACTTTACGTTTGAACCTCTTTCCACACTGATCACATGTGAATGACTTCTCTCCAGCATGCATTCTTGTGTGGGCATTAAGGGATCCTTGATGTGTAAATCTCTTTCCACACTGAGAGCATACGTAAGGCTTCTCTCCAGTGTGAATTCTCATGTGGACTTTAATTGATGCTTTATGTGAAAAACTCATTCCACACTGTTGACAGGTGAAAGGTTTTTCTCCAGTGTGAACTCTCATGTGTTTTTTAAGGTTTCCTTTTTCAGAGAAACCTTTTCCACACTGTTGGCAGGTGTAAGGCTTCTCTCCAGTGTGAATTCTCATGTGGACTTTAAGGTTTCCAGGTTGAATGAAACTCTTTCCACACTGAGGGCATGTGTAAAGGCTCTCTCCAGTGTGAACTCTCATGTGGATTTTAATTGTTGCTTTATGTGTAAAACTTTTTCCACACTGTTGGCAGGTGTAAGGGGTTTCTCCCGTGTGAAGTCTCATGTGCTCTTTAAGACTTCCTTTTCCAGTGAAACTCTTTCCACACTGGGGGCATGTGTAAGGCTTCTCTCCAGTGTGAATTCGCATGTGATTTTTAAGGTTTTCTTTTTTAGTGAAACCTTTCCCACACTGAGGACATGTGTAAGGCTTCTCTCCATTGTGAATTCTCATGTGGTCTTTAAGGTTTCCATGTTGACTAAAACTCTGTCCACACTGAAAGCAGGTGAAATAACTTCTAGTTCCAGTATTTTGACATCTTTTTTGTGAGGACATCTTTTCAGTCTGCGAGCAATATTGTTCTGCAGTTATGAAATCATGATGTTTCTCCTCCTTTACATCATTCAGTTCTTGACTCTCCTCTTTCAGTGGCATCCGATCTAAGGTAAAAAAAAGACAAATGCACGTTTATCCCCAGTTTAATGGCACAAAGCAACAAACATCAAAACATTTAGACCAGTGGTTCTAAATGTTTCTGGGGCCATTATCCAGGCCCCTTATCGCCCCCATCAAATAAAAGAGTCAAAAATGTTGTCCCCTAAATATTATTGTTGATTATTATTTTGTGTGTATTAGCCAAATCACATATGGTAGTCCCTATTGCATCAGCTGTTTTTCTTATTATTATCTTATTATTATTCCTCTCCAATGCTAGATTATGGCAGCCCTATGAACCATACCTTCCAAAATTATGAAATTTCAGACAAACTGCCAGTCTGCCATTTTGACATTTTTCATAAAGTGTGATATTTTATAAATTATTTAACATTGGCACAAAATTTGGTAGTGTTCAGCAGACATTAATTGTTGTGTTCAGCATTTGAAATGTTGTCTGAAATTTATTTTCTCAATAAACACATTATTTTCTCTGGTATAAATACATTCCTTGGTTTGTGACAGAGGGTTCCCTGCTCCTAGAGAGCTACAGTCCCTCTCTATCGGTCTGCCTTGCTGCTGGTTTGCGTCTGTATGCTCCGTATAGCTTTCTGTTTTGAATATCTATTTACTATCATTCCTTGCTGTTTTTATTTGCTAAATTTAACTTATTCATCAACATATATTAGATATTGTCTAATATTGCCTATCACATTAATCTGACATCGCTAGCTTTTATCTAAATCGTTATCGCTAGCACAACACGCTAGTATCTCGCTAGCCTGTTAACCTGCCATCCGTGCTTGCAGTCTTTTTTTCTTGCGCATGCGCTCGCACTTTTTACGAGTCTATCAAACTACTAAGGTAAGTAGGATCAGTCAACAAACACGGTGAGTAATGTCTTCTCCTGTTTTTGCCACTAGAACTTCGTGTCACATGTATAGTATAGCATTCTCTGTCAGCAATGAAGGATTTAAGCCCCTCTTGAAAAAGAGCAATCTGGATAAGACTATATTAAGCAATTATAGACCGATCTCAAATCTTCCTTTCAAGATCATTGAAAAAGTTGTCCTCAATCAGCTGAACAAATTCTTAAGCTTGAATGGATACTTTGACAATTTTCAATCTGGATTCCGATCGCATCACAGCACAGAGACAGCGCTCATAAAGATAATAAATGATATTCGCTTAAATACTGATACAGGCAAATTATCAGTGCTGGTACTACTCGACATCAGTGCTGCATTTGACACTGTCGATCACAACATACTTCTTGACAGGCTGGAAAACTGGGTGGGGCTTTCTGGGATAGTCCTAAAATGGTTCAGGTCATACTTAGAAGGGAGAGGTTATTATGTGAGTATAGGAGACCATAAGTCTGAGTGGACATCCATGACATGCGGAGTCCCTTAAGGCTCAATTCTTGCACCACTCCTATTCAACCTGTATATGCTCCCAATGAGCCAAATAATGAGAAAGAACCGAATCTCTTACCACAGCTATGCAGACGACACACAGCTCTACTTAGCCCTATCGCCTAACGACTACAGCCCCATTGACTCCCTGTGCTAATGCATTGATGAAGTAAACAGTTGGATGTGCCAAAACTTTCTTCAGTTAAACAAAGACAAAACTGAAGTCATTGCGTTTGGAAACAAAGAGGAAGTTCTTAAGGTGAATGCATACCTTGACGCTAGGGGTCTAACAACTAAAAATCAAGTCAGTAATCTTGGTGCGTCTATAGAGTCAGACCTTAGTTTCAGTAGTCATGTCAAAGCAATAACTAAATCAGCATACTATCATCTGAAAAATATTGCAAGAATTAGATGCTTTGTTTCAAGTCAAGACTTAGAGAAACTTGTGCATGCTTTCATCACCAGCAGGGTGGATTATTGTAATGGACTCCTCACTGGCCTTCCTAAAAAGACCATAAGACAGTTGCAGCTCATACAGAACGCTGCTGCCAGGATTCTGAGCAGAACCAGAAAATATGAACATATCACACCAGTCCTCAGGTCTTTACACTGGCTCCCAGTTACATTTAGGATTGACTTTAAAGTATTATTACTGGTATATAAATCATTCAATGGGTTAGGACCTCAATAGATTGCAGATATGCTCACTGAATATAAACCCAACAGATCACTCAGATCATTAGGATCACATCAGTTAGAAATACCAAGGGTTCACTAAGCACGGAGAGTCTGCTTTTAGCTATTATGCTGGAACCAGCTTCCAGAGGAGATCAGATGTGCTCCTACAGTAGTCACATTCAAATCCAGACTCAAAACACATCTGTTTAGCTATGCATTTACTGAATGAGCACTGTGCCACTGTTCGTCCGACTGTTTTTACTGTACTTTATTTTATTTTTTAATCTAAACTGTTTTAATTATTCTTATTTGTTTTGATTATTTTAATTTCTTTATTCTAAACTGTTTTAATTATTGTTATTTCTTTTTATTTTTTATTTTTATTTCTTCTATGTAAAGCACTTTGAATTACCATTGTGTATGAAATGTGCTATATAAATAAACTTGCCTTGCCTTGCCTTGCCTACATGTGATAAATGCAGGAAGACAGTCAGGCTGACGGAGAAGATTTCTGTACCAGAGTCACGCATCCAAACTTTAATCGAGGATAGTAAGAGTGCAAAGGCTTTAGTTACTGCTTTGGATGCGACTAGCTTAGTTAACGCTGTACATTGTTCGGTTCCAGCTGTAGAGCCTGTGCAGCAGGGCAACTGGGTGACCGTGATGGTTATATAATTTGACATTTTCCATTCATTTTCCAATAATTTGCTTGTCCACCATTTTTAAAGGGATACTTCACCTCTAGTATTGAACATAATTTTTTTGGTTGTGTGACGTCACTCCACCCTATTTCTTTCAAATCGCTCCAAACCAGTGTCATCAATTTCTTATTTGTTTAAATTATCTTGTAAATTGTATTGACCTGCACACATGATTTTACTACTTTTTTAGTATTTTATCTCAGAGCACATGCTTACCTTTTTCACAGCCAGACGCCCCTTCCTGTTTTCTTTTCCCACTGTGCAGTGCTTAGGGTAAACAAATGTTTTTAAGGGGGCAGAAAGACTTTAAATGTCTGTAAGCTGTTAAAATAATTCAGAAAATTTAAGACACTACACAAGTAAAAAAAAAAAAAAATTAATAATGTATTGGACAAAATTAAAGCATCAGTCACACGTAGCCAATACAGCCAGAGTAGTGACAGTACATGAAGTCAGGTAAAGTGGGACACTTTTTGGTAAATTGCATTTTAAACAACCTAAATCAGTTAGAATGTTTTAAAATTGTATGTGTTTTGTTTAAATAGATTGTAATGAAGGCCACTATGGTGAAATTTTCCCAATTTATGTATTTATTAACAAACTGTTCATCTTTAAACACCATCTGGCACCCTCTTCACCAAACTGGAAGCAATCAGGTTGAGTGGGACACTTTGTTAGGGAAAGTGGGACACTATTTTATGGTTAAAATGAACATGGGAAATATAACCCCAATTCCAATGAAGTGTTCCCTGAACTGTTCGTAGGGGAGGAACGGCAGCTTTTTGGGGCGGACACCAGCAGGCTTACGCACTTTGGTTGTTTTTGGTTTCTTTTTGTCTGCTTAAAAAAACCAGGGATGCCATTTCATTTTGGCGTACTGGAACGCAATACTCCGTATATAACTGCGTTCCAGGGGGAACCCCCTTTCAGTTTAACAAGGCTAGCCAATTCCCTCTCAGCCTGAGCTGAGGGCAGGGGGCTCTTACCTGAGGCACGGCGGTAGCCACTCACCAGCCCTTTCACTCGCCTTTACAGTGTTGATTTTGGGATGTTCCATGCCCTGGCTAAAAACCTTCATTTTGGTTTGTGTCCTTCAGTCACCTCCTGCTCATATTCTTCAATAGCCCCTGTCATTCTCTCTTCACTCCACTTGTTTAGTGTTCTTCCTTTCCTACTTTGCTGTCTTTTCCTTTTCTGTATCGCTTTCTTCTGTCTCTCTCTGACTGTCCCTCTCCTCTCTGTATGGGTGCCATCTTGTGTATATTGACGTTACCAACCTAAAATTTTATATTCAGACACATTATTATTACTTATAACTTTAAAATGTTATCTTTTGTTCATGAAATGGCTGCACTGCATTTGCTAGCATTAGCCCTAAAACTGTCCCACTCAACCTGAAATGCACTGTCCCACTCAACCTAACACGGTCAGGTTGAGTGGGACAGTGCTGTGAATCTAATTTTCATAAATATTTTTAACAGTTAGATGCTCATTGTTATTAATCTCCAATAGAGAGACAGTATAAATGTCTGTAAAAGCAAAAGTTTTATTGTTACATCATAAGTGACGGAATTATCAACCTATATGTTCATCGTAACGGCACAAATCGAGCGGCACAGTTTTGTAACGATTTGGACCATGGGATGTACAGTTATGTAACTGTACTTAAAACGTTTATTTTTTTAATGTTTAAGAGGGGATCGTAGTTGCAATGTTTCTTTCAATGGCACAAATCGAGCACAAACGAACGACACCGGTTTAGATGAGGTGGGGTGGAGAGTGACGTTACTGCCCCGAATTACATTTGTTATTTCTAAAGGAGGGGATATAGATACAATGTTAATTTTAACGGCACAAATCGTCACAAACCAAGCACAAACGAACGACACAGCTTTTGTGCGATTTAGACGAAATGGGGTGGAGAAAGACGTCACAGCTTCCCAATTAAATTTGATATATCTGCGAAAGGAAAATAGATACAATGTTTGTTTTCACGGCACAAACCGAGCACAAACGAATGACACTGGTTTGGAGCAAATTGAACAACATGGGGTGGAGAGTGACGTCACACAACCAAAAGAAAAAAGTTCATTATCTCAAACACCAAACCAGCACAAACGTTCGTTTTTGCGGCACAAATCAGCACAAATGAATGGCATAGTTTTGGAGATTATTTCGTTTTATGGGGTGCCAACTTCACGGAGGTGCTACAAGCTACTAATATGTTAAAGTTTTTAAGATACTGTCAAGCTACCCCTCTGAAAAAGTAGTAAGCTACACTACAAGTTACTAGCTAGCTACATCGAAACTACTTCAAATTTATAAAAACAAAACAAAAAAAAACAATGACATTGTATATTACAAATTAGGGATGCACCGATACCATTTTTTTTTTGGAACTGATCCGATACCAAACATTCTGAGTATCAACCGATACCGATCCGATACCAGCACGGGTTTTTTTTAATCGATTAGAATTTTGTAGAATCTGTGTTGAACTGCTAATCACTCTTTTGTGTGTTAATATATTTTTTGTGTCTGTATTAAAGGGTTAGTTCACCCAAAAATGAAAATTAAGTCATTAATTACTCACCCCCATGCTGTACCAACCCCGTAAGACCTTCGTTCATCTTCGGAACACAAATGAAGATATTTTTGATTAAATTGAGAGGTTTATCACTCCTCCATAGGCTCCCTAAGGGAATGAATCCTGACGGCCCAGAAAGTCAATGAAGAAAATGTTTAAACATTCCATGTGACAACAGTGGCTCAACTATAAGTTTATCAAGCGACGAGAATACTTTTTGTGCGAAAAAACAAACAAAATAACGACTTTATTCGACTATTCCTTTTCTTCCTTGTAGGCCTGAAACGAGACTTCAAGAGATTTCCACGACGCATGCGCGAGAATTGCGATCTCCTTCAACTACTTCAGTTAAGTTCTCGCGCGTGCGTCGTGGAAATCTCTTGAAGTCTCGTTTCAGGCCTACAAGGAAGAAAAGGAATCTTCCTTTTTTTGGCTTCCAAAAAAAGATGTCTGAATTTGGAGCTTTCTAGACTGAGAAAAGCCAGAAAATGTATTTTTGGCTTATGTGGATGAAAGACAACAACTCCCAGAATGCACTTGCTTTGCTGCTCTAGGAGGCCACGCCCACCGGTAACAGAGCGCAGTAGTTAAACAACAAGTCCAGGCTACTAGTGAGTTTCCGTGATGAGTCTCCCCGGGATTTCGAGATCGCCCAAAATGTCCGGGATTCGGCTTTTGCGTTCTACAGTCGCCATTCATTATGTTTACTGTGGCGAGCAGGACGAGACTGAGGGCCGCGGGAGAACGGCGCGAGTTCGGTGGCGTGATTACCGATGAGCGACACATGTGAGACACACCGCTCGCGTATCTCTCACGGAGGAGCGGGGATTTTCTTAGCAATGTTAAGACGCACATCAACGGATCACTTGTTTAGCGTTCATGTAAACACTAAGTTACATTCAGATTCACCAATCAGAATGAATTCAGTTAGATTGAAACAAAAGGTGTGCATGTAAACAATGAATGGCGACTGCAGAAAGCAAAAGCTGAATACCGGACATTTTGTACGATCTCGACGGCCGGACATGTCTGGGAAAAAGAGGATGAACGGTAACCCCTACTACTCAGCTTTCTCCTACTAAGTTACTCAGCTTTCTCCACAGAACAAGAGCCTGCTAGCTTAGCTTCCAAAAAAAGATGTCTGACACTATGTGTCCATTCTGTGAGTGAGATCCCAGCCTCTATGGGCGGGTTGAGAACATGCGGTACTACTGACTGTAGTCTTTAGCCTCTGGCCAAAAAATCCTCTGATGACGCAAAAAGACGATTTTTGCGTCATCGGAGGATTTTTTTCCAGACAAAAAATACATAAATCTCTCGTCTCAGGGGGATATAAGGGTGGAAAGCACGGTAATTTGAAAATACTACAGGTTTCCTACTAATACACAGCTTAATGCTGAATCCTGAAGTATCCCTTTAAGTATTTGCAAAAGAAAATTCATTGATACGCCTACAAATCTATTCCAATTTTCTCCAAAATCTGCTCTGATGAACTTTAGACCGAGCCGCACAGAAATGACTGAAAATGTTTTTGATATTCTGTTCTATTTCCAAGAAAAGTCTTTTAGAAGTTGACCATTTCTATGTTTGTTGACCTATTCTATGTTAGCCTAGTATAACTTGTGATTAACTGGTGAACATGCCAAACCATTGGCCATTCTTTCTAATATGGCCCTTCAGCTTTCCGGCTAAGTTTGCTTAGCATGCTAATCAGTTTAAATTTTTACATGTTATTGTGTGCTCATTCTCACATTGAAAGTGCTCCTCAGGATGAACATAAATGAATGAGCAACAATGAGCAACAAACATCCTGCCTGGCTCCTAAACTAGGATTGTCCAGGACTCTGTTTGTATAATTAAAGGCGTGTTGGTTCAGAAAAACAGTCTTGTTTCTCAAATAATAGTTTGTTGACTAAAATGAATTGAATGACAACTAGGCTAAAGGTCCATGTAGTCTTCAAGTGAAATTGAAGAACAAACTATTGTTGGGAATACAAACAAAATCAGGCCCAAACAAAGTTAGTTTGGATTTAGTTTCAGGAGTTCGAAACAGCTTGCAAACTCCGGCTGGTAAACGCCAACTACTTTTGGTACTACTATTATGGTTCTCTCTATTAGTGTTACTGTACCTTAGCGCTACATTTGACACTATCGACCACAAGTTAATCGAAAAATCTCGATAACTCGAAAATTACGTTGGCATTTGTGTAACTTCATTAGCATGGTTCAAATCATACTTCTGACCATTATCAATTTGTTGAAGTAAATGTAGAGGTTTTGATCACAAGTTCAGTGTGTCAGTAAGCTCAGTGCTAGGACCGCTGCTGTTCACTCTGCATGCGACCCTTGGGAGATATCATTAGGAAGCATGAAATTTAGTTTTCACTGTTATGCTGATGCTCCTCAGCTCTATATTTATACAGCCTGACTAAACATACCAATTCACATAACTAACTGAATGCATAACTGATATAAAAAATTGGAGACACATAATTTTCTACTACTAAACTACTAAAAAAGAAGAATCCGATCGGTCTGTGCAGCGCTGCTTCAGGTCGAACACACTTTTTGTCTGGTCATGTAATCTCAACATGTCTGTCCACTTGAGGTGACCCACACCATGCCAAAATAAAAACACTTTAATTAGGACACTCATTTGACATTCTTCAAAAAATATCATTAATTTCTGTCGAGCTGAAAATTTTAATAAAGATAAAATGACTGAGTTCAGCTTTGAGAATGAAACCAACCTGTTTGTTCCTCAGTTTCTTCTTGTTTCACTCTGAATGTTTCTTCAATATTCATTTCTTCACTCTCCTCTTTAATAAACCCCGTCTTTGTTTGGTTCTCATCTTCTTGTTTCACTCTGAATGTTTCTTCAATCTTCATGTCTTCACTCTCCTCTTTAATAAACGCCATCTTTATAATACTGTGACATGGATCTCAGTCGCTTCACCGGGAGTTTTTCTGTGTGTTTGTCCTGTTTAAGATGAGAATAATTAACAGAAAGAACAATAAACCCAAACTAAATCTCTGGGTGTGTCTCAATCAGCTCTAGTTCAGTAGTCAGTGCACTGGTAAGAGAGTCAGTGTCAGTCAAAACTACCACTACAAATTCAATTTACTACAAATACAAATTCAATTCACTACAAACATAATTTACAAAGACTCTTCACATTAAGTTGTGATTTATATTTGTATATTGATTAGAGTGATAGTTAAATGGTCCAACTCTGGTCCGATGTGCTTAAAACAGAGAAGTTTTTCCTTTGAGTTTTCCACGTACAGACAAAACGTTCCCCATTCACACCGATCCGCGAAAACGACAAAAAACTCTGTATTCTGTTGCAAGGCCATTAGATGGCGATGAAACACGATAGACTGAACACGTAATACGCATGTGCATGACATCATCGTTTTCACAATTCACGTTTTTGTTGTTTACACAGAGACTGTTTTCAAAACTTGCACTTTTTCAGGCCCCCAAAATGCTGTTGTCGTGTAAACGAACGGCCAAACACATAAACAGTTTTACGTTTTTAAAGTTGAAAACGGTGTCGTGTTGACTTGCCCTGAGATGGGCAACTCTGAGTTTTTGGTTTCAGAACAGCTGAATTGAGTTAGTTCAAACAACTCTTAAATAAAGCGAACTCTTAAATAAAGCGAATAAATGAATTTCAAAATATTGCGTTACTTCCAGAGGTTGCAGCAAGATGTTATCTAGAGAACGTCATTTATCTGATTCGCCACATTTAAACCGATTTCTACACTGACCTGCAATCCTCTGAAACTCCTCTTTGATGGCTCTCACAGGTTTGTGCTCAGGAAACAACACAAAAACTCTCAGAAAGAGCATGAGAGCGAGGCACACTTTCCTTAACACTCTGATACATTGGCTTTACTAATGTGCTCTGTATCCCCAATGTTACTGTATATAGAAAACTACCAAATGTGACTCTACGAATTAATGCAGCCTCGTCATCTAGAGGATCCTGTATCCACCTTATTCCTGACGAGCTTACTGCGTTTTTAATTATGGGCGGCACTTCCGGTTTGGGGAACTTCCATTCAAAAAGGCTGAAACAATTAATTTCCAATCATAAGGTTGCCCTACAAATAAAGCTTATCCGTCAGTTTGACTGGATGAGCTGTCAATTTTCCTTCATGATTTATTTTCAGACATCATGAGAATAACGTTATACTTGGTATTTTAGCGTGACATGTTATAACAAGAATATCTACGGCAAGAGCTCTTTTCAGTCGCTGCTTTCTTTTCCTCATGATGATTTTTATTTTTTCCTTTGCAATCCGCTGTAAAAGTGTGAAAAAGGACAACATGTACGGCACATTTGTGGTCTGTTCTCCCGAATTTAATTTACGATATTCCATTAATAATTCACTGGAATGCACGAAGAATCTCTCGTTATTCTCCTCAAATCCTCACGTCTCTTTCCAGGTTTGTTTTCACAGGTAAATGCAATCTATAATCTGTCAAAATGACGGAAATCACTTTGATGTAGCGTCACGTAATGCTGAAGTTAATGCACATTTTTGATTAAGGCTTTATACAATACAGATATATATTTGCCTACTACAGTGATATTTAACCAAAGACTCGCGCTTTTGGGGCTATTTTTGGTCTGTTGATTCTTTTAAACTTTTAAATTTCATTTTAATGTTCGATGATTGAAGGGTGAGTCGATTAATGTCATCTCATTGTGACACTTTTTTAACGTACTGCGATCATAGAGCGAGCCTTTCACTGATTGTTTACATCTTAACGGAAGTTACACCCATAATTCGCGCAAAGCGTCATGGGGCGCAGGAATAAGGTGGATAAAAGTCATACCATTTTTGTCACTTTGACGGTGCCTGCATGATGAAAATATGAGCAATGAATGAATGCACTGCAAAAAAATACTTTTCTTACTTAGTATTTTTGTCTTAAGTCAAGATGCACTTTCTACCTATGAAAAATGACATGGCATTTAGACTTGTTTCCTGCATTTTTATATTATTTGGCAAATGATCTGCTAATGGGGTCAGAAAAATAATCTTGTTTCCGTTTGCATTAAGAATATTTTTCTTACCCCGCTGGCAGATAATTTGACTTGTTTTAAATAAAATGCACTTAATTTAGTAACAGACTCAGTTAAAAAAAAAAAAAAAATGGCGTATTTAAATCCGCTTAAGCTTTAAAAAGGGGGAGGAGACCAAAAGAAACTATGGGTTTACCGGACCAGTTTAGGTTCACAAGTAAATTACCATGTTAACTGACTCTGATTCTATAAGTTACCCCTTTCAGAAACGGCCTTGTCTTACCCTGATTTCTCGGGGTTGACATACCTCCCAGTTTCCCTCATTTCAGGGTTCACATACTCAGAGTTTCTACTTAAACCTCCTAGAGGCCTTTGATAAAAATAAAAAAACTAGCAGTACAAATGAATAAAACAAGTTATTCAGACAATTCATATTTAGTTATGAATAATACTTGCTATTTTAATGATTTGTAGATTACATTTAATTTTAATACACTTTCATAAACACATTTGCAGTTCGTTTGTTAAAGTTGTCCTTATACATTTACACCAGCATGTCTCGTCAGCGTGCGGTGATTCGAGCGATTCGGATCACTGAATCATTTGCATTTGGTTCAACTGACTAAAAAAAGCCCCGTTTCTCCGTCCAGTGACCGAATTCGTGTTAATGATGAACTGGAGCGAAATGAGACGGGCGTCTGTTACTCGTATGTTGAAGCGATTTACTCACACAAAAAATACGTTCACTAATGTTTGATAAACCATTAGAATGTTACATACAGGTAAAAAAAACAGGAAAATTAGTAACATTGAACGGTTTGTATTGATTTAAACACTTTAAATGGTTAAAAGTACAAACCTTTCTTCAGCCTAATCACAACAGAAGCAGGAGCGTGGCGCAGCCTTATGACGTCATATCACTGGGCCAAAATAAGAGTCCTGTCCACACGCTAAATTTACATATGTATTTATAATCTTCATATTAGACATCATTGTATTAAATGCAAATAATGACCAAACCACCTGGCTAAAATGAGTGTTAGAGTTCATAGCAAAGTTCATACATCACTACAGATGCACATATCATGTTTTTCTAACATTACATTGTGGACATTTGAATTTGAACCTAAAAATACCCGATAATTGGTATAAAATATCTAAAAATATGATCTTCCAGGAAACAGTTAAATATAAATGAATGGCAAATACAAATGTGATTCATTCATTACCAAAAAAGTATTGATAAACAGTCTAATTAAAAGTGAGTATTTCTAAGATTTTTTAATGAAAGTAATAAGCCAAGTATTTAATGTCATTTGAGTTGCAGCATATGTAGAGAGATTCAAATCACTCGAACACAATTTACATCTACTGAACTCCACAGAAAGCTATTTAATTTTTTTTAAATCACATATTAAAGTAATTATTTTACAGCATATAATGATCTAACATTTACTTCCAATTCACTTAAATTCACGGAAAAGAGGTTGGGTCTTAATTAAATTGGCTTTATGTACAAAGAACTGTACTATTATTATAGTATTATTGACAGATCCGGTTCTCTGAATTGCGCTGCGCCATTTGTGCAATATAGATCAGCTAATATGAAAGGTTTTTAACACCTTTCACCTTTTTTAAAACACATTCACATCCACACGCTTTATAGAGAATTCATAAAACACAGAACTATAGAGACCTAAAATCAGGGTTCCCCAAACTCGGTCCTGGAGGGCCACTGTCCCTGCAGAGTTTAGCTCCAACCCTGATCAAACACACCTGAGCAAGCTTATCAAGGTCTTCAGGATCAGTAGAAACTCACAGGTAGGTGTGTTTGATCTGGGTTGGAGCTAAACTCTGCAGGGACAGTGGCCCTCCAGGACCGAGTTTGGGGAACCCTGTCTAAAATAGATATAAGAAATACAAGAATAAGTTAACTAGTATTATGAGAACTTGTAAGAAAGAATATTACACAACACTATTATATAATAACAAAAACAATATTAAAGGTATGTGGAACATTTTAAATAATATTATTAAAAATAATACTTGACAGGCTACTTATCCCCGTTACTTCATTGATAATGATAAAAATATCAATAACATGGAGGATGTGGTTAATGACTTCAATACATTTTTTACAAATGTGGGACCAAATTTAGCTAAACAAATCCCAGTTCCACAAACATTAGAAAGTAGATATAATAAATTAATAGAAAGAAATCCCAGTTCAATATTTCTGACAGCAGTTGATGAAAAAGAAATAATAGATATTGTTAAAGGATGCAAAAACAAACCATCCACTGATCATGATGAAATAGATATAAAAATTATACAAAAAAGTAATAGAGGGGATCGCCAAACCACTAACGACTATCTGCAATTTATCATTTCTTACCGGTCATTTTCCAACAAAAATGAAAATAGCAAAAGTCATTCCTCTAAACAAAACTGGAAATAAACACCACTTCACAAATTACAGGCCTGTCTCTCTACTGCCACAATTTTCAAAAAATTTAGAAAAACTATTTAACAACAGATTAGAGATATTCATCGATAAAAATAAACTACTCACTGACAGCCAATATGGATTTAGAAAAAAATGTTCAACATCACTAGCACTAGCAGAACTCATTGAAGAAATCACAAACTCCACAGACAAAAATAAATATGCAGTTGGGGTATTCATTGATCTAAAAAAAGCATTTGATACAGTAAATCATGAAATATTAATCAGGAAACTGGAACGAATTGGGATTAGGGGGGTAGTTCTAAACTGGGTAAGTAGTTATCTGAGAGACAGACAACAATTTGTGAAGATGGGAGATTATTCGTCTGAATGTCTGGGCATGACTTGTGGTGTCCCCCAGGGGTCAATGTTGGGACCAAAGTTGTTTTTATTATACATCAATGATATTTGTAAAGTATCTTAAGTATTGAATTTTGTATTATTTGCAGATGATACAAACATATTTGGTTCAGGGGACAGCTTACAGCAACTCTTGGAATTAATCACTTCAGAATTCAAGAAAATAAAACAATGGTTTGACATAAATAGGTTATCAATAAATTTGAGTAAAACTATATTCATGGTATTCGGAAACTGTAAGTCAAATCATCAAGCACAGAGACAGATAGAGGGTGTTAACATAGAAAGAGTACATGAAAATAAATTCCTTGGAGTGATCATAGATGAGAAGATTTGCTGGAAGCCTCACATAAAATACATCAAAACCAAACTGTCCAAAAGTATTGCAGTCCTAGCAAGAGCTAAGCACATACGGGAGGCTTAAATCACTTCGCATTTTGTACTGTTCACTATTTTTACCTTATTTGAATTATTGTCTAGAGGTTTGGGGAAGCACTTATCTACATTCACTACAGCCACTAGTTATAATGCAAAAAAGAGCCATGAGAATCATCCACAACGTTGGATTTCGGGATCACACAAATTAATTATTTTTGCAGTCTAAATTGCTAAAAATTCAAGATCTAATCGAATACCAAATTGCAGTATTCATGCTCAAAGCAAGAAATAGCCTATTGCCTGGGAATATACAAAAGATGTTTTTTGAGAGGGAGGGAGGGTACAATTTAAGAGGAAGGGGAAATTTTAAGAATAATAGATTTAGAACAACAAGGAAAAGATTATGTTTATCAATTTGCGGAGTTAAATTGTGGAATAAACTAAATGATAAACCAAAGCAATGCTCAAACAAAGAAATTATTTTCAAGAGGTATCAAGAAGCACTGTAGTGAAAGTAGGAGTGCTCCATTGTTTGTGTTGTTTTTCTTTGTTTGTTTGCTTTGTTATTTTTGGTTGTATTTTTTGCTGCTTGAATAAGTAATCGAGGTTAGAAAAATAAATACTTGTCAGTGGTCACAAGTGGGGGCGGTGGGTCAGCTAGAATATTTTAAACTTGCGTGTGAAAATGCCTGAGCTGTGGATTTGAAATATTTGCTCCGAAACTGATGTAAGAAGCATCATCACCGCACGTGATCACTCGGTAAATTATACTGCATTCATGTGGTGTCAGAATAATCTGAAAAAATAATCTCCTGATTGAGAAAATTCAAGTGAACGCAGGTTGGAACAACGACATGGAAAGTTGAAGAACATGGCATTTGTTTAAGCCACACATAATGCGCGTTCTAATTGGATATGTTTGAGCCTTTTACCTCAGGCACACATAGTCATAAGCCAATAGAGTTAAGCCATTCGGCCCAAACTACTTAGTTCCGTGTCACGCATACACTGGTATTTAGGCACAAATGTAGAATACCACATTGGTAAGTCACTTGGGTTATTCAAATGGACACAGTGTGGCGGACCAGTTCCATCCGGACCGAGGGACATAATTGCACCATTTTACAGTTTCTACAGATTAAAGTGAGCAGCGTGTCAAAACAACGGCGCGGTTCACACCACAAGCACTCGGGGTTGTTTATGGTAATGATCTTTTGGTAGTTTATTGCTTTTAGCAAAATATAAAAATAGTCTATACTTTTCTTGAGAGGTAAACCTGTACTGTAAACCTGTATGTTTTCTCAGTCCCAAGGCCTTCTATGTGCCATACACATAGGTGTTTAAATTTAAAATAAAAAATAGCCTGTTAAAACATCTGATCTAACTTTTTCATATTCATATCCAATTCAGATAATTATTTACTTTTTTGGTACATTTTGGTAAAAATTCTTGGACATCCCTGTTTTGGCTCTCTGGGCCCAGGATTCTCATCTTTGATGACGATTTTGGGTGTTTAGGATTTTTTTTTCTTTTACAAAGTATACTATGAGCTGCCTCGGTGGAAATGTATAACTGCTCCAAAAAAGTATTGTCCGGACCTCCGATGGGATCCACCTCATGGGAGCCCACGTCTAACGGCTAGATCCGCTAGGGTGAATACTGCTTAGGCAGACCTAGTCCGCCTAGACCAAGCATATGCCCCATTTCTCATACTCAAAACTAAAGGCCCAGGCACACATAGGTAGCATACACATGTTCCTATGGCTCTTCGGAGCAGCAGCAGTGCATATGTTTTGGCAGTAGATCTGCTGGGGGTGGGGGATTTATGATGTGTATTGTATTGTCAAATATCATGCCACCTGCTCTGTTGGGGGGTAATTCATACGTTATATTGTACAGCACTCTGAAATGATGTAAGCCACGCTTGTTGTTGTGACTTTTATTTTGATGGCGCGGTGGACATTTATTTTGACTATAGGACTATTACTATAGGAGAGAAGAATTTTTTAAACCCGTTAAATCATCTAAATCGAAAACATGTATGTTAGACCCTATACCAACTAATCTAATGAAAGAGATGCTTCCAGTGGTCATAGATCCTCTTCTTAATATCATTAATTCATCTTTATCATTAGGATACGTACCAAAAAGTTAAGCTGGCTATGATTAAACCCCTTGTTAAAAAACACAACTTGATCCTACAGAATTAGTCAATTGACCTTTCGCCGGCCCCTCCCCCAAAACGGCCATTGTCCAATCACACATCATAGCAACCGTTACTATGTTAGCAGGTCCGTCAAACATTGACTCCAAGCAAGACGGTGAAGCGGTGCGCCCGAGGCCGATAAATTGTCTGGAGTACCCCCATAGATTGTCTGGAGGAATTGTGTTCTTTCCGTTTCTAAAGCCGAAGACACAACGTGAGCGGTGCCTACAATGGATAAAACAGTGTGGACGGCCCCACTCCCAGTTAAATGTGTCGAACATGGTTAACTCGCGTGCAGCGACACTGAGACATTGAGATTAGTCAAAATAACATGGAGAAAGCAGATCAAGAGGATCCACAAAGGAATTGCGTTTTCTAAAGGGTTGTTGTTAAAGGGTTAGTTCACCCAAAAATGAAAATTTTGTCATTAATTACTCACCCCCATGCTGTACCAATCCCGTAAGACCTTCGTTCGTCTTCGGAACACAAATGAAGATATTTATGATTAAATCTGAGAGGTTTATCACTCCTCCATAGGCTCCCTAAGGGAACGAAACTTGACGGCCCAGAGAGTCATTAAAGAAAATGTTTAAATATTCCATGTCACAACAGTGGCTCAACTATAAGTTTATCAAGCGACCAGAATACTTTTTGTGCAAAAAAACAAACAAAAATAACGACTTTATTCGACTATTCCTTTTCTTCCTTGTAGGCCTGAAACGAGACTTCAAGAGATTTTCACGACGCATGCGTGAGAATTGCGATCTCCTTCAACTACTTCAGTTCAGTTCTCGCGCGTGCGCGTCGTGGAAATCTCTTGAAGTCTCGTTTCAGGCCTACAAGGAAGAAAAGGAATAGTCGAATAAAGTCGTTATTTTTGTTTGTTTTTTCGCACAAAAAGTATTCTCGTCGCTTGATAAACTTATAGTTGAGCCACTGTTGTGACATGGAATATTTAAACATTTTCTTTAATGACTTTCTGGGCCGTCCGGTGTCATTCCCTTAGGGAGCCTATGGAGGAGTGATCAACCTCTCAGATTTAATCATAAATATCTTCATTTGTGTTCCGAAGACGAACGAAGGCCTTACGGGGTTGGTACAGCATGGGGGTGAGTAATTAATGACTTAATTTTCATTTTTGGGTGAACTAACCCTTTAACATGATATTCTCGGGGGAAAATGAGCAGCCGTCAACTAGCAGTGCAGCACCCGTAGCTAAGGTTACAGTTTAGAGGAGTGCAGGTTCGCAACGGGGAAAGCATGAAGCTTACTTGACAACATTAGGGCTGTAACGATACGCGATATAAAATCGAAATCGCGATACTCAGGTCCACGATCCTGTATCGCGATGTGAGAAGGCAGAATCGCGATCACACCCCTTCCAACTCCCAGAGTTATCCTTCCTGTCCAGAACCAGGGCTCGAATTTCGGCGCGGGTATTGCGCATAATTCTAATCATTCCCGCAGGTCTCCCATTTATAATGCGGGAAATTCCCGCAATCGTAATCCACACAGATAATAAAATCAAATCATTCTTTTAACAACTATCTGCCAGACGCAATTTCACAAACAGCGTGAGTGGTCAGCGGTGCCGCGCGCGTCTTCACACTCGCCTTTTGGAGTCGGGACCATAGACTGTAAAAGTCTTTTTAAGTCTTACCAGTTTAAACATTCAAGCAATTTTACACTAATCAGTGCTCGCGCGCTCTCTGAGAGATTATTTTCTATGCGCACATTCATAGAAAATCCGCCTCAAAAACAGCTGGCCAGTAACTATTTTTCGCGGATTATATTGCTTTAACACGCAAAATTGTCAATTTCGGTCTTTGTGAGTAGGCTATACTCTAAACATAGTCGGTTTTGTCTTTAATAGGCATAAAACGCATGCCAGTATAATGAACACAGGATCCGTGCACTAGCTCTTAAAGTGACGGAAGCCATATGTGTCTGTCATTAATTTGTCAAAAAAACAAAAGACGGCTTTAAGTTAAAGGAATCAGGATTAATAGCCTATGCATTTAATTTATTCAGGACTAAAATACTACCCAGTGTTATTTTCCATTTGATTACTTTATTCAGTTTCTGTATGTGAATACTAGTGTTAGACCTATTCAAAAACTTTTCTCTTTAATTGTCTTTATTTGTATCTTTATTCTATTGTATTTATTTGGCTACTTTTTTCAATTTAATTAAACAATTTAAATCAAGCTTCCTTGTGATGTGTAAATTCTTAACAACAATATTACCCCATTGTAAAAATGCAATGAGCGTAAACATTTAGGCAAGATAAATGTAATAATTTTGTATGGAAAAAATTTTCTTCTCTCAAAATCTCTTTTTTTCACCACTAGCCCCGCCCCCTCAAGCCCCGCCCCCGTGATAGAATCGCGATACGAATCGAATCGTGGGTCAAAAATCGTGATACGAATCGAATCGTAGGTTTGGTGTATCGTTACAGCCCTACCAAACATACAACATTGACATACCCATTACCATGCCAATCACTCCGAGAGTTGTCATGACAGAAATTGATTTATCGCCCAGCCCTAATAATGTTATTTGGATTTAAGTTGGTATTAAAGGTTATAATAAGCAACTTACCTTTCTTTGATTTCTTTGAACATGTCGGTAGAAATCTGAAGTCGTTTCAGACACATCAGTAAGAGTTTATTTGCAAAATTTGCAATTCGCTGAGTGCTTCTTTTATTGCTGACTTTGTAGACATCGTCCTATACACGCGTAAGATGATGCTACTGCTGCCTGTCGGTGTGGTAAAATGACTGGCGGGGAGACATTAATTCATTTCTTATCTTAATTCTATGCTGGATTTGTTGTTACACATGACGCAGACTCGACTGTACTCCGAGTCTAAAATATCCAAGTCCGAGTACGAATTCTCCCGAGTGCATGACAAGTCCGAGTTCATTCAAAATTGGACCCGATCTAAGTTCAAGTACTCCTCTACAATTTAGACAGATTTGACAACTTGTTTAATCAAGTCTTTGAACAGAATCGACTTGAAAGAGTGATTAATTTGTGAATGGAGCATCGCTCATGCCCCAGAAAAAAAGAGACACCGCTCTTGGAATAAACTATGTAATTTGTAACTTGTATTGCTTTAAAATAAAGTAGCGAGAGGAATGTCGCCTAGCGTAACAAAGTAATATATTACGTCTCCTAGGGGTAAGACATAATATATATAAAAAAAAATTAAGGCAAACCAAAAGGAGGAGGGAAAACACAATAACTTAGAAGATACATTTTACAGTACATTTTAAAATGTATCTTAGAAGATACATTTTATTGTTACAGAGTAACAATAAGATAGTAGAATTCGTCAAAGAGGCCCACGACCCAAACAAAAGAAAATAATAATAAAGTGTTATGATTAGCTGAAAAAAAAAAATCATTCAAGTGGTATTTTCCATCAGAGAGACCCTAGGCCCAAAATACATAACAAAACCAATCTAATGAAATTAAACAGAAATGTAACTAATAAAGAAAAAAATACTAAACTTTACCTAACTACTCTTACCAAAAACACAGAATAAAAAGGTTTCAAACAAACAGGCAGGTCTCTCCTACATTACTACCACATTCTAAATAAGTCAAACGATTGAAAGGAACAATCAATGTACTTAGAAAACACGTTAATATAGATCAGGTTAATATTTAGCTAAATGATGTGCATGGTTTTCTATGTTGGTAAATCATACAATACAAATAAATAAAGAAATAATACTTTTATTATTTATATGTTTCACTATTTCTTTTCTATTTTAATACTGATATCTGGTATAAATGGTTTCTGCAGCTAAAAAATATCTCATTCTTTTATTAGTTAATATTTTCAGCACATCATCAGACAAACTGTGTTTAAGTGTACTTCACAAAAAAAATTATATATATATACACAGTCTATAGTGTGAACTCGACTTTTATTTTGGTCTGGAGATGTGACGTCATAAGGCTGCGCCGCGATCCTGCATATGTTGTGATTCGACTGAAGAAAGGTTAGTGGTTTTAAGCATTTAAGTTGTTTAAATCAATTCTAAATGTTTAGTGAAGTTTATCGTTTTCATACGTGATGCACAACGATTATTGATTATTTAATGTAACATTCTAATGCTTGATTTAACGTTATTGAGATGTTTTTTTTGTGAGTAAAGCGCATTTACACATGATTCATGAGTAACAGAAAATGTGCGTCTCATTTATCTCCTTATGTAGTGAATGAATACATCATAAACACGAATTCAGTCACTGGCAAGTAGTGATGAAGAAACTGAGCTTCTTGAAACTCCGACTCAATTGAACCAAATGATTCACTGATTCGAATCGCTCGAATGACCACGCGCTGTCGAGTCTGCTGGTCAAAACCAAACAGTGTAAAACGAGAAAACAAACACAGTGTGTGATTACAACTTTAACAAACCAACTGCAAATGTTTTCCTTTAAGTGTGACATACAATTAAATACTAAATGTAAATAACATACTATATATTTTGTTCCTTTATTAATTTGCAGCACTAACTTTGAGTGTTTTTTGTTGTTTGACTAATCAGGCCATTAACCATCACTCTGACTGCTAAACTAGGGAGCTGATTGAGACGCACCCAGATATTTAGTTTGGATTAATGTTTCTTTCTGTCAATTGTTCTCATGTTAAACATGACAATATGTCCAAACACAGAAAAACTTCCGGTGAAGCGACTGAAATCTACTTCAGATGGCGTTTATTAAAGAGGAGAGTGGAGAAATGAAGATTGAAGAAGCGAGCAGTGTGAAACAAGAAGATACCGAGGAACAAACAAAGATTACATTAATTAAAGAGGAGAGTGGAGAAATGAAGATTGAAGAAGTATTCAGTGTGAAACAAGAAGAAACTGAGGAACAAACAGGTTGGTTTCATTCTCAAAGCTGAACTCAGTCATTTGATCTTTATTAAAATGTTCAGCTCTACAAAAATAAATTATATTTTTGAAGAATGTCATTCGAGTGTCCTAATTAAAGCGGTTTTATTTTGCATGGAGCGGTTTGCTTCATGTGGTCAGACATGTTGAGATCACACGACCAGGCAAATACTTATGCTGCCCATTTTTTTTTTATGTAAAAAAAACAAACAATTTGTGTAACATTTTAAACCCAATACCAACCTCTGAATTGGAAACCACGAAGAACAATCATTTCTATCACTTAGCCTAATTATACAAAAGTATCTAAAAATATTTATTTTCCATAAAGCAAACTGTGAAATGTGAGTGATCAGCTTTACATCTGTTGTCAACAAGGGATTTATTTTCTCTTTTCATTGTCAAAATTGCTCATTGTATCAAACCAGTGTCTTGTAAAAATGACTTTACTCCTTTTAAAGGCACACTCTGTAAGTTTTGCCACTAGAGGACACCTAATTAGATCAATAACAAAGGCGTAGTTTGATGATGCCATCAAAGAGTATAGAAGTACCAAGAGACGAAACTCAATAGAACGTTCCATTGCAACCAACGCACCCACGCGCAGAGCCGCAGCTCCGCCATCTTGGACTGAACGCAACACCGCTGTCATAGAATTGAACGATATCGGTTCCAATTCAAAAGCGGATAAGGGAAGTAAATAGTAGTTTCTAGTTTTTAATATCTCTGTAACCTAAACTAAAACGGCGTGTTGAATAATGTACAATAAATGTTCGTCATAGAGCATGAAGCTGTCAAACAGGCTATTTATTTACCCCAATAACTTTTGGGGATAACTCCCGTTTTCATACACTGCTCAATTTTACAAGACCGGTAACAACAGCCCATGTTCCTCATGAAATGATAGACAAATTCCTTGAAAAAGTCAAAACACAATGAACAGTGAGTAGGTGAAAGGGACAACACATTAGTCTAGAGACAATATAGAAGATCATCACAAAATTAACGGTAATACAATTGGTGATGGTAAGTAATCACCACATAATTTCTGCCTGCATTACACACAACAAATCAAACATTGTGCAAGTAAAGTGCACACATTTACTACAAATAGAATGACAATGGTAAGTATATTAGCTGTTCTATATGTTTTAGTCTTTAGTTTTTATTATAATTTAATTAATCTTGACTGATGATAACTTTTTACAACACATGCTACATTTGATTCAGAAAGAGAGAGTCAATGTACAGATTTACAGATGACTTAGCTTTAAAACATTTCTGTTGCGCTTCTGTTTGGGCTGAGAGAGTTGCTGATTTTGGGTCCGTAATATATGATGGATTCTGACTCTACTGAATAGTTTCACCAAGAGTGTTTTTGGACTTTTCCTTGTCACACACAACTTCCCTACACCTCCATGCCGCTAATTACATTTTTTTATTTTAATTTCCAGACATGATGTTAATGCTGTATAGTTGTGCTAACGGTAAAGCCGTTGGTTTAGTCCAAAATGGCGACAGCAGCGATTGTTGTCAAAACTGCAACGGAGTTCGCCTCTTGGTACTTCTATACTCTTTGATGCCATGAATGAGCATGGACTCATGGGAGTTGTTGTATTCACCTCCACAGTCTAGGTAGAACAATCCAATGGGACTCGGGCAGAAATAATGATCACTTAAATTCACTCGATTAAAACGGCCACAGGTGCTGAATTACCAGTCATACAGGTCACTTTATTCAACAAATTAAAATTGTGGGGTAACAGTGCTGTTTTACTTGGTCAAAACAATCAGACTAAAATACATTTGAGTGTGTTGAAAGTTGTTACGTTACTCTGTGCGTTCGCTCAGTGGCTGCTATGAGACACTTGTTTGCCCGTTGCAGGAATCTATATCGATAATAGAATATCATATTAATAAAAGCTGGATGACTTGTGTTGCTAAATGGCATGCAGTTCATTTTTTTTTTAATTTATGGAAGTAAAACGGAAAAAAAATCGAGGGTAACGCGGATATGATGTTATTGACAGGCGACGCAATGACACGGGCCATTACACTGATTAAAATAGCTGATTTCTCTGGATTTAAACATTGTTGAAAATATTTAGGATAATGTAAGTACACAAGTCAATAAAATATCATTGCTGTCAGGCTAAAACCTCGTATCTCCATATTTCATAATCTTAATTTCTTTCATAAATCATTGCTATTTGTCCCCCTTTACGTTTGGTTGTGGGTTTTACAAATATGTAACCAATGAAAAGTATTAAAAAGAGCTTGTGACTAAACCGCGTAACTCCATTGGATCCTCAAGCTGTCGGCAAAACGTTGTAACTCTACCCCACTCCCATTTTGAATTGAAGTGCCACGAACAGCAGCGCTGAAGGTATGCAGTGATCTTTCTTCTGAAGTAAATATGTTTTAGAATTAGCCCAAGGTGGTTGCAAACTCCGTTATAATTTTGTAGTGTGTTTGTTCAACAAAATTTAGCTCTGATGTTAACATTGTGGTTATAAATGGAATAGTTTGCTGAGGAGAGTCGTGTATGCTAGTGCTGTGACAAAATTTTCAAAGTTGTATTAACAATTAACAAAACTAAAGTTGTAGCCTATGGTTCGTTTTATCGCTACTTAAACGCCCACTGAAGAGCCTTGGAACGCGCAGCTTTGTATGATGCGTTGACGTAATTTCCACTGAAAAAGGAAGCAAAGGCGGGACATATTGAACGGCTCATTTCCTTTTTCAAATAGCCAGTAGCGTTTAATTTTTACCTCTCAGACTGCATGTCGTACTTGACAGCACCATGGAAGCGAATCCGAGCGCTCATTATTCGTTGGATTCAATAGTAGAGGTGTGAATTAATTCTAGCCATTTCAGTTTTAACTGACGTACAGTTGGAAAACGGAATAAATCTGGAGCATTTCAGCAACCGAACACACATCTCCAACACATATTGCTCTGTGATGTGTGAATGTCGCTTTTGCCAGGTTGTATTTGTAGCATAGGGCTACAGACTCTTTAGATTCTAGAGAGCATTTGATTGAACAGAAGATGTGATGAGAAACTGAAGTCATTTTAGTGGAAGTGAGAAACTGTAAGTTTTGAAAGCTTACCGTATATCTCATAAATGCAAATTTTGTCATTGTTTTGGACACACCAGCTTATCCATAACCTTAAGGCTAACATATCCAAAAAAAAATTTGATTTTGATTTCAGGGGGCCTTAAAGGGTTAGTTCACCCAAAAATGAGAATTAAGTCATTAATTACTCACCCCCATGCTGTACCAACCCCGTAAGACCTTCGTTCGTCTTCGGAACACAAATGAAGATATTTTTGATTAAATCTGAGAGGTTTATGACTGCTACATAGGCTGCCTAAGGGACTGACACCGGATGGCCCAGAAAGTCATTAAAGAACATGTTTAAATATTCCATGTCGCAACAGTGGCTCAAATATAAGTTTATCAAGCGACGAGAATACTTTTTGTGCGAAAAAACAAACAAAAATAACGACTTTATTCGACTATTCCTTTTCTTCCTTGTAGGCCTGAAACGAGACTTCAAGAGATTTCCACGACGCGCACGCGCGAGAACTGAACTGAAGTAGTTGAAGGAGATCGCAATTCTCACGCATGCGTCGTGGAAATCTCTTGAAGTCTCGTTTCAGGCCTACAAGGAAGAAAAGGAATAGTCGAATAAAGTCGTTATTTTTGTTTGTTTTTTCGCACAAAAAGTATTCTCGTCGCTTGATAAACTTATAGTTGAGCCACTGTTGCGACATGGAATATTTAAACATTTTCTTTAATGACTCTCTGGGCTGTCAAGTTTCATTCCCTTAGGCAGCCTATGTAGCAGTGATAAACCTCTCAGATTTAATCATAAATATCTTCATTTGTGTTCCGAAGACGAATGAAGGTCTTACGGGGTTGGTACAGCATGGGGGTGAGTAATTAATGACTTAATTTTCATTTTTGGGTGAACTAACCCTTTAAGATTGTCATCAGCAGAAGTAAGATTTAGCAATATCAGTGTTGTATAGCACATATTACAGGACTGTTATCTGTTTAGCTAGATAACTAAAATCTTGCTTAACCCTTTGCGTTCTCACTGGTGTGATTAGAGCGTTCAGTGCATCATGTGATCGACTGCTAAATTGTGCTTTGGCTGGCACTGAGCCAGAGACGGACACGTTAATTTTGACGCTTGTCATATATCAGAATTATTCAGTGTTCACTGGCCACTTACTTTCATGTATTTTGGGAGAAGTGATGAATTTACGTGTCGTAAAACCGTCAGATCTGATTCTCTTAATTACGGAGCAAACTAACATGGCGTTGTGTTATAGACCAACTAACATGACCATTGTAACGCAGTTCGTTGTTATGGGAAGGAGGCGGCAGGAACTGGCGAATGTTTAACACACTTTAATAACGTAAAATCAATAAACAACATAATGAAAATAAATACAGCAGCCCCTCACGGACGACTGCCGCCACACATAATAAAACAAAACATACGGTCCAGGCCTGGTCCACTCTTGTCCTTCATTGGCGTCACTCTTCCTTTTTTGCTTCCGCTCCTCCGTGAGAGATACGAGGCCGGTGCGTCGTGCAGGTGTCGCTCATCATCAATCACGGCACCGGCCTCTCGCCCTTCTACCGCGGCCCTCGTCCTGCTCGCCACAATCATTATAAATGACGAAACACATTCACTTAAACGTATTTGAGAATCAGAATATCAGGTAGTTGATGACATGGCTAACAAGTTTGTGAATATTTTGAATAAACAATTTAATGAAGGAAAAAAAACATCTTTTAGACAATGCTATTGTGGCTGCGGTGTGTCTTGTGACAAGCAGGATGTGTTGCAAAGGAGAGAGTAAGAACAAAAAAAAGAGTGTGAGGTTATCCCAGCCCAGAGAAAGAGAATTAGGAAACGACACTGGAGAGTGTAGAGAGAAAATTTAAAATGGAAGCACGTACAGTGAACAATGTCTTAATGGTTCATGAGTTGAATAGGAATTGATATTTCACTGTATAATGAGTGGTAATTAGTGTGTAATGGATAGATGGGCATATTTCATAGCAGAATACACACTAAATGCACACTGTTTTTTTTTTTTTTTTTTTTTAAGATTCCTGTGATGACACTGAGGATGATACCATTGGTGGAAGAAAGAGGAAGTGTAAAAGTCAATGGAAGTGTGTGCAGAAAAGGAGAAGAATGATGGGACAACCCTATGTTGGGATGAGCAGGAAAGAAGTGGTTAACATTGAGCCCCGGGTGATGGGACCCAGATGCCAGTCGGCTGCATGTGTAAAATCCTCCAAGCTTCACTGCAGTACAATTGGAGAAGCAGACAGGGAGAACATTTTTAAATGTTTTTGGGAGAACATGAACTGGGAAGAGAAAAAAATGTATGTACGTGGTTTGGTAGACGTCGTCCCTGTAAAGAGGAGAAGGGGGGCTGACAATTCAAGAAGGTCATCTACTCTTATTTTCTTTTTAAAAGTTGATGGACAGAGAAGGAGGGTGTGCAAGAGTTTGTTTTTGGCAACGCTTGGAATAGGGGCATGGTCTGCCCTTAACTGGGTGCAAGACACGGGAAATACACAGCAGAATGCAGCATCATGCCACAGACATGAGGCTCATGAGTTCATGAAGAGTTTTCTACAGGATCTCCCTAAAGTGCCTTCCCACTTCTGTAGGTCGTCAACATCAAAACAGTATTTGGAGCCTGTCTTTCAGTCCATGTTGAACCTGTATAAAGTCTACCATCGTGCTGCTGAGGAGAAGATGCTGAGACCCTTCTCAAGGCAGATGCTCTCAGAAGAATTTAAGCAGCAGAACCTGAGTCTTTACCATCCAAAGAATGACCAGTGTAACACTTGCTGCTCCTTCAAGGCTGGTAACTTGCCAGACAATGAGTGGCAGATGCACTTTCTTAAAAAAGAAGAGGCCTTTGCAGCAAAATTGCAGGACAAAAATGATACGAGTGACAAGACCATGGTTGTCTGCATGGATCTGCAAGCTCTCCTCCTCTGCCCCAGATTGAATGTGTCGGCTCTTTACTATAAGGCGAAACTCGCCGTCCACAACTTTACGATTTATGACATGTCTACAGACAACACTACTTGCTATGTCTGGCATGAAGGTGAGGGAGCTCTGTCTGCCAGTGAGTTTGCATCCTGTGTCACTGATTTCCTCTCTGAGCATATGGAGCATGAGAAGTACATTTTGTGGACTGATGGGTGTGAGGAACAAACCCGCAATTCTGTGCTCGCCAATGCTCTTCTGAAGTTTTCCACAGAGAAGAAGAAGGTAGTCATTCAGAAGTTCCTGGAAAAGGGCCACACAGAGATGGAATGTGACTCAGTGCACAGTGTCATCGAGAGACGTCTGAGAAACCAGGAAATTTATGTCCCAGCTCAATATGTTGCTCTGATGACGAAAGCGCGGTCCAAGCCCAACATGTATAAAGTCAAATATGTGGACCATAACTTCTTCCAAGACTTCACCAAACTGAGCCTCTGCAAGTCTATCCACCCAGGGATCAAACTCGGTGACCCATCTGTTCATGATATCAGTGCAATCAGGTACTGTAACTATCAAACTAAAAACATGTCTTTCTCACAAGCTCAGATTAAAAGTCATGATGTTGCATTTATTTGCTGTTAAGTCTTTAATGTAAAATAGATTTTTTTGAAAAATGGGTAACATACAAAACAAACTATAATGATAATGCGTTAATGGTGGTATCAATTCTTTCTTCTTTTTTTTTTTTTAATTTTTAGGTACAACATTAATGGCTCGATGGACTTCAAGATCCAGCACTCGGCTGATTGGACTCCATTTTCAAAGCAGCAACTACAACACTCCACCTCAGCCCCACCTGCAGTCACTCCACTCTATACAGAGAGCCTAAAGATAAGGGAGATGAAATACAGACACCTCCAAGACCTCAAGGAGGTCATACCAAAAGACTTCCACAGCTTTTATGACAATCTAAGACACTAGGAAACACACACACACACACACACACACAATACACAAAATGGTGTAGATAAATTTTTCATGTTTACTGTTTGGTAGTTATTGTTATTACAGCATCACTTAAAAACAATATTATTATACTGACATATTAACATTCCTGAACACAAATGGCACTAAATATTAATTGAACAAAGCAATATTAAAGGGGTCATATGATGGATCTAAAAAGAACATTATTTTGTGTGTTTGTGGTTTTAGAAAGTCATTATTTTACACATACTGTACATTATTGTTGCTCCTCTGTGGCCCGCCTTTCTTAAACAAGTCGATTTTTACAAAGCTCATCGTTCTGAAAAGCGCAGTGTGCTCTGATTGGCCAGCGATCCAGTGTATTGTGATTGGCTTGAAAACCTTAAGCGTGTGACGGAAATGTCACACCCCTTACCATATTTGGAAAATCAGCTCCCAAATGCAATGATGACAGGTGATAATGTCGTTACTGCCTTATCAATTGGAGCCCGAATCTGATCCGGAAAATGCAGATGACCAAGCTGATCAATCCACTTTGCCAGCGCGACTGGACCAGAACGTATCAGATTGGTAAGGTTTTACTTAATTCAGGACATAATTGCTCATTATTACTGATAATTACTTGCTCAAAACTCACGGTTGAATAATCAGTAGCAAATTCTTAAATTATGAAAACATACTTCCAGGCTGTGTCTGTGAGTTTGGAAGGCCAAACAAAGTAGTTTGGCTTTCACAATGAAAAACACAGCGTCTCCACGACATGGCAGTGCCGGCGGCAACAATAATACAGCGAGAATAAAAATTACGTCTTCTTTCTTTGCTATACAGTTGAAACGCTGCCCCCACATACTGACATAGATTTGTGGAAGAATGTTTGAATGAAGCGTATTAGGAAGGCGTGGCTGAGTCTTAACTTTTACGAAAAATATCTCTTTCGGTTTGACACTGAGCTTTGTAACTCTGCAGATCTTATACCTGCACAAACAGCTGCACAACACAGTAAAGTAAAAGGAAAACAAAAAAATTGCATCATATGAGCCCTTTAAAATCATATCAATACCTGATCACTAATGAAATAAAAAAAAATCCTGCTAATACATCTTAACTACTTACTACTGCTGTCTACATTTGTTCTTCTTTTAAAGGGCTTTGGTGAGCAAATAAAACAGCCAGTTACTGTAAAATATTTTAAATCAAACTGTTTGTGTCTTCAATTTAAAGACACAAATTGTGTATTAAAGGAAAGATCTGTTGTGACTTTTACATCTGTCAAGCTCCGTTGTAAAGTAGCATCTGAAGTTGATCTAGGATGAGTGTTTCGTGTCCGGAACTCCATGCAGAAGCAACACGTGTGGATATTCTTCACATTAAGACACAACGTCAATGTGAGGAACAAAACTCTTGATGGATCTTTAGTAACAGATGGACTTTTACACTGTTGGCAGGTATTTGTACCTTGTCTGCCCTCCTCCAGCTTTCTTTTTTGAAAGCCTGATTTCAGCTTTATTTTAAGATTAGACAACAAGTAAGTGACCAATGACAAGTCTTGTCTTCTAGGATTGTCATACCATAAACATGTCACGATAATACACCAGCTAAAGTATCATGATAGCGCACAATATTGTATCAACCCGTATTTCAAATCTACAAAATGAACCAAATTTTCAGTAATGCATAGAAATAAATGAAAACAGACCAAGTTTTCCTTTGAATCTTTATTAATGAAATTAATAACTGGCTATTTGATAAACTCAAGAACAGTCATACAATTGCCATGAAGCAACTAATTCAATGGCTACGTGTACATATAACCCAAATAATCCATTAGAAATCAGATTGAAGGCTCAATCGAACTGAAAAGCCTTCATGTAAACACATTATCCGATTGAGCTCGATCCCAACGAAATTTCGATCGGATTGAAAGGGGGAGTTTATTCCTTTTCTAATCCGATCGAGAGAACGTAAACATGATCAGATTGAAAATCGAAACTGAAAGGACTGCGCATGTGCAATGTCGTTGAAATAGCGTAATGACGAATGACGCGTTGAATGAGCTGTTCTTCCTGTTGAATAAAGTGTCGTATAAATGTGTTCCGTCATTATTAAATTCTCCTTTCACTGCCTCTGTGAAGTGGAGCAGGACAACGTCCCACCAGTCCTTGTTTCGGATTCATCCACAGACGACACAACGGTTCATATGCTCATTGTCTCCAAATTATGACCAGAAATGGATAAATATTAAGTCTGCTGTTTAAAACAAATAAAGAACCAATGTAGGAGTAGAATAGTTCTACCAGAAAGACTCGGGAGATAAAATTATGTAACAAAGCATCCATTTATTGGCTGCCCAGCAAGCAATTATTCATAAAGTTCTTTGGCGTAGGCCCCATCCATAGTTCATAATCTGAGGGTAGTGGATCAGCATCTCCTGCCTGAAGACGAAGGTAGGGGCGCAGCCGACCCCCTGGGAAGTATAGACAGGACCATCCTGGTGGTGGTGGGGAGGATGGAGGTTGTTGTCGCGTCGGCATCTGCGAACTCAAACATGTGTAAGTACCACTCTTATACAGTAAGAATAAGGACGTGGTTGGATAGATTTGAAGGTAATTAAATAATGCAGTAATTAAGTCTTCCTGGCAGAACTTATGCTAAAGCTTTCATTTCTACCAGAAAGACTCGGGAGATAAAATGATGTTCAGTGATCACACTCAACCAAAACCTAGGCAGAGAGCAATGGCTATATAGGTGTCACGATCTGGTATCGCTCTTAATTCGACTAACTGCTCCTCCATGTCAACTGAAAGGTCTTTTCCTGGGGAACTGAAGGGATCTCTGACCCGAGCAAATGAACTGAAATTCTCACTGAAAAAAAACGGTTGAATTGTTGTTTCAGTCCTTCAACATGTTGAGCGACTGTGTTCATCAAAGGAGAGATATATGTATCCCTGTCTCTTGCACACAGGCAGCTAAGTGTATTGTCCCATATAAATCTTTAACGGCTAACTAAAAGATACTTGTATAGTAAAATGTCCTAATTCAGATCAATACACCCTGTATTAAACCGCTTTGCCGCTTTAATTGATCTTTACAGATGGTATCGAAATGCTGAATGGATTCATTACATTTTAAGCACTTAATGCAATACACACATAGGGCAGTGGCGCGTTATTAACCCTCTGAGGTCTGAGGTGTTTTTGGGGTCCTTGAGATGTTCTGACATGCCCTGACATTTGTGCTTTTTTCAGTTGCTTATAAACATATTAATGGCACTGGTGTAATTACACTCTATTTAGCACAAACAGGGCTACCATAAGTGAGCAACATGTTTGTATTTTTGAGAGAATATTGTTTATGCATGGTTATTGAAAAAAAAATATATAAATAAAGTTTCTAAAAATAAGGACACAAAACACATACTAAATATGTGTCCACAAGACTTGACTAATGGATGTTGTCGGCTAGAGTTTTTGTCAAGTCAAGTCATCTTCATTTATATAGCGCTTTTAACAATGGATTGTTCCAAAGCAGCTTTACAGAGATAAACATATAATTTAAGCTAACCGAGATTGTTTTGGATTTATAGCGGTTCTTGAATAATGTTATTTCCAGCTAAAGTAAATTTTGATTGATTCACCTCCGTCGAAATGATCAGACTTAAAAAGCGAACCTGTGATTAATGCTGACGGCGTTCACATGCTCATTCAGAATTGGTTCTATAGTTATGTGATTTTGCTTCAAAATGATCTGAAAATCATCCTGCCTAATCATTCACATAAAACAATAGATTGTTTTAAATTGTGAAAAAAAAAATTTTTGTTTGGAAAGGCAATATGCGAATGGGCGTGAACGGCCCAACCCCCTCGTGTATAATTAGGTGGTTCTCCCCTGAGAAGACAAAGACCCGCATAATAATGGGCCTTTCATTCAGGTGTGTCACACAAGAAAGAATGCAAGGACAATATATATATATATATATATATATATATATATATATATATATATATATATATATATATATATATATATATATATATATATTTATACACACACACACATATATATATATATATAAATATATATATAAATGAAAGTCAAAAGCAAATTTTTAGTCATACCTGAAAGCAAATCCTGTTCAAATAGGTTATATGGGCCATATGGAATTGGTTCACAGTTAGAGTTGGAAACATCTGGAAAAGAAAATTGTACTATAACAGTTGATTAGTTTATTTTTGACAAAACATTTTGACAAACATACTAACTATATAAACAAAAGCTTATTTGATGTGGCTGTAGTATATTTTACAGTAAAAAGATTATAACAAAAACTAGTCAACGAAATGTCTTTCATAATTCGTCTGTAACATAGGCATATCGTTGCGATCTCATGAAAGTGCATATCTATAGCACAAATTTAATTTCTCATACCAAAAATAGATTTTGCGTGCATATGATACGCAGTTTACGCGTGCATGTTACACAATTTTAGTACGCAGTTATGTACTACAGTGCGTATCATTTGCCCGCAAAAACTATTTTTGGCGTAGGATGGTATGAGAAATTAAATTCTTGCTATAGATACGCACTTTCATGAGATCGTGTTGTATTTATAATTAGGGCATATAAATGTTAAGTTGCAGTTTAAGATGCTTATACAAAGACATTTTATTTCAACATATTTCAGTCGATTTTTACTCATCTCAGTATAGCAATATAGTTTGGTAAAAGCTGTTAATTCATTCACAGAAGGGGATCCATATTTAAACAGTCTTTTTGCGGTTTACATAGGCTATTCCATATCGCGATTACAACAAAGCACTTAATAATAAAAAACTTACTACATCAGCTTAATCCGTCGCTCCTCGAAATGAATTTTAAGGGTGAGTTCACGCGTCAATGAGTAACAAAGGAATACGTTACTGGATTCAGCCTCGTCCCTGACCGCACTGGAATCATTAATATTTATTCAGATTACTTTCGTGTGACTGATGTAGGATTACAAATTTATTTAATTAAATGTTTAATTGAGTTTTCCCATTCTATAGTACATATAAGTTTATTAGTGTGAATTATTTTAACTAAGGTAAATGTCCCAAACCTGTCCTGATCTTTCTATTGCAAGTTAAATGGATACCATAACCTTGTGTTTATAAGTCTCACTACGAGAAGGCCATGCCTTTCCTGTTCTCGTGTCTCACCGGGTGAAGACTCACGCTGAGCAAGTTTGAACACCTGCTATTTTATTACGGAGACCATTTATCTTGGAGCTCTTGTCACAGTACGAGAAGTCCTGCTCCTTCCTGTTCTCGTGTCTCATCCTGAGCCACATGCTTTGTTTCCACCTCTATGTAACCCCTCCCCCTTAAAAGGTATATCAACTACATTAATGTATACTGCCTTAGTCAGACTTGACTTGACTTGATGAGGACTGCAGCTACCAACAGCTCGTGTTTCTCAATAAAGAATCTTGCTGAAGATACAACCAAGTCTCCTGGTCTTCGCTTCTGAGTTTCACACTTTCAATAATAAGTATAATTTTCTTCTAAATACACTTTAGAAGAAAAAGTTCACAACACTGATCAAGCTTTTATAATTAATTTGGGCTAACAAAAGCTTTTTTATAGATTTGACTTATAATAATGCAAAAACTGACACTTAAAATCAACATAAAAAAAATCTAAAATGACAAAAAGTAGTTATTGATAATATCTAAATATGTATACAAATGCTAAACGTAATAAAATTGTCTGAGAACAATTTTTTAGCAACTAGGATTTGTACAAACCTTTTCATATTTATTTTATATAGGGCTATACAGGCATCTACACGATAGTATTATAGATCCATAAATTACACCTTAATGGTCAATTTACAACTAATCCATTCAGATTTGAAAATTGTGTAACTCACAATGCACTGAACTATATACTGTATATTACTATGTCAACCAACGTGGATGTGCCAAGGAACTGCAGTCTTAAAGGGTTAGTTCACCCAAAAATTAAAATTAAGTCATTAATTACTCACCCCCATGCTGTACCAACCCCGTAAGACCTTCGTTCGTCTTCAAGACACAAATGAAGATATTTATGATTAAATCTGAGAGGTTCATGACTCCTCCATAGGCTGCCTAAGGGAATGACACTTGACGGCCCAGAAAGTCATTAAAGAAAATGTTTAAATATTCCATGTCGCAACAGTGGCTCAACTATAAGTTTATCAAGCGACGAGAATACTTTTTGTGCGAAAAAACAAACAAAAATAACGACTTTATTCGACTATTCCTTTTCTTCCTTGTAGGCCTGAAACGAGACTTCAAGAGATTTCCACGACGCGCACGCGCAAGAACTTAACTGAAGTAGTTGAAGTCTCGTTTCAGGCCTACAAGGAAGAAAAGGAATAGTCGAATAAAGTCGTTATTTTTGTTTGTTTTTTCGCACAAAAAGTATTCTCGTCGCTTGATAAACTTATAGTTGAGCCACTGTAGGCACATGGAATATTTCAACATTTTCTTGAATGACTTTCTGGGCCGTCAAGTGTCATTCCCTTAGGGAGCCTATGTAGCAGTGATCCAGCTCTCAGATTTAATCATAAATATCTTCATTTGTGTTCCGAAGACGAACGAAGGTCTTACGGGGTTGGTACAGCATGGGGGTGAGTAATTAATGACTTAATTTTAATTTTTGGGTGAACTAACCCTTTAATAATAGGGATTTCGCCTTGGACATCCCTTACGAATTGGGTCCTTACAAATCAGAATAAACTAAATATTGGAGAAGTTTTTGTAGTGACTGACAGGGAAATACTGGAGATGCTAATTGTGGTCAAAAGATATATTTCAAGAAATCTGTGGTGCAAGCTTGGTCTTCTGTGGGTGCAAACCCGCAATTGAAAAACTTAACTTTATTCTTTGAAGAAACCTTCAATCATAATTCCTGAATTTGGTTGTTGAATTAAGAGTGTTTATTACCATGCCTGTCACAGTGGCCTCTGCAGAAAGGTCATTCAGTAAACTGAAACTTGCGATCTACAATGGTTCAAGACTGATTAGTGCATCTGGCATCAATAGAGCACGCAACTGCACAATCCACACTTTGATGAAATGTTAGAAAAATGGACAAGCATGAAAAGAAGACATGTTCAAATTTAATTGTTACCTTTATGTCTGAAAAGTTTAGGACAAGAAGCTCTTAACCTTTGCTGGCTACCAGTTATTTCTTTCATGTATAATAAGACTGCAGATTTAAAACTACTATTCCACTTGTGTTTAACCCTTAAAGTGCCCCTATTATGCTATTTTATGCTATTTTATTTTAATTATTATGCTATGTTTCCTAATGTTGTGGAGTCTCCTGCAACATGTTTACATGCATGAAATGTAAAAAAAACTGTTTCATTTTGTCATAATATACATTTGCACATCACCACATTTTCAATGATTCTCAAACGACTCATCAGATGAATCAATCTCTCTAAATCCCTCCTTTCCACGAGCTACTCTGCTCTGATTGGCCAGACAACTCTGTTGTGATTGGTTTACCGTTTTTGGTTATGTTTTGGAGCTTGGAAGGGTTCAGTTTGAGCAGATGTTTTATACCATCATTACTGTCCTCATGATCGCTGACAGCTCCTTCACCAGATCCATCATCAAGTGACAGTGACACTAATATTTGATTGCATTCAGCACTTGCTCTGCAGTAAATCAATGAGCCATTTGGCTGATGATACTTATTATTGAAATACTAAGAAGGTTGATGTCTAGCTTTAAAAAAAATTAAATGAGGAAGAGGGTAGTTAATGACATCCTGGATCATTAAAGACCCGAGGTATGAGTTTAAGGGTTAAGCTTTACAGCCCTTAAAACTCTTCATGGCGCCCCTGTTTTTAAATCACTAAATTATAATGATAATAAAGAAAAACAAAAGCACAGATAGATTAATTGATGCTCAAGAATGTACTGCACTACATTAAGAGCCAATGCGAAATTTTGAACAGGATGATTTGTGTAAATTGTTTTAAACCCAATTAAATGTTCATTCATAGCCCAAGCTAAGGTACTATTGGCTCATGCTATAGTCAGACTTCACAAGTAGAAAAAGCCACCAAAGAAGTCATACTCCTCAATACTGAAGTCCCTCCCATAAGAAACTCTATTTTAAGAAGTATGAGTCTGTTTATAAAAAAAATAATGAAAGTGACTCATTCACTTAAAAGATTAATTCAAAAACAGATTATTTTCCTAAATTCCCGCTATTGAATTGCATTGCTGTACTCTGTTGTTGTAAAATGTCTATTGATACCCAGACCTAATAACATTTATATATCGCTCTATTGATTGGCTTTGACATGGTTTGCTACTACATAACATGGTCACGCTACTTGCCTTCCCAACTCTACCATGTTGTATATGTATTGCTCATTAATCAAGAATGTGAAAATGCAATTCATGTTGTCTCATTTTTAGGGTTTTACAACTTAAGTAGTTTAGGTAATTGAAATAACAGTGCCAACTAAGATGTCAGCCGCCATAATCAATTCCTCTCTAAATATAAGCTTGCTCATCTGTTGCCAGCATGAGCACCATTCATGTAATTCATAAGTAATATGTAAGCCATATGTAAGCACTAACATGCTTGTTTGTGATACAAACTTTATTCATATTGTTTGCTTTCTCCTTTTCTCTATATTTAAATAACATCACTACCGCAGTAGGGATTTCTCCCCCAACTCCCACAGAAACTCTCTCAACTTCTCTTCCTTTACTTTCTTCCCTGCTGCTGCAGTGAGCTATTCCTATGCTCCCACAGAAGCCCTCTTTCTCATTTCACTACCTTTACTTTCTCTACCTTTACTTTCTCCATTCTCTACCTTTTACTTTCTCCATTGCTACAGCAGTATATTATGTCAAAGCCCGCTGGAGCCCCATACTCCCCTCTGCCCAATATTTATACACAGCCATTTCCAAATTTGTTTGCCATCATTTATCAAGACAGGATGGGCCGGTGAACTCGTGACACTGGTGTTAACTCATATTTGTCTTTTCATCTTAGACTTCATGCCGCTGATAGAGGAGAGTCAAGAACTCAATGAAGTGGAAGAGAAAAATCAATATGAGAAACATCATGATTTCATGACTGGAGAAAAATCCACACTGGCTGAAAAGATGACCTCACGAAAAAGAGCTCAGAAGATTAAATCTAATCCAACACAAAAACAAAACCTTGAAGTCCTCAGAGTACACACCGGAGAGAAGCCTTTCACCTGCAAACTGTGTGGGAAGAGCTTCACACGAAAATAAACTCTTAGGAATCACATGAGAATACACACTGGAGAGAAGCCGTTTGTATGTGGTCAGTGTGGAAAGAGTTTCAGATGTAAAGAAAGGTTAATTTCCACATGAGGATTCACTCAAAAGAGAACTGTTTTATATGTCATCAATGTGGAAAGTGTTTCACAGACAGGAAAGACCTTAAGAATCATGTTAAGACTCTCATGCCTTCCATGTGCCACCAGTGTGGAAACAGTTTTAGATTCAGTAAAAACCTTAAAGGGTTAGTTCACCCAAAAATGAAAATTAAGTCATTAATTACTCACCCCAATGCTGTACCAACCCCGTAAGACCTTCGTTCGTCTTCGGAACACAAATGAAGATATTTATGATTAAATGTGACAGCTGGATCACTCCTACATAGGCTCCCTAAGGGAATGAGTCCTGACGTCCCAGAAAGTCAATGAAGAAAATGTTTAAATATTCCATGTCACAACAGTGGCTCAACTATAAGTTTATCAAGCGACGAGAATACTTTTTGTGCGAAAAAACAAACAAAAATAACGACTTTATTCGACTATTCCTTTTCTTCCTTGTAGGCCTGAAACAAGACTTCAAGACATTTCCACGACGCATGGGCAAGAATTGCGATCTTCAACTACTTCAGTTAAGTTCTCGCGCGTGCGCGTCGTGGAAATCTCTTGAAGTCTCGTTTCAGGCCTACAAGGAAGAAAAGGAATAGTCGAATAAAGTCGTTATTTTTGTTTGTTTGTTGATCCAGCTGTCACATTTAATCAAAAATATCTTCATTTGTGTTCCGAAGACGAACGAAGGTCTTACGGGGTTGGTACAGCATGGGGGTGAGTAATTAATGACTTAATTTTCATTTTTGGGTGAACTAACCCTTTAAGACTCACATGAGAATTCATACTGGATAGAGACCTTTCATGTTCCATTATTGCGGAAAGAGTTTCTGTCATAAAGATAGCCTCAAAAAACACATGAACATTCACACTGGAGAGTTCTCCAGCCGTTCTCTTGTGACCAGTGTGGAAAATGTTTCATGTATAAAGCATCCCTTAATGTCCACATGAGAGGTCACACTGGAGAGAATCCTTTCACCTGCAAAATGTGTGGGAAAAGCTTCTCACTTAAAGGAAATCTGAAGAGTCACATGACAATTCACACTGGGGAGAAGCCATTTATATGTGTTCGGTGTGGAAAGAGTTTCAGACGTAAAGATACTCTTTTTACTCGCATGAGAATTCACACTGGAGAGAGTCCTTATACCTGCAAACTGTGTGGGAAGAGTTTCTCACGAAAAGGAAATCTGAAGACTCACATGAGAATTCACACTGGAGAGATGCCTTTCACATGTGATCAGTGTGGAAAGAGTTTCAAACGTAAAGAAACGCTTATGACACAAGGTGACAAATCCAGCGGAACCAATTTCCGCTAGGAGTGTGTTTCCCCCCCCCCGGGACGATTTCACTGACACACCGTGCTGGTTTGCTTGTTGTCAGTTGCCATGACAGTGGCAGCTGATTAGCTAAGTGGTACCAGGTGCGGGCGTTTAGTGTGGGGATTTGTGATTGGGGGAAACGGCCTAGAGAAGAAGTTAAAAGGAAAAGGAAAAGGCATTCGGGTGTGGTACTCCCCAGGGAGAAATTGATTCTTTTGGCAGTGGCTTGGATTTGCTGGGATCTTTGGAGCGGCTGTGAGGATCTGACTGGAAAGGGGTGCAACGGTGATTGTGGGAGTACAAGCTGGAACGTAAATTGGATGTGAAGTGAGGGTATTTTGGAGATTGAGTCAAGATTGAAGAATTTCATCACTCGAGAGAGAAAGATAAGTAATGAAACACCGGATCCGTGTGAATGCATGCCGTGTATTGAACTGAATGAGGAATTGTGAAGTGTATTGACCACAAATATAATTACCACCAAGAGTGTGAACTGATTCATCCGTGAAACCCTGATATCTTCTGAGTGTGAAAGAGTGTTGAAGATGCTGTGTTCCATGCGGTGTGAAGTCCTCTGCATCTCTTCAGCTTCTGAGTGTTGATCCAGCGCAACAGTGGAGGGATTGAACAGTGGGTGAGTGCTGGCCTTATTGCACGAAGATTTGAGAGTGGATTGCGGTGCTTGAATTGAAGTGTCACACAGTATTGGACTTGACGTGAAGTTGCAGTGTGTGGATGTACACGTTTATTTAACCGCCAGTACTCTCCAGTTCACGTCCTCGCCCAGTGTTTGCGGAGCAAAGCCCTCTGGTTGAATGTGTATGTTCCATTTCGGCCACCAGGTCCTGTGCTATGAGAGAGGAGTGTGATTGTCCTGTTTAACTTGTCTTGTCTATCTAAATAGAACGTTCCTCTGCCACCGCCTTCGTGTGTGCTGCCTGTTCGGAGGAGAGACACACCCCCGCATTAGTGTTGCTGTGGGAACCACCCAGCCCAGCCGTAAGCCTGAGTCTCCATTATACGAAAGGATCATGTTTGTTCTTGTATCAAATGCTCCGTCTATTTAAGATTCTCCTGCCACTGCCTTCTTGGGTGCTTCCTGGTTGGAGGAGAGACACATCCCAGCCCTAGTGCCTGTGTGGAGCAACCCAGTCCAGCCGTAAGCCAATTCTCCATTATACGAAAGGATCATGTTCGTTCTTGTATCAAAGGCTTTGTCTATTTAAATAGAAGATTCGTCTGCCTCGGCCTTCTTGTGTGCTGCCTGTTCAGAGGAGAGACACATCCCAGCAGCAACGCTGCTTGTTCAGAACCACCCGCTCCAGCCGTAAGTCCTTACTTCACCGAAATAGAATTGAACCTGCAAACTTGTCTCTATCTTGGATTAGAGGGGACCCTTGTCTCTGGCTGGAGCCGTCAAGGGCGGAAAGGCACCCGGAGGACCTCACACCTGCTGCTCAGTGACGCCACGGAGGAGAGCACCCGACACGGAGGAGATCTGCCTACCCGACTACCTACCTGGCCGGTAGCGAGTCCCCCTCCTGGACTCCATCGCCCCCTGTGCCGGTCATCTGCCGAATAGCTGACGCTTGGGAAAAACTTACCGCTACCCACCTGTCCTGTGGAGAGAGTCCCCCCGTGGCCCCGGCCCTGGTCTGCCCAGGTCGCTGCCCGCCTGTATTATGCCGAAAAGAGTCTACTTACCACGTTACCTACCTGCACGCCGGACGGGCGTTCGACTCCTTCTTCCTCTGTGGCTGCCAGTAACCCGGGCCCTCGCAGTGAATCCCTCGGCCTCCTCCTCCCTGGAAAGAGACGAAGCCCGCATTAAGACTTTTAATTCTTGCTTTTATTCAATAAAGATTGTTACTTTTAGAAATTCTTCTTGTCTGCCTGGTCTCTGGTACGCTCCTCGAGGTGGTCCTGGGTTTGAGGGGTGGGCGCAGTCTGGCTTGGCCCCCCCGACCTGTGACACTTAATTTCCACATGAGGATTCACTCAAGAGAGAGCAGTTTTATGTCACTAGTGTGGAAAGTTTCACAGACAGCAATAGTAATAGTGTAATAGTAAAAACTTATAATAGCGGTAGTAAAAATATTCGAGAGAGTTTCACATGTAATATGTAGCTATTTCATATGCAAGCATGTCAGCCAATCACATCAGTGGGCGGTTCCACTGAATCCCACAGCAGACATGCCCCTTCAAAAAGAGCGTTCAAATCAGAGGCTAAAATCAGGCTAGGAAAAATGCCTTTTTATTTCTAAATTACGACTATTTTGGATCTAAAAAACATACTAACATTATAAGGGCAACCCAGGAAACATTATAAAATAAAAAAATAACCCTATGTCAGGGGACCTAGGCAAAATTTAGTCAAAATGATGTAATAATTTACTCTGCCCATTTCCTATAAATAAAATGTATTTATTTATTCCAGATATGTACAAAAAGGACCAACATACATTGCTGTCATTCGGTACAACCAGTAGGTCATTCGGTAAAACCAAAATTTCGGTATTACCGAATGATATTTTCAAACAATGCTAACAGGCTGATATCTAGCTTGCTAGCAAAAGGACAATTAAACATTTCACCCAATAGTATTTTGACACCCCGGGATGCCAGTTGGTAGGAAACGCAGCATATTGCAGCCAGCAAACAAACTTGGTCAGAGATTGCAGATTCTACCCAACCTAGAAAGCCTCAGTATCCATCTAAAAATCTCAGCATATTAAATCCTTTGACAACAACGCATCCATGCTTGAACTTGAAGTGAACAAAACTGTCTGCAGTCAACACAGTATTTTGTTTGAATCCTGGCCACGAGTGCACCTTCAGAGAAAACATTCAACCTTTGTGGTAGGATTTTGGAGAGATGTGGCTACTGAAACCTCCGTCAGTCAGCGACATTCTGTTCTTGCATGCATATTCAAAAATATTTCATTTTTGCAGTATAGCTAATAAGCCAAGAGTTTTCATTTAGTAGTATTTTTGGCTTGGCCTATTTTGAGTGATAGATGCTTGGAGTGTCTTTCTGAGACTTACATTTAGTCAATGTTTTATCATTTGTGACTTGCACACACACCCATTTTGCTCATGCCACTTAAACACAGAACCAGGAAACTGGAATCTACTGAGTTCAGGGAAAGAGAAACTTAAGTGTAGTTGTGTAGGAAACACGAATCTCCTGTGTTCAGGGAAAGAGAAACTTAAGTGTATTTGAGCTGTTGTGACTCTCTGGATGATGGATAAACATGTAACCAGACACTGTATCAGCTGCAATACAGAGGACAGAGAAACAGGTATGAACTTAAAACTAGGCACTGAGAAATAATGCTAACATGCTCATTTCTTATGTTATTGTTGCCACTCCTATCAACAGGTAACGTCCATTTTTTCAACATTAATTGTACATGAATGTACAAGGGAAAGTGTGTATTTACAGTTCACCATGAATTTTGTTTATCACAATTTTTAATCACCATTCAGATTAATCAAAATAGTGCCTGTTACGTTAATTATTCAAAGTACAAATGAGCCATGTCGTGGTTAATACGAGGTCATAAAAACTGAATGTATAATAATTTTGTTAGTGAATTAGAAAAAGTATGCTTAAAATGGTTTTAGCTTGAAATTTTTAAAACTGATTGCTTAATTCAAAGACAAACACCTACATAACTGTATTAATGTTTATTTGTTTGTCTGCATGTTTGTTTGACTTTTTACCAAAAATTAAAAGATGGGACAGAAAAATCAGTGACATTAGGTATAGCAGTATAAATGTAATTTTTATTTAATCATTTAATTAGCGCGTACACATAGAAAAACTTAGAAGTAATGATGATGTACTGAACAGATCATTGTTTGAATTTGTTGCTCAGATTATTCTTGAGAAAACAAACAAATTTGGAAAGCAGAAACTTTTAGCCATTTGTTATTTGTAGTTTATTTTTAGTCATTTGTTATATAGTGATTGGTGATGTTAAAGGGTTAGTTCACCCAAAAATGAAAATTAAGTCATTAATTACTCACCCCCATGCTGTACCAACCCCGTAAGACCTTCGTTCGTCTTCGGAACACAAATGAAGATATTTATGATTAAATCTGAGAGGTTCATGACTCCTCCATAGGCTCCCTAAGGGAATGACAGCGGACGGCCCAGAGAGTCATTAAAGAAAATGTTTAAATATTCCATGTCACAACAGTGGCTCAACTATAAGTTTATCAAGCGACGAGAATACTTTTTGTGCGAAAAAACAAACAAAAATAACGACTTTATTCGACTATTCCTTTTCTTCCTTGTAGGCCTGAAACGAGACTTCAAGAGATTTCCACGATGCGCACGCGCGAGAACTGAAGTAGTTGAAGGAGATCGCAATTCTCGCCCATGCGTCGTGGAAATCTCTTGAAGTCTCGTTTCAGGCCTACAAGGAAGAAAAGGAATAGTCGAATAAAGTCATTATTTTTGTTTGTTTTTTCGCACAAAAAGTATTCTCGTCGCTTGATAAACTTATTGTTGAGCCACTGTTGTGACATGGAATATTTAAACATTTTCTTTAATGACTTTCTGGGCCGTCCGGTGTCATTCCCTTAGGCAGCCTATGGAGGAGTGATCAACCTCTCAGATTTAATCATAAATATCTTCATTTGTGTTCCGAAGATGAACGAAGGTCTTACGGGGTTGGTACAGCATGGGGGTGAGTAATTAATGACTTAATTGTCATTTTTGGGTGAACTAACCCTTTAAGAGCATATCTTTGTTTAGTCACCATCATTGTGTAAATAATCAGGTCCATGCACATTTATAGTTGACGTTATCTAATGCCGTCTGTTTCCATTATGTGGCTGAAAAATACCATGGTTCTAATATATTTGCAGATACAACTGCAAGTTCTTCTTGTTGGGTCCCTAGTACGTTAGGGCGTCAGACATCCATGTCTCAGTTTGGTCCTCGCTGCAAATAGTGTTTCAGCTCAGCCTATTTGTGTTGCAAAAGTAAAATAGACTAAAGCAAAATAAAATAATGGAGTCATCTATTCATCTGTGGTTTAAAAAACATAAATCCCCAGAAAAAAAAAAAAAAGCCACAGGTCTGTTACACAACAGAAACACGGTCGGTGTGGAAGCTCTAACATCTGTGCTAGTTGAAACAAGTATTATGCTTATGATTATGTTAATTAATGTACAGTGGTGGTAACTGATCATTCATCCCTGATTGAGTTTGAACCTACAGCCATTTGTTGACAGTCCAAATAAGTTACCTCACCCTATTTTTCCTTGATTCAGCAGGCCACATGATGGTTTAGTGGCTCATGGGCTGTGTGTGTGAAATGCCAGTAAGAGCTGATTGTGATTTGTGTCCTAACAGCGCACGGCACAGACAGCAGTGGAGGACAGAGTGAGGATCTTTACTGAGTTCATTCGACACAGCGGATCAGAGATCAGGAAAAGACTGCAGTGAGTCGAGCTGAAGGACGACTGGAGCAGATCAATGATCTGAGGAGGAGAGACGCAGCAGCTTTCACACACAGGATCACATCCATTTCCTACAGGTAAGAGATCTAGAAGAACAGGATTGTGGGCTTGGGCAAGATCCTGCTTGACTGGAGACTCAGTGAGAAACAGAGCTAAAAAAAGATCTCTGACAGATTCATCTGCTCTCAGAAATGAGTACTCTATCTATTATCATGTTAGAACATCATATTAGAAATGTCTTCCCAGATAGAAAATGACATCTTGCCCAGTTGTGGCCCACATTTCCCACATTCTTCTGGCCCACATAATGGAATGACGGCGATGGCTCAACCTGAGAGTGGCTGGCAATAGCATACATATATGGGCCTCATCTGGGCCAACTATGGTGTGCTATCTGGGATAGGATTGAACGCAGGGATCATTTTCAGTAGTACACTTTAGACTTTCTACTGACTATAAGAAACGTTGTAACTATGTCAACTACCAGTCATTAGATTATTAGCAGATTGTCTGCTTAAAATCTGCTAACAATTTATCTTGAACAGCCATTCTACTGAGTAACTTTGCAAGTACATCAACTTATTCTACTAACCCTAACCTAACCTAACAGTCTACTAATATTCTAGTTTACATGTAGTTGTAAATTACTAAAGTGGACTATTGAAATAAAGTGTAAATTAAATTTCTTTTGACATAACAGTTACAATGTTCATATCTGTTGATTTCCAGTCATATTCAGCAACATGGATCCCAGGACCAGAAACGACTTCCTACAATGTAAGCAACTAAGAAAACAAAAACGTCACCTGTTACTCATGTAACTTTGGTTCCCTGAGATAAGGGAACAAGTTACCAATGCAACACACTGGCCAATGGCGTTTGAGCAAGCCAAATGATGATGGGTTGTCATGCTTATAAAGGCACAGCATTGACCTCATAATCTTTCAACTGAAAGTGGGTCAGCATAGCATGTTTCAAGCCATTGTAACTTATGACAAGTTATGCAACTTATTTTATAACTAGCTAATCACAAGAGCACAGCTGTTGACAGAAGATAAGCCACCTACACTGGTGATCTAAGGCATCGGTTCCCAACAGGGGGGTCACGGCCCACAAGGGGGCCTCGGCGAGCTCTGTGGGGGGTCGCGTCATATTTTGAAAAGTTTTAAACAATAAGCATTAAATAAAAGTCCTTTTATTTTTTTCTGTTCAAAATGTACTAAATGTATATAATGAGCGAGTTCATCATGAATCCATTTTTCCAATCCGTGTTTTTGTCTTATCCTGAACCACTATGGTACACCTGTAATAAGTGTTTACATTGGGACTATTTTACACTGGTTCGGATCGCTGCCGCTGCGGAGTAGCCCAGTACCTGCGTGACTCGTCATAGACGTACACAGAGAGAAGTAGTTCCGGCTACAATGCACTTCCGAAAGATGCATTATTCTTTTAATAAACGCAAGTTTATTATCGCTTGGTCAGTAATTCCACTGCTCGATTGCTTTCACCTGCTCGATTGCTTTTGTCCGCCTCGCTGCCTGCTGTGTGAGCTGCGAGTTTGTTTGCGTCGTGGCTGTCTAAGCCTCGTATTAGCTTCGTATTTCCTTCTGTTTTTCCGTATTTCTCTCTTTTATTCTGTTCTGAACCATCATTTAACTCATAATTACAACTCGGACTGTTGGCCGGGCGCGTCTCAAGCCATTATACGGCTGGAACCGCAAATACGGTTGGAACATTGTTTGCTGGTCGTAGAGCGAGACATCGCTTCACTGCTGCTCGCCCTGCGATCGACTGCTTTTGTCAGCCTCGTTTGCTGGTCGTAGAGCGAGACACCGCTTCACTGCTGCTCGCCCTGCGATCGACTGCTTTTGTCAGCCTCGGTTGCCTGCTGTGAGTTTGTTTGTTTGCGTCGTGGCTGTCTAAGCCTCGTATTAGGTCGTATTTCTTTCTGTTTCTCCGTATTTCTTTCTTTCTTTTATTCTGTTTATTCTGTTTTGTTAAAATGGCGAATATATCAGGTGTATGTTATTTACCTTTTGTTGCAGATGAGAACAAATCTAATTTGCTCGCGGTGCAGTCTGAATTAGAAGCTGTAGAAAAGCAGATCCGTGACCTTCTAGAGAGACAAGCTGAGCTGAGAGACCGGCGTTTAGCTCTTGAAACATCACGCGCTGATGCACACGGATCAGTGATTAACGTTAATAACCCGCTGACGCCGACCTCGTCTACTCCGTGCGTTTTTCAGCATTGGTCCCGAGCGTCCAGGTCACGATCAGCCATGGTTTCATTCACTCCGGCTCCAACACACCACCACGAAGCCTGGGTGGTTCCGCGGAAGCCGCGAGCCAGGACAAGAATCTTTTCGGCCCTCCCGGTGTTCGAGATCTCCACTCAGAACCGCTTCTCCCCTCTTCGTGAAATGGAACGCGATGCTGTGATCATCGGCGATTCCACCGTCCGACACGTCCACGCTACGTTAGGTAAAAGTAAGGTGCACACTCATTGCTTTCCTGGTGCTCGTGTTCTCGATATCACTGCGCGGGTAACTGAGATCTTGAACGGCGACGAGCGCGTCGGAGCTGTGGTGCTGCACGTGGGATCTAACGACACTAGGCTGCGACAGACGGAGGTTCTGAAGAAAGACTTCAGGAGACTTATCGATACGGTACGCAGTACATCGCCTGAAACATCGATTATTGTGTCTGGACCGCTTCCTACGTACCGACGAGGGCATGAAAAGTTCAGTAGATTATTCGCGCTAAATGAATGGTTATTGTCATGGTGCAATGAGCAGAAACTGCTCTTTGTAAATAATTGGAATCTGTTTTGGGACCGACCAAGGCTCTTCCGCGCTGATGGCTTACACCCAAGTAGAATCGGGGCAGATCTTCTGTCGGATAACATCTCCAAGATGTTAAATACCGTTTGACTAGTATCCAAAAATCCAAATCACAGTCTCTACTGCACCAATTTAATTGATATTAATACTAGTGTAGAACATTGCATAGAAACTGTGTCTATTCCTCGTTTACTAAGATCAAATAATAAATCTACTGCGGGATCTAGAAAAAATCTAATTGTTATTAAAACAAATAATCTCGCTATTAGTGAACAAAAACAATTTCTAAAGTTAGGTCTTCTAAACATTAGATCGCTCACACCGAAGGCGGTTATTGTAAATGAAATGGTCACAGATAATAATTTTGATGTTCTGTGCCTTACTGAAACCTGGCTTAAACCAAATGATTATTTCGGTCTAAATGAGTCTACTCCGCCAGGATACTGTTATAAGCATGAGCCCCGTCTGATCGGTCGTGGCGGCGGTGTTGCAACAATCTACAGGGATATCCTTAATGTTACTCAGAAAACTCGTCATAGGTTTAATTCGTTTGAAGTACTTGTGCTAAATGTTACGCTCTTAGATGTAAGAAAAAAATCCCTATTATCTCTAGCATTGGCTACCGTATATAGACCTCCAGGGCCTTACGCCGATTTCCTAAAAGAGTTTGCTGACTTTCTATCAGATCTTTTGGTCAACGTCGATAAAGCATTAATTGTTGGAGATTTTAACAGACACGTAGATAATTTAAATGATGCGTTAGGGGCTGCGTTTACAGATTTATTAAACTCCTTCGGGGTCAAGCAAAACGTCACCGGACCAACTCATCGTCTTAATCATACACTCGATTTAATTATATCATATGGAACCGATCCAACCGATATAGATATCATTCCACAAAGTGATGATGTCACTGACCATTACATGGTAACTTGCATATTAAGTACTGCTGTAAAATGTCATGCTGCGCCACGTTATCGACCAGGTAGAACAATTCTTCCATCCACCATAGATCATTTCTCAAATAGCTTATCTGATCTGTCTCAGCTGCTGCCTGAACCCAAACAAACAGATGAACTAGATGAACTAACTAGCACTATGAGCACCATTCTCTGTAGAACATTGGATATTGTTGCACCCATTAAATTAAAAAAGGTCAGAGAAAAAAGTATAGCACCATGGTACAATAATACTACGTATGTTTTAAAGAGAGAAACCCGTAATTTAGAGCGTAAATGGAAAAAAACTAATTTAGAGGTCTTTAGAATCGCGTGGAAAGACAGTATGTCACGTTATAAAAAGGCCCTTAAAACGGCCAGGGCTGAGCACCTCAGCAAATTAATAGAAAACAACCGAAATAATCCAAGGTTTTTATTTAATACCGTGGCTAGACTAACAAATAAACAGACGTCGTCTGAACAAAATACCTCGCTACAGTTTAGTAGTAATGATTTCATGAACAACTTCACCGAGAAAATTGAAAGCATCAGAATCAAAATCGTAAACGTTCAATCTTTACTCGCGCCTTATAATTCAGCCGCAATTATCACCCAATGCTTTTGGAGAATGCAGAACAATGCAGAACAATTACAATGCTTTACAACCATAGAACAAAAAGAGTTAAATAAACTTATCACTTCATCTAAAACAACAACGTGTTTATTAGATCCTATACCAACTGAACTACTGAAAGAAGTGTTACCTATAGTGGAAGAGCCATTAACTCATCTTTATCTTTAGGTCATGTTCCAAGAACGTTCAAGCTGGCTGTTATAAAACCTCTTATTAAGAAACCACATTTAGATCCAAATAACCTAGCAAATTACAGACCCATTTCGAATCTTCCATTTATGTCAAAAATATTAGAAAAAGTTGTGTCCAGTCAACTCGGCTCTTTCTTGCAAGAAAACGACATCTATGAAAAGTTTCAGTCTGGATTCAGGCCACATCATAGCACTGAAACTGCGCTTGTTAGAATCACAAATTACTTACTTTTAGCTTCGGACCAAGGCTGTATCTCAGTACTAGTTTTACTTGATCTTAGTGCTGCGTTCGACACTATAGATCACACAATACTCTTAGATCGACTACAACATTACACTGGTGTTCAAGGACAAGCATTAAGCTGGTTCAGGTCATACTTATCTGACCGCTACCATTTCGTCTACTTAAATGGAGAAAAATCGATCATACCTTCGGCAAACTATGGAGTGCCGCAGGGATCTGTGTTAGGCCCTTTATTATTCTCAATATATATGCTGCCACTTGGTAATATTCTAAGGAAACATGGAATTAGTTTCCATTGTTATGCTAATGACACTCAAATATATATTTCATCACGGCCAGATGAATACGCTAAATTATCCAAATTGACAGATTGTGTTAAAGATATAAAAGATTGGATGACGCGTAATTTTCTTTTATTAAATCCAGACAAGACAGAGGTAATACTTATCGGTTGTAAAAACCGTCCACAAAACCTTTCACAGCACGACTTTAACATAGTAGGATGCCCTGTTACTTTATCCGCTACAGTAAAAGACCTGGGTGTTACATTAGACTGCAACTTGTCTTTTGAAAAGCATATTTCATATGTTACAAAAACAGCCTTTTTCCACCTTAGAAACATTGCTAAATTACGTAACATGCTATCAGTCTCTGATGCAGAAAAGTTAGTTCATGCATTCATGACCTCGAGACTAGATTACTGTAATGCTTTATTAGCTGGTTGTCCTGCATCTTCAATAAACAAGCTACAGTTAGTCCAAAATGCAGCCGCTAGAGTTCTTACTAGATCAAGAAAATATGATCATATAACACCGATTTTATCATCACTTCATTGGTTACCTATAAAGTTCCGTATTAATTACAAGGTATTGCTTTTGACTTATAAAGCTCTAAATGGTTTAGCTCCAGTTTATTTAACGGATCTTCTATCGTCCTACAATCCATCGCGCCCTTTAAGATCACTAAATTCGAGGCTTCTGGTCATTCCTAGGATATCCAGATCCAGCAAAGGAGGCAGAGCATTTTCACATTTAGCTCCGAAGCTCTGGAATAGCCTTCCTGATATTGTTCGTTGCTCAGACTCGCTCTCACAGTTTAAAACTAGACTGAAGACGCATCTATTTAGCCAGGCATTCATATAAATTTTTAATCTTACAATTACTGTAAATTCGGCCTCAAATTCATAAACGCCAGAGGAGAACTGGCCCCCGACTGAGCCTGGGTTCTCCCAAGGTTTTTTTTTCTCCATTGGGTCATCTGATGGTGTGTTAGGACACCTTTAGGTCACTGGATGGAGTTTTTCGGTTCCTTGCCACTGTTGCCTTTGGCTTGCTCAGTTGGGGATATTCAAATTAATTAACCAATCATACCATTGATCAGCTCTACCAAACTTGGATGTCTTTTTTTTCCAGTAATAAACAAACATTGTTAAGTTGTTTTGATTGATACTGTGAAGCAGCTTTGATACAATCTGTATTGTGAAAAGCGCTATATAAATATATTTGACTTGACTTGACTGGCTATAGCGCCAAAAGCGTAAAAAATAAAGCCAGCCTCACAAATAACTTGCAAGTATTGAGGCCCCAGACAGCAGTCATTTAGTAATAGCCTATATTCTTTCTCTTTTTTTACCTACACACCACTGTGAATATTTTTGTTTTTGGATTTCAAATAGGGCCAATATATAGGCTTACGTTTTTAAATTACAAAGGGCCTACTGATGTTTTTGTCATTGTATTTTCAATATTATAGGCTATTATCTGTGCATAAACATATCTGGTTATAGTAAACATACCGTTTGTTTGAAAACAACATATTTTGTCATCCTTGCTGCAAGCTTGCAAGAGCGATAATATCATTAAATATGAAGGGGGGGCCCTAAAATATTTTCTTGGGAAAAAGGGGGTCTCAGACAAAAAAAAGGTTGGGAACCACTGATCTAAGGGTGTGTTCACACTTGTAGTCCGGTTTGCTTGGTTCATTTAGTCCATACCAAAAAAAAAAAACATTCAGTCCTGGTCCGCGTAGTGTTCACATTGACATTTTAACACCAAACCTAACGGCATCACAAGCCGATTGGTCGGCTTTTATTTCATTTATTTTGCGACGGAACTTACAGAACATCCAAAACAATGCTGTGTGCTGGACTCAAATGCCCTAGTTTTATGTGCGTAGCTACATATGATGGTATTTTGACCAAATTAGAATTTGTGAAGAGCTTATAAAATGTGTAAAGGAGTCAAAACAGCGGCAGGAACCCTTCATCACACTCAACGAAGATCTGCTGTGTCTAGCGAGCTAGATATTTTTCTGGGCTCGGCGGCGCGTCTGCGAGCGTCTTTGATGCGTTGTTGGCTCTTTCATACTAACAGATTGGCGAGAGTTCATCGCCCGCTAATCCCCCGCGATTTGCACGCGATAACACATGACCTGTCGGCGAGCTCAACGATTTCCAAATCGGGCTTAAAATCATGTAGTGTGAACTAGGCTTTAGATGTCTTTGGTCTGTGTTGCATTCATATTTCAGTCGAACTCCACCAGGGACTGGTTACACGGAGTTACACCATTAGACATCTAAAGGATCCAAAAACGGTACATGATGTCACAAGATGCACCAAACAAGCGGACCGAGACCGCTGAAAAGATGAGTCTCGGTCCGCTTGTTTGGTGCGCACCAGGGTTTGGATGGAAGCGTTCACACGTTCAAATGAACAGCACTAACAGAGCAACCGCACCAGGGCTCATTTTAATCGAACCAAACATGCCAAGTGTGAACACACCCTAATAATATGTCAGTTTGACAGTGACAGCTGTTAGTGCTAGACAAGCAGAACGCCGACAGCCACAATCACTGCTGTCAGAAGCAAGTAGTGTTATTTGACTGCATTAAAAACAGTGTGCTACACATTCTTGTCAAAGCTGACGACCTAGCCAGTTCACAGACTTACCAGTTCATACACTAAACAGAAACCATTAGTTCAGCTATAATAAAAAATCAGACCGATTCATAATTCCTGATTCTGATGTGTTTTCTCTCCATCAGATTCCCATCCGCTCACTCTGGATCCGAACACAGTGAATAAACTCATCCGTCTGTCTGAGAGGAACAGAGTGATTACTGGTACTCTCACAGATCAGCCGTATCCTGATCATCCAGACAGATTTGATGCGTATAATCAGCAGGTGTTGTGTAGAGAGAGTGTGTGTGGACGCTGTTACTGGGAGATTGAGTGGAGTGGGATGTTTGGTGTGGATATATCAGTGTCATATAAGAGCATCAGTAGAAAGGGTTATGAGTGTTGGTTTGGATGTAATGATCAGTCCTGGAGTTTGTTCTGCTCTCCCTCCAAGAACTTATTCATTCACAATAACATACGGACTGAACTCCCTGTAGTGTCCAGCCGTAGAATAGGAGTGTATGTGGATCACAGTGCAGGAACTCTGTCCTTCTACAGCGTCTCTGACACAATGAGCCTCATACACACAGTCCAGACTACATTCACTCACACACTCTATCCTGGGTTTTATGCTTTTATTGGATCATCAGTGAAACTGTGTTGATTAATCAGACCATATTGTAGAGAGATTCTACCCCTAATTCTTTGAGCTGCATGAGAAATAAGTAACAGTGATTTGTTATAGTCTCTTATTTTTAGTTTTGTGTAATGAAGATGAGGTTCATTTTTTGTCAGCACATGACCCATAAATACCAACACTTACTACTCTATAAATCTGTTATTTAACAACAACAAAAAAACTAGTCACAGCACTTACAGATTGTTGCACTATTGTTGGTTTGATTGCTTCTATTGCTCTCCTCATTTGTAAATCGCTTTGGATTTTAGCATCTGCTAAATTATTAAATGTAAATGTAATTTATTGTTTTTTAACCCCTTAACTGACACCCCCCTTTTTGAGAATGGACGTGAAAATACACTATCCGAACCTGAATGGTTGTAATTCAAGAATGCTTTGGACCTACGACCTAAGTTTGGTCTTGTTTTAAAGAAGACACTCAGCAGATTATTGATGAGGTGAAAGCACTTAAAAAAAACTATAGTATGAAAAAATTATGGAAGTTTAAATTTATTGTCAATCAAATATACTGTACTAAATATTTTCTTATATATATTTTACTAAATATTGTTTACTATACAATTACTATAAAATTAAAGCCATATGTCTATCCAAGTTGTGTTTACATTTAAAGTTTATTTCACAAAAGTGTAAGTTCCTAATGAGATTTTGTTTAGGCTTAATACCAAAAATAGCCACCAGGTGACACACGTTCCATTTAATTATTTTTATGCATTCTGCCATAACAAATTTAAGATTAGAAAAGGTTTTGATTATAAATGATGTAACATGACGCCCAATAGGGGAGGAGCCCACTAAAAGAATTTAGATTACCGTATCTATGGTAACGCCACATCCTATTTCAAAACGGGTTTCACAGGATGAATTTTGAGTTCGTAAGCTTTCGAATGAAACCTAATTTATGATAATTACTAAAATATGTGATGTAAAAAGTAAGGAGATAAAAAAGATAATATTTTTTTTTATTAATTTTTATATTTAGAGGAGAATATATAATATACTTTTGAGAGTATAATATTATTTAATAATTTTAGATGGACAGATATTAGAAAATGTTTTATTATGAACCTTTAGAATGAAAACCAAAGTTTCAATTAAAAGTGTGTCCATCGACTTTTTGTGACAAAAAGGTCAGAACTCCTGTTATGATGTAGATTTTTTAAGGGTTCACTCTTGTCATAAATTAATCTATTACTGTACCTACATAATTTGTAACAAAAAACAGTGGTAAAATATCTATTCAAGAGTCTTAGACCTTTCCAACGATATATAGTTTGTCATGATTAGTTTAGGATTTAATATAGTGAAGTCAACTTGGTGACAAGAAATGTTAATATACTATTTAAGATAATAGGTGAATTATGTTTTTGTTAGAATTCATTGATTGGATATGGAAATGTTGGGTTGATTACGACGGTTTAGGGTCGAGGAGATAACATAATAACTTGAGTGCAGCCTTTGATACCATTTGTCACACCACCCTCCTCAACAGGTTATCTTCCATCGGCATCAGCCATACTACGTTAGACTGGTTCACATCTTACCTCTCTGGCCACGCTCAGTTTATCCAATTTAAAGCTGCAGTCGGCAAGTCTGGCAGATTGAGTGGACTTTTGGCAAAATTTTGAATGTTTACAACTCTCATGCCCCTCCCCCACTATCAACGAATACCCTCCCACCGAGTTCGTGCTCGTCAGTGCGTGTGCACCAGCTATTATTGCTGTATGGTATATGCGGCAGACATGGTCATTGTACATTGTTCTATTGCTTATATAACAGAGCTAGTCAGATAGCACATAAAATAACAGTAGCTTTACTACTGTTCTTACTCTCGCAAGAAAGAGCATTGATTCTTCCAAAAAGCCATCTGGACATGTTTATCCACCTAACGTTACGTTCACACGGATTTCAGTGCAAACAAAGCTAACGAACCTGCCCAACAAGTGCTAACGTTAGCTATCCATACCAACACATTTGGGTATACTAACATAACACTAAGAAATAAAGTAACTGGTTGAAAAGCACAATTACCTGTCGAGAAGAAATGTTGCAAGCTCTGCATCCAGCTTGAACCCAATTAAATCACATAAATCTCTCCACCATTCAAATGCCGATCCGATGTTGATCCTGGTTTTATTATGGGCACGGTCGCTTTCTTTCTTTACTTCTTTCTTTTCAGCAGGTGTTCTCTTTTCCTGTGTTGTTTTTTACCTCCTAGCTCTTTCCGGCATCACTCTTCGTTACTGCGTGAACTTCAGGCGTGTGCATGTGATTGTAACGTGCGCGAGGGGTGGCGTGTGCACGACCTGTGATTGACAGTCAGATCTCACACCCCCCTGTGCTGATTGGACCCGATGATCCGGGAGCGGTGGATTATTGAAAAACAAATAACACGCTCCAGGTGGAGTTAGAAGCTCTGGCTTTTTTTTAAAGCCACTTTATTTATGTTGTTCTGTCGGATTATAGTGTCGATTTCACTGAATATGATCAAAAAAATGTTGCCAACGGCAGCTTTAAGTCTTTTAAATCCAGTCCCTCCATCGTCACTTCAGGTGTGCCCCAGGGCTCTGTCCTTTCCCTGGGCAATATATTCCGCAAATTTAACATTCAATTCCACTGTTATGCTGATGACACCCAGCTCTACCTCTCGACTAAACCCTCGTCCTCTCTCCCGCCCACCTCCCTTATTGACTGTATCTCGGAAATAAAAACCTGGTTTACCCCAAATTTCCTCAAATTAAACAGTGATAAAACTGAGGTTCTCCTCATTGGCACTAAATCCACTATCCAAAACCTACAGTTTTTCTCTCATTATTGATAACTCCTCCGTTTCACCCTCCCCCCAGGTTAGGAGTCTGGGTGTCATCCTTGACAGCACATTATCTTTCCAGTCCCACATCAATAACATTAGCCGGTCTGCCTACTTCCATCTACGAAACATTAATCGCCTTCGGCCCTCCCTTACTTTATTTTTTTTAATTTATTTAACCTTTATTTATCCAGGTAAACTGTTTGAGAACCACTTCTCATTTACAAACATGACCTGGCCAAGAGGCTACAGGAATAAATAAGAACATGCTGTACACCGTACCCTTACCCCACACACTGCCGCCGTTCTTGTCCACAGTCTTGTCATTTCCCGTTTGGACTACTGCAACTCTCTCCTTTTCGGCCTCCCTCACAAATCCCTTCATAAACTTCAACTGGTCCAGAATTCAGCTGCCCGCATCATGACTCGAACCCCCTCCACATCACTCCTGTATTCCAGCAGCTTCATTGGCTCCCGGTCCAGTTCCGTATCCAATTCAAAATCCTTCTGTTAACAATTGCAACTCAAAAGACATCTGTTTAAAACCTATTTTACTTAATTCCAATTGTTCTGCCTCTTTCTGCTGTTGTTTATTTATTTCTGGTGCTTTTAAATGTCTTATGTATCCCTGTACGGCGTCCTTGAGTGCCGAAAAAGACGCCTTTAAATAAAATGTATTATTATTATTATAATAATAAAGAGAACTGAATCATTTTCCACCATTTCCATTTTTATTATTATTATTCAAAAACATAACACAACTAAGAAGGAAAAGTGACTTCAGGGCTGAGTCAGACCAAAACAATAAAGCAGGGGTGTCCAAACTCGGTCCTGAAGTGCCACTGTCCTTCAGAGTACAGCTTCAATTGGCCTCAACACACCTGCCTGGAAGTCATTAGTATGACTAGTAAGACCATCGGTGTGTTCAAAATGGCATACTATCATACTACTCATACTATTGTTGTAGTACCTAGTATGAATACTGTGCATAGTATGCAAATTTCCTTGGAAGCCCCACTACTTTTGCCAGAATCTGCTTAATACAACCGAAGTACATTGAGATGAGTAGTGAAGTTGTGTTCAGAATGGCATCATACTATGCAACTCCTACTATATTTGTGGTATGAAATATGTATACTGTAAATAGTATGTACATTTTATGTATAAATAGTTCTCGGATTACCAACTACATTTGCTGAAATCTGATGTCTGCATCTGAGGACACTGCGTGGGATAATGTTTCCCACAACGCAACGCACTATATGTGATGTTTCATCTTCAAAAATATGGCTGTGAGTGAACAGTGTGAACTGGAGACAAGGAATAGTTATAAATGTTTCACAAAATATTTAGTCTCTTAATCTAAATTGATCTCAGTTTAGGCTACTGTATACGGTGTATACGGAGTAGTTCATTGCAGCTCGATGCAGCTGATGGTCCTTGTGTGTGGATCTCTTTAAATTATGAGCACAGTTCCTTTATTATTATTCCGTGGCTCAGTTTCGTAAAGATGAGCGATCTAGGCTGCCTTTTCCAAAAGCATCATTGCCCTATAGATCATATACTACTGGCACCAATGGTCTACAATCTATTTAGGCTTATGATGCTTTTGGAAGACGCAGCCCTGGTTGGGGAAAACGTGCGCTCCATCATAAAATAAAATATTTTTACCTAAAAATGTAATTATAGTGTTGGTAGCACAATCTGATAGGCAGCATTTTTCATCATTAGAACAACACCGGGGGACTAAATTATGACATTTTTGGGTAAACTATCCCTTTAAGCTAAAACTTAAAATGTTATAGCTTTACCCATTCTTTAAAGATTTGTAAATTACACAATTAATGCTATTTAACTGTTGCAGAGAGGGCACCAACACTAGTCCCCCGTTTACACGATGGAAAGACGCAGATATTTCCCTGCGGTTTGGCCTCTCATTTATACGAAAATCCTGTTTTTATCACAGAAAATAATTATTTCTAAAAACTCCAGCCAAAGTGGAGATTTCTGATAATGTGTTGTTGTGTCAACTGGGAGAAACGGGGTTTTAGGTTCTCAGGCGTCACATTATGCCCCATAAAATGCTTAATGTCATGTGAGCCAGTGGTTCCCAACCTTTTTTTGTCTGAGACCCCCTTTTTCCCAAGAAAATATTTTAGGGCCCCCCCTTCACATTTAATGATATTATCGCTCTTGTAAGCTTGCAGCAAGGATGACAAAATATGTTGTTTTCAAACAAACGGTATGTTTACTATAACCAGATATGTTTTTGCACAGATAATAGCCTATAATATTGAAAATACAATGACAAAAACATCAGTAGGCCCTTTGTAATTTAAAAACGTAAGCCTATATATTGGCCCTATTTGAAATCCAAAAACAAAAATATTCACAGTGGTGTGTAGGTAAAAAAAGAGAAAGAATATAGGCTATTACTAAATGACTGCTGTCTGGGGCCTCAATACTTGCAAGTTATTTGTGAGGCTTTATTTTTTACGATTTTGGCGCTATAGCGAGCGATAATAAACTTGCGTTTATTAAAAGAATAATGCATCTTTCGGAAGTGCATTGTAGCCGGACCAATTTCTCTCTGTGTACGTCTATGATGAGTCACGCAGGTACTGGGCTACTCCGCAGCGGCAGCGCTCCGAACCAGTGTAAAATAGTCCCAATGTAAACACTTATTATAGATGTACCATAGTGGTTCAGGATAAGACAAAAACACGGATTGAAAAATGGATTCATGATGAACTCGCTCATTATATACATTTAGTACATTTTGAACAGAAAAAAGTTAAGGACTTTTATTTAATGCTCATTGTTTAAAACTTTTCAAAATATGATGCGACCCCCCACAGAGATCGCCGAGGCCCCCTTGTGGGCCGCGACCCCCCTGTTGGGAACCGATGATGTGAGCGCCCAGTTTGCCATAGTTATGATGGCGCTCGACGGCGTATTTATGCAGGTTGATGTACACTCACCTAAAGGATTATTAAGAACACCTGTTCAATTTCTCATTAATGCAATTATCTAATCAACCAATCACATGGCAGTTGCTTCAATGCATTTAGTGGTGTGGTCCTGGTCAAGACAATCTCCTGAACTCCAAACTGAATGTCAGAATGGGAAAGAAAGGTGATTTAAGCAATTTTGAGCGTGGCATGGTTGTTGGTGCCAGACGGGCCGGTCTGACTGTGCGTTCACACCGGACGCGAATAGCGCGTCAAATTCGCGTCTACCGAATACGCTTGACCACTTGTTAATTCGCGCGTCAAGAGTGAAACTGACGCGCGTAAAAACAAAAGTTTGAAGCGGAATTTACGCGCGTCACGCGCGTCGGAATCGAAACCCGTTGGCGGCCATATTTTTTATGTTGATCGAGCATTCATCGAGAGAGTCACCGCTCTGTATTTGCTCTGGAGAGCAGAACAGCGGCGTGGGGATCATATTTGTGTCCACCGGACCCTTCGGAGGCGAACCGTTTGGCGAGTTTCACATTTCCTCGCTCCAGGAGCTGCGCCTGGATGACGGCCGCTGTCAGCGGTACTTCCGCCTGTCACGTCCAGACACGAACTTATGCACATGTATGTTGGTTGTCTTTACATCATAATATTTCATATAGGGCCTAATCTAGATATGGAATAACATTCAATACAAAATGAACATGTCTCGTATATTGAAATAAAGTTGTAAGTGATAAAATATTAGCTTTGATGTGCAGAACCACACCAGGCATTTAGTCATATTACAAAATAATTTATTGAGGCATCCAGACACTTCACTACGTGACAGCAGCAAGCAGCTAAGCTCCTGATTGGTTAATGCGGCGCGAATTGACGCCAAAGTTCAGATTTTTCAACTCGGGCGGCAGGCGCGAATTCGCGTCAAACGCGTGAATGCACAAATAGCACTAACTAAATCATTCACGTGTAGCGCGCCAGACGCTCAATTCGCACCATTCGCGCGAACGAGGCGTATTCGCGTCTACCGCGCCGCGCTCTACACTTCATTCGCGCCGCAGGAATTTTTTACGCGCGTAACGCGTCTTTGCATTGACTTAACATTGAAATTACTCGCGTCTGACGCGCTATTCGCGTCCGGTGTGAACGCACCATGAGTATTTCACAATCTGCTTAGTTAATGGGATTTTTACGCACAACCAATTCTAGGGTTTACAAAGAATGGTGTGAAAAAGGAAAAACATCCAGTATGCGGCAGTCCTGTGGGCGAAAATGCCTTGTTGATGCTAGAGGTCAGAGGAGAATGGGCCGACTGATTCAAGCTGATAGGAGAGCAACTTTGACTGAAATAACCATTAAAACCGAGGTATGCAGCAAAGCATTTGTGAAGCCACAACATGCACAACCTTGAGGCGGATGTGCTAAAACACCGGGTACCACTCATCTCCACTACAAATAGGAAAAAGAGGCTACAATTTGCAAGAGCTCACCAAAATTGGACAGTTGAAGACTGGAAAAATGTTGCCTGGTCTGATGAGTCTCGATTTCTGTTGAGACATTCAGATGGTAGAGTCAGAATTTGGCGTAAACAGAATGAGAACATGGATCCATCATGCCTTGTTACCACTGTGCAGGCTGGTGGTGGTGGTGTAATGGTGTGGGGGATGTTTTCTTGGCACACTTTAGGCCCCTTAGTGCCAATTGGGCATCGTTTAAATGCCACGGCCTACCTGAGCATTGTTTCTGACCATGTCCATCCCTTTATGGCCACCATGTACCCATCCTCTGATCGCTACTTCCAGCAGGATAATGCACCATGTCACAAAGCTCGAATCATTTCAAATTGGTTTCTTGAACATGACAACGAGTTCACTGTACTAAAATGGGCCCCACAGTCACCAGATCTCAACCCAATAGAGCATCTTTGGGATGTGGTGGAACGGGAGCTTCGTGCCCTGGATGTGCATCCCACAAATCTCCATCAACTGCAAGATGCTATCCTATCAATATGGGCCAACATTTCTAAAGAATACTTTCATGCACCTTGTTGAATCAATGCCACGTAGAATTAAGGCAGTTCTGAAGGCGAAAGGGGGTCAAACACAGTATTAGTATGGTGTTCCTAATAATCCTTTAGGTGAGTGTAAATGTCAACTTTTTTGAAAACAATGTTGTGTGCACGATGTTATTATTGAAAACGGAGGGGAGGAAATATTCGTTTCTCTAAATACCCGGCTATGTGTAAATGTGGCCTAGAGTGCAGAGAGTTCCTCAGGGGCTGGGGCTCAAATGTAAAAAAGGAGCATACTGTATATACACACACACACAAATATATATATATTGATATATTGATATATATATATATATATTCAACCGGTCAAAATTCACATTATCATTTTTTATGTTTTTGAAATAAGTCTCTTATGCTCATCAAGCTTGCATTTACAGAAAAAAATAATATTTTGAAATATTATTACAATTTAAAATGTGAATGTTCATCACCTCACGATTTGGCCTTCTTAGCTGGGAGGGGAGCACTAGCTGCCGCCTACACCCTGCTCTTCAGAGTGCGCGAAGGGGCAACATCTAACCCAAGTTTCACTGTTGAATTAGGGTCTAACTCTGCAAGACGGGGCCATTTCATGCACGGGTCCGTGAGAGCCTCACGCAGATGTTGAATACCCAAACACGACGGGCAGATGTCATGACCATTGTCAGGGAGGAGATAATTAGGGCACAGATTACAAGTCAGTGGAAAACCAGTGGCGATCGAGCTGTGAGCCATAGTTACTCGCTAATAACACCCTTGGATAGCACCGTAAGGTTCAGTTAAGCGGGATGAAAAAAATAATAAAAATAAAATAAAACGATTACCTCAGGTGAATTGACAGATAATACCAACAAATATCTCACGAAAAAGATAAAAAGTGTCTAAAATGGCCGGCGAATAGAAGTGATGGACAAAAAGTGTAATTCGAGGAAAAAACACAAAACCGTTAACTCATAGGCGCGGAAAAACACAAGCCACCGGATTGCACCGAGAGGCACAGAGTGTTACCGACGAAGCAATATAAAAACAAAACTCACCAAGTGCTGTTAATTGAATCCAAATCCTTGAAATGGCGTAGACAGGCGCTGTCACAGCTTGTGAGGACAAATCTCGCTGCTCTTGTAAGCTGCACTTGACAGGGTGGATAATCACTCAACTAAATACAATCTCAACCAGGCAAAAGAAAAGCGAAAGAGGTAGAGTGCTAAGCTACTGTAGCTTTTAACCCTCCAGGGCTCAGGATACGTCACGCCACGTGACTTTGTTGGTATATTCTCTCGACCTATCTAGCTGGCGCTGCGATAATCCATAGTGATTAGACTGCCTCTGGCGGTCAGTAAGACTGAAACAGAACTACTTTACCTGCATTATTATTTAAATCAAATGATCTCGTTGCTTTTAAAATACTAAAACACAAATAATTGTAATGGGCTCTATGATAATCATCCACTTGGATGACTAGGCACATTTAGACACACAGCTGGAAATAAGCAAATCACATTTCTAACAACAAAAGCTTTATCAGCCAATAGTAAAGACAGTTATTTGGCTGATCGTTTGCATGCTGTCTGTGAACCTCTGGACAAGGCCTTTAATGAAGACAGGGTCAATGTTCCTTTTCTGCAGCTGGTTGAACAGCATGTCTACGTGTGGCATGATCTTGTGGAACAGTGCCAGAAAAAAACGGAAAGCCTCATCTTCAAGCATCCTCACAAAGTTAGGGGATCAAAGTTTCCATTGTCTCTGAGGGTCTGAAAACACTTTAGGAGGTCATCCCTTTGTTTTACAGCGCGACTGTGGAAGTTCCACCATGTTGTAGAGGCTCTGGGAAGTCTTGGGTGACCTGGAGAAGAAAGCAGAAAATCCTGCAAGATCGGAAAAAAAAGTGCCGATTTTGGGGATGTGTGACTTTGCCTGCTGCATGATGAGATTCAGCTGATGCGCATAGCAGTGGACATAGTGAGCATTTTCATGGACATCGATTACCTTGCTCTGCTCTCCGCTTGTGGCTCCCCTCATTACATTAGCTCCGTCGTAAGCTTGGCCGATAAGTTTGGCTTTTTGTCCAGCTGGAAGTATGACGCTTAGCCTCTCCAGAAGTGCTGTAGCGATGTTGTCTGCCGTGGCATTCTGGATCGAATGAACTCGAAAAAACGCTCTTGGATGTTGTTGTTGCCGTCGATGTAACGTAGCACAAGCACTAGCTGGCAGTGGGTGGAAATGTCAGTCGTCTCATCGGCTTTCCTCTAGAATGTAATCCTTCAGCACTGACAGCATGCAGTCTAATAGCTCGTTTTGTATTGTCTTTGACGTACCTTTATAACGATGGCTGTCTTAAGGTGCTCCTCCAGCACGCTGTCGAGTGGGGCAACGAAGTCCACCAGTCCCCTGAAAATGGCGGGATTGTTTGAGGTGTCTGTCTCGTCATGCCCACGCAAGGCCAGCTCAAAAGCCCCACAAAACTTCACACAGTCGATTATTTTGGATAAGATGTGCCGGATTTTTATCCACCTCCTCGTTGTGTTTCCTCACCGCAACCCTGTGGCCTTCGTCAAGCTGCGTAGCGATGTTAACTCTTCCCAGTATAGCTAGCTTAACGGAATTATCGTGTTTCGTTACTTTCTCAGACAGGTGCTTCATATCCCTCACTCTGGTAACTGTCCATGCTGGATCTATCCCCGTAGTTTTAAAAAGAAAGCACGGAAAGCAAAATAAGGCATTAGCATGATCACATCCAGCCAGCCAGGCCTTTCTAGTATACCAGCTACGTTAGAAGCCTTCATCTAAGTAGTCCATGTGACATTAGTGGGTTAGTAAGAATGTTTTGAAGCATCGAAAATACATTTTGGTCCAAAAATAACAAAAACTACGACTTTATTCAGCATTGTATTGTCTTCCGGTTCTGTTGTCAATCCCCGTTCACTAGTCCGGAGTGATGCTGGTGACGTAAGACGCTGCTGACGTGTTATCTGGTGCGCCCGAGCTACGTTTACAGTCTAGAGACGCACACTGAAAACAAAACAATCTTCGCAAACATGTCTAAGGATTTCGACACAGAGGAAGACTTGCATTTTTTTGCCCAGCCATTTGAACCAGCACTGTTGTATGCACGGCAAGATACGCAGTACTCGTTCCCTCTCTAGAGAGAACTGAGGTTACGTTAGTAACCGAGTATGTTCTCTTACGAGAGTATCTCTCGTACTGCGTAATATCTTACGCTATGGGGAAAACCTCTTTTCCACGGGATATTGAAGAGATGAAATCGCTTTCACGTCCATAGGCCCCCACGTACACCATCGTGAACCGGTATTGGGCATTATAAGCAGCCATCAGAACAAGTGAGGGACTCCTCTTTTAATTAAAATAGTCACTACCGGCATTTAGGGGGGCTCTGATGGTGACATGCTTCCCGTCGATGGCGCCGAGACACAGTGGAAAGTCCCAGATATGCAACAGCTTGCACATAGTAGTAGTATTTTGGTCCCTCTTTTCATTCAGATTACGTCATATTTAAAAAAAAAATGTTTTATATCATAATTACCATTCAGATACTGAAAATTACAATCACATTACAATTAAGAAAAATGTATACTTTGACAAGACATTTATTTTAAAAAGGGTCTTGTCCAAAATGCAGTATAGTACATGTTACTATGGTGAGATCGGTTTGACTGTCAATGTCATTTTTCTTTTAAAATATCAAATTAATAACAGCAACAGGACTGAGCTCTCAATAACCGAGAGGGTCTTTAGTCACCTATTGTTTGTAATTGCAGTTAATTGCATGCATTATGGACAAGAGTTATGAACTTATTTACGTACTAGTTACCTATGGAACATTAGGCCATGAAAATCTGCTTCCATATGGGAGGTAATCTAGAATTATATAGAAGAAAACATATCTTTATTAAAACAAATCAACTTTGATCGTATAAAAGCCAACTTGAAATACAACTACAAAAAAATTCATCCACAGGACATAACAAGGGGAAGTACTTTTAAAAACTGATTGTTTCTTGTAAGTATTACATTTTTTGTAGTATATAAATCCTGAGAACAGCCATACAAACATCACATTACATGTTGAAGTTAAAAACCTCAACAATTGATCTAAGGCAATTTCATTCAACAGAGAAACCTCTCTGATCTAAGATAATGCCAGGGCTACTTCTCAGTTTAATTTGTAAGCTGTAACCATACATCTCTCTGTATCTCCACATGGCGGGCAGTGAAGCCGGCGGGCTAGAAGATACCGTTCCCTCCTCTCTGGATCCTGGTCTCTATGAGCGCCGTTGGTTCTCGGCTGCGGTTAATGGCATGTTACTAGAAACTGTAAAAGTGTATAACAAATTAAGAGATGCTAATTCTATGCAAATAAGACAAAGTACAAAGTAAGGTGCATAAAATATACAAATAAAAAAATGATGCAGAAACAAACAATGGTAACTAAGCATGTGCTTGATGCTCATATGGTGCTGACACAGATGTCGCTGGTTTTAGCTCAATAACACACAAAATAACCTTTATAAATGTCTATGTCCCTGAGGTGTTGTCCTAATCCTTAAATTGCATTTGAATGTTTTCCCCTGCAAATAACAAATACACCATCTATGACCTAGTAATGCAGCTGGGCTAGAATCTTTGCCCCCTATTGCTCTGGTATAGGACCAGGACTGATGGTAACAGCACTGATGATTTGATGCTAATATACTCATTTTTTGCTAACAGGTCAATGTCAGAAAGGCACATGGTATGTAATCTGAAAGGTTATTACTTATAGATTTTGGTAATATCAGGATTAATACATAATTGTTTATATTTACACTTTAAAAAATGGTAGTAATAATAATAATACGTTTATTTTATATAGCGCCTTTCAGAACACTCAAGGTCGCTTTACAATAAAGTACAAATAAACATGACATAGAAACATGACATAGAAATAAAAATAAATTGAGATAGTGGTACATAAACTTAGAAATCAAGGGAAACAAGTAGCAAAAAGATATATATACAGTAACAATACTGATGTTGTATGCCGACCCCTCTCTAACAACCCTGATAAAACATGAAAAATAGAATATTTAAGAAGAGAGAAACTTACCCTTGCTTACACTGTGGAATCTACTTGCTCTAAATGATGTCACTTCCTTGAAATGATGTCACTTCTGGTTTGTACCATCTTCTTTTTCTGTTGTTTAAATGGCGGTTGGCAAACCAACTTAAAGGTGCATTGTCCGCCACCTACTGGATTGGTGTATGGAGCACTACTTGGTAGAATACACTTGGTGAGAGAAGAAAAAAAAAACTTATAATTTTATAAGTTTATAAAACTATAAGGTTTTTTTTTTCTTCTCTCACCAAGTGTATTCTACCAAGTAGTGCTCCATACTCCAATCCAGTAGGTGGTTTAGTGTTAGTAACAGGACTGATATGAAATGAGGGGACAATGATACAATTACAAATATTTCTACGAAAATATGTCTATTTATGTCAAAACCATTGCTTAACAATGAGATTACACTTGAGACCATATCAACTTGTGAAAATTGTTTCATTTTACCAACATCTTACTAATGAGTCCTATTGAAGTCCTATTGAAAAAGAACAACCATAGCGAGGGACAGGCCAAAATCCTTACACATAGCATATACTATGAGATTTTAATTATTTAAAATTATATCTTATTGGCTTTTACCTGGTCTTATATTGATGCATATGATCTATAGTAACATTAAGTTTTTTAAATTACACATTTATTTGTTGTTAAAGCAACTTTCAAACTGATTATTTGTTAGGGACGCAAAGGGCACCGATTTCACGGAATTACCCGGCTACACATTAATGAAGTTAAATGCTTCTTAAGCCGCAAATCAGCATATTAGAATGATTTCTGAAGGATCATGTGACACTGAAGACTGGAGTGATGATGCTGAAAATTCAGCTTTACCAACAGAGGAATAAACTGCATTTTATAATATATTAAAATAGAAAACAGTTGTTTTAAAGTGTAAAAAAATATTTCACAAAATCACTGTTTTTGGTTTATTTTGGATAAAATAAATGCAGCATTGGTGAGCAGAAGATTAATATATACAAGTATATTTATATAAGAGACATGCGGTTTGCACATTTTGTTTGTACATCGATTAATCTGTGATGGACTTTTATTTTGGTCTGGCGATGTGACGTCATTAGGAGGCGCCGAGACCTTGCATCTGTTGTGAGGTTTGTATTTTTAAGCATTTATGGTGTTTACATCCATACAAATAGTTCAATCAATCGTATAGTTTCTACAAGGAATGTAAAGTGAATTACTTATAGTGTAATATAACGGTGTGATGCTTTCATTTATGAACGTTAAAGCGCATTCACAAAAAGTTGCGTCTCGTTTTGTTCCCAATATCGTGAATCAGTTTTTAGTAAAAGCAATTTCGGCCACTGACAAGCAGAGAAGCAGAAACGAAGCTTTTCAAAACTGAACGTGAACTAAAGGTGAGTTCCCTGTGCAGTGTTACTCCATAGGGCCTATCCGTTAAAAATGAACTGCACTGATAATAATCGCTCATTTGGCACACATTGAGACGCGGTCGCGCAGATATAACATGAATATGCATATAGCATACACGTACAAATCACATTATATGCACATTATGTAGCTAGAATACAATCAAAACGTAACGTTATTCTGTTTAAACCAGTGGTGGTGTTTTAAAATGAGGAAGCAATGTCTTCACATTTTTATACTGTAGCCTATATCAAATGTTAATGTACATTTACATCCACTACACTTCATTTTCCTGGTTAAATAAATATCACATAAAAAAGAGAAACCAAAAACATTTATTTTCTTTTTTTGCAATAACTATGTAATGTTCTACTATTAAATAAAATCAAGTATAGGTAGCCTACATTTCAGCAAGTTAGTATTTTTGCACATTTAAACATTTATTCCTAAATAAGTACTAAAGGGTGCAACAATTTAAACAATATATATTATTTGTGAACTAATGTTCAGCTTTTATTTTTAATAGTCCAGACAGTAACATAAGGGGCTTTCGCACCGAAGAAACCTTTTCATAGTTCCTAGAACTATTGGCGGAAGTACCCGGACTTTGGCGTGTTCGCACCGCAGGAACTAGGACAGATTTTAATTCTAGGAACTCCTTTTGGAGGAACTAATTTAACTACTTCAGAGTCGGTGTAAACCAGCACTATAGGAACTACCAGTGACGTTAGTGTTCGCTGATTGGCCAAACGCATTCGAAACACCAGCACCTGCAATTTAAAAAAAAAGCTGTGTAAACACACAGATTATAGAAACTAACTCTATGAAGATCGAAAACAGTGATGGATGGGCCTCTTAAAGGGATGGTTCACCAAAAATTAAAATGATCCCATTATTTATTTACCCCGAAGTCATCCTAGGTGTACATGACATTCTTCTTACAGCTGTCCTGGCTCTTCCAAGCTTCTTGCGTACGGCCCGTCTGCCATAAGCTTATTTTAGTCGATAAAGTTTCAAATATGGATCATTTTCTTACACAAATGCATCGCTTCAATTCAGAAAAGCCTTTATTAACCCCTGGAGACGCGTGGAGTGTATATGTGCATCATGAATATGTGCTTTAATAGACTTACAAAGTCATACAGCCATTCGCAGCCATTATGAAGTATTGAAGAGTCATGACATTTTTTAATATTGACATAGCGCCAATTTGTTGACGCTGTGTCGTGGAGACCATGTGTGTTTCTATGCGAAAGCAAAAGCAGCACTTTATTGGGACAATTGACCCTTCGCTAAGCCACGCCCGAAAACCGCCACTGGCCAATCGTGGCTTAGCAACCGTAACTAGGCGCGGGAGGTCTGTCAAGCTTTCGAGCGAGGGAAACATGCCGACGCGTTGTGCGTATGGATTGTGCAAATCTGATACCCGGTATCCTAAAAGTTTGGACACAGGTGCATTCACACTGTAATAGACGTGGCAGTCGCGAAAGCTTGACAGGCGTAGCAACAGTGACTAAGGAGGGCGGGGCTTAGCGAAGGGTCAATTAGGAATCAGTGAATAAGATATATTTACAACACTGTTCCAGAACAGTACAAGCCTAAATGTTCGTGTGTGTGGAGCGTATTTTTCTGAACCTGGGAGAGTAAAAGACCGGCTGTGCACTTGTGCTTAGTGTTGTAAATATATCTTATCCACTGATTCCTAATATCTGAAAAAAAAAAGGGATAATTCCAATTTTGCTAGGGCAATCTGGCGCTTCTGAATCCGATTATGTAAGTATGTTTTATTATTTCTTTTATGCAGTAGTAACGCATATTGGTGGTTGTTTTTTTAATCAAAAATGCAGAGATGGATTTATGTGTACAAACATAGTACCCTCTATTCCCTGTTTATCACTTGTTGAATAGATGAGAAACTGATTTTCAGCTCAACTTATATGGTAAAACGAGTGACGTGATTAACTGTCTTTATAATTGCTTTGGAAGCTGAAGCTTGTGATTAGGGTAAGAAGCATAACATTTCCAACAACCGCTTGAGGTGTTCGGCCAATCACAACGCACTGGGTCAGCTGGCCAATCAGAGCACACTACGCATTTCGTAAGGAGAGTTTTTGCAGAATTCGGCGCGTTTTAGAAAGATGGAGCATAGACAATAATGTACTGAATGTGAAATGTGTTTTGAATGTATTCTGTGACACCAAATAATGATCTTTGAAAATAGCATCATATGACTCCTTTAACAAACCAACTGCAAATGTTATCTATTAAATGTAATCTACACATCTTTAAATATCTAATGTTAAGCATAACTAAATATTAAGTGGCCTAAATTACTTTATGAAATTGTAGTCCTAGTGTTGAGTGTTTTTTTTTTTTTTTTGTCTAATCAGATCATTTAAGGACTACTGAACTAGAGAGCTGATTGGGATGCTTAGTGTGGATTTATAATTTCTGTTAATTATTCTCATCTTAAACAGAACAAACACACAGAAAAACTCCTGGTGAAGTGACTGAGATCCACGAGACACTAGTATAAAGATGGCGGCTATTAAAGTGGAGAGTGAAGACATGGCGTTTATTAAAGAGGAGAGTGAAGACATGAAGATTGAAGAAACATTCAGTGTGAAAAAAGAAGAAACGGAGGAACAAACAGGTTGGTTTCATTCTCAGAGCTGAACTCAAGTCATTTGATCTTTATTATTAATTTCTGTAGTGCTGGACCTTTTAATATTTTTTTGAAGAATGTCATATGAGTGTCCTAATTAAAGGTACAATAATTGATTTTTCAAAAACGCCTTTGAAAAGTTTTCGTACCGAGCACCACAACAAACATGTAGCACATCAGCATTAGGGGGCGTATGATGGTGGACGAGAGAGAACAAGCAAGAGGTTTTATTTGACACGGAGCAGAGGTCCCTCATGTGGACAGACATGTTGATCACATGACCAGAAAAATACTAATGCTGCCTTTAAAGGGATAGTTCACCCAAAAATTTAATTTAGCCCATGATTTACTGGCCGTGAAGCCATCCTAGGTGAACGTGACATTCTTCTTTCAGACCAATACAATCAGAGTAATATTAAAAAATGTCCTGGCTCTTGATGGGAGTCAATGGGTATATTTTTTGGGAAGTCCATCAAAGCACATCCATCCATGATAAAACTGCTTGAAACGACTCTGGGGGGTTAATAAAGGTCTTATGTGAAGCGATGCGTTCGTGTAAGAAAAATATCCTTATTTAAATCTTTGACTAAAATAACTAGCTTCCGGCAGACGGCCGTACGCAAGTAGACTTAAACCAAAAGAGTAACCCTTGAATTGCTTCGCTTCAAAAGACCTTTATTAACCCGCCAGAGCCGTTTCGAGCACTTTTATCATGGATGGATGCGCTTTGATGGAATTCCCAAAAAATATACCCATTGACTCCCATTATAAAGTACGGAGAGTCAGGACATTTTTTAATATAATTCCGATTGTATTCGTCTGAAAGAAGAATGTGATGTACACCTAGGATGGCTTCACGGTGAGTAAATCATGGGGTAATTTTCATTTTTGGGTGAACTATCTCTTTAAGTGCAGCCCAGAAGATCCTACTTCCACATTGGGTATTTGTTATGACATTAAATTATAATGTTGAAGTAGCTGAAACATACAAAATAATTGTTAAATATTAACATTAAACCCCAAATAATAGCAGAAAATATTAAATCAAGCAATATTTAAAGTTATAAAATGGTTAGTTCCAGTCCTTGAATCTGATTGGTTTAATAGCTTTGTTTTATTCATGATAAAACATGGCTACTACCGCTTCACCCAACGGTTCTATGCATCACTACACAACACCTAACCTGACAAGCCAGACCCAGATCAAGATGTTGGGTCTGGGAACACACCATTGACACGGCTCAATCCGAGGGGCGGGATAAACGGTTGTCTTTCAAATTCCCTCTGCACGCAATAGGATAGCGCTACAACCAACCAGAGCAACGAAGAAGGTGACGTAGTCAGAGCAACGGACTTCAGTACTTTGTTCTTTTTGATATTGTTCATTGAAGTTTATAGAGTAGAGTATTGAAAGAGAGTATACCTCAAGTAACTGAGTATACCTGGTTTTACAGTAGATATAGCATTTTCCTTCAGGTTAGTCCTATATTCGTTATAAAAATCTGTGTGAATGTCCGCTGCGATATCTTGTGCTTTTAACAGTTAAGTTTCTGTGACCTGACACGCCTTATTTGTCAGTTGCGTCTTGTTTCTTCGTGTTCACAAGAAGTTTGTCCTTTCAGTATAAAAGTCCTCTACTGACTGTCTCACTCATAAAGACAGTTTTTGTTGCTATCTAATGGCGAAATAATGTAACTTCTGCTGCTGTTTACGGCCATGGACTCTTTTTTTTCCAGGGGAAGGAAGGCTTTTAGTGATTTTACTTCATGAGAGTTGCACAGTGCACTTATACATATTTTTGCCTTTAATATTTGAATTGTGTGGTAACTGTTTTATATAAGTAATAAGGTATTTGAGGCTAGTGCTTTGTAAGGGATAATGTGCAAGCGGAGGGGTCTTCCAACAGCCTGAAGGGGGTTTATTTTGAGAGAACAACCGGTTGAATGTACATTATCCCACTTATTACATGGCTACTTGCCACATAAGTAAATAATTAGACCCAAAATATTGATCTGAGTCTAAATATTTTATTGGTCCTTAAACGCAAAGTTTCCGCAGAGTTCAGTTGCAGCGCGGCAAGTTCAAACTAGATGGACATTTAAGAGATACGGTATACAGTCATACCACTTATTACACAGTATTTTCCCACATAAATAATTATGGAGATAAAGAGAGATTGATTTCAGATTAAATCATTTAAAAATAATACCTGTTTGTATCTTATAGTTACAAAATGCACAAAATGGCAGCAGCTGTGTTTGTATGAAACAAGAGAGAGCGATTCCACGATGCTGGATGGCATAAATAAATAACTGTACACAAAATATTGATTCGACTGACTGTTTTAATATTGTATTAGCTCACCAAAAGCAATACTTCCACCAAGAAAAAAACGTTCCTACCAAGAGTGTACACCGCTGCTGACTTCAGTAACCCAGATGAGCCTGCGTTACGTTATCTGTTTTGAGCAGTGGTTATCTGGGAATAACATACCGCTGGATGGTGCGATTGACCAATCAGAATCAAGTATTCCACAGAGCCGTGTAATAAATTGTGAATAAGTCACAGCTGAAGGGGTTGCTAAAAACGTCCTTCAGCCGTAACTTATGCACAATACAGCACAGCCTCTCATACCTTGTTGCTTACTTATGTCAAAAACACCAGCCTACCAACAAAATGAAACGGGTAGTACCGACTGTAGCGCGCTTCCGCCGCTGCTGAGAAACTAGTTCCTGTAAATGTATTGCGATCATTGAGATGCAAGAGTAGTTTGATTTTTAACATTATTCTCTCAACAGACATTTACATCGATAGTCTGACGTTATAATTTATTTGCGTTTGGTGAACTGTGGAGTGGGTAAAACTGTTTTTAATGGCAGGCTGGCAGTTACCGTTGACTCGCGCTAGCCTAGTACCGGCGAACTAAACAACTGGAACGACTGGATGAACATTTTTGAAAACTGTCTCCACTGATAAATAACACTAAGGCTAACTTGGAAATGAGGCCCGATGTCCAAAATTCTGAACCACCCCTTTAAAAAGGGCTTTGGTCAGCAAATATAAGGGTCAGTAAGTTTCTAACAAACTGCAATATTATAGATTTTAATTAAACTGAATTATTGTGAGCGACAGAAATGGTTCAAATCAAAGACACAAATTGTCCACTAAAGAAAACATCTGATGTGACTCACATTTTCGAACAACTTTGCTTTGGTCAAAATGCTCTTCATCCACACCAGTGTTTTCAAGGGTTTTCTTGTCCACACTTAAATCACCTTCCTGCGTATGCGTAAAATGTCATAAATACTCACTGAGATGATACAGGGGTGCAAAACGTAATACAGTTCATAGGAATTTTTGCTGATAAAATAAATCATTCCAGAAAAATAGCATATCACTTATTGGTGTGTCCATATCACAGTATAGTTCCAACCGCAATTCCATGTAGGGTCTAAAATTGCCCGTTTTTCTACAGGACATAGAGGGCCCTTATGGGTATGATAGGCGTCACATGACTAACTGTAATCGTTTTCAAATGCCTCACTCATACTATTTTACTACTTGCCTTACTCATATTATTTACTATCCTCATATTACTTTTCGCAGGAGAAAACCGCAGTCTCAATGTGGATGGACGGTGTTTTCAAGTGTATTCAGATTAGTGTAGATGTAATTGTTGTAAATGTAGCATCAGAAGTTAAACTAGGATGAGTGTTTCTTCTCCTAAACTCCATTAAATGGGACCTACAATTAATTAAAAAAAAAATTTTTTACCTTTCCTTTAGGGCAAAATATATTTGTTCGTGCATGTTAAAGCTGCAGTCCGTAGCTTTTTTGGGGTTAAAAATGATCCAAAATATGTATTTGAGAAAATTCATAACCAGCCAGTGTTCAAAACTCTCTGCTTGCCTTAGCTCGATTCAAAGCGGTAAGCTTGTAAAAATGTTTTTAATTCCAGTGGTACTGGTGGATTTCCGCGGGAGATTCGAGCATTTCTTTGCGTCATTACGTCACATCTGTACACATAAAGAAGGAGTCTCGGCTAGTCGTCTATATTGCGTGTGAGGATGCTGGAGGTGGAGATTTATAGCCTTTTCTCACAGCACTTGATATAATTAAACTTATCAATTTGATGGCGGATCCAGAAAGGTTCAAACGACAATCACCAGTGACAACTAGAGATTCACCCGCTGTAAAATGCAAAAGACTTTGTTCGGACTTCGAAGTGGCTGTTACATGTAGTCACGCAATGTTGATGTTATCATTAACAATTTGAGAACAAAGTATAATTTGCACGGTTTTGTGTGATATGATAACTTATAAGCGATTGTTGGATTTAATCAGCGCGATTTACTGCAATGTCAGAACCAGAACAAAGGTGGATGTTCAGATGACATTTTCCGGTGAAAATTCTTATGTTGGTCATACTTCCAAAAAGAATAATCTGTGATTGCGAATGCCAGTATCCACACTAGAGGATGGATACCCGACCCGAGCCCAACGGGACCCATCGGTACCGGACGGGCCGGGCCGGGTTCGGACAGATATTTAGAAATTATGTTCGGGCTCGGTCACATCAGCGCGATATGGCATTGAACATTTAAAATTTAAAACAGCTCATTATATTGGTAGCCAATGTGCCTGATGCTTTCACGTGATCCAAATGTTCGTTTTTGTGATTAAAATACATGTAAAATATTACCATAACATCTGTCTTCGTGTGTGCGGAAATTTGTTTATGTAGCCGTGACAACGAAACACGTGCATGCGCGCCTGCGTTAAGTGCGCCTGTTTCTCCGTGCGCTGATGCACTCATCCTGCTGACATTTCCGACAAAATGAACGATTCGCTAATGATCCATCATTAATGCAAACAATCTGCATTTACAAAGTACAAAGTCCACCCCAAAGGGAGTTAAAGGGCACCTATTATGCAAAATTCACTTTTACATGCTGTTTGAACATAAATGTGTGTTGGCAGTGTGTGAGCAAAACCACCCTAGAATGATAAAAATCCACCCAGTGTTTTTTTACAATCTCAATCATTCATATGCACTCTCTCAGAATGAGCTGTTCTAAGATTCAGGTTTTTGTGACGTAGAACATGGGAAAGGGGTTTGATTGACAGTGTGGTTGAGGCAGACCCCTCCCTCGGTGATCTGATCCTCCATTGTTGTTTCAACGACAGCCGGACCGCTGTTCTGAAGATTTGTGCTGCCTTCTAGAAAATGCCTCCTAAGAAAAATAAGTGTTTTGTTGTGGGCTGTAATACTTTGCATAGTTGTTTGCACTTGCTTCCGACATCAGAGCCACTGAAAACGCAGTGGGTGGATTTTATTTATGAAGGAAATGCGCCTCTTACACTCCCGAAGTACGTTTATGTTTGCTCAAATCATTTTGAGAGTGACTGTTTTTTGAACGGCGGTCAATTCAAAGCAGGTCTTGCTACAAAATGAATCCTCAAGGGTGGATCGTTGCCTAGTGTTCGCGATCCAACGACAATTCCTGAAGAAGTAAGTGTATTTTATGATTTCTGAGGTAACGTTAATAGGCATCGACAACAAATGTTGTTGTCGTCGTCGTCGTATGTTTTATGTAATTTAAACCTTTTAAATAACCACACGTTTTCATGTTTTTTAAGATATTGTATTAAAAAGTGTGTATGTTTTCGAAAAAGACAAGACATCAAAATTACTATGTTTCTACAAAGGCCAGCACATCGACACGAAGCTGTAGGGATATTGGCGTGCAGACACACACATCACAGCTGTGCAGTGTTGGTACACAACTATCAATGAGGACGCTTCAAACACACCACAGGAGTATCAGTATGTTGATGTTTTCTAACTATATTTATATTACATAATATAGAATATAGTACTATAAATTTGTATTAACTAAATGTATTTTTGTATGTACATTTCTAAATTCATTTTCTGTAAAGTTCCTTAAATGTACTGTGAAAAACAATATACAAATACATTTGAATTGAATTGAATACCCACGAAAGAGAATATTTGTATTAGCAAACGTTATTATCGGTATTTGTGTTTGTGTTTTCAAACATTTGCGTCAACGTTATCACAGTTTGTGTGTGTCTGTGTGTGTGTTGCACAGCGATGACAACGCAATGAGTTCATAAATGTATCAAATAACCATTCCGAGACATCCTGGTCCATTCTCGATCGTGTTTCTTCAGCCGGAGTCTCTTCGTCATCTGGGTCGGAGTCTGGTTCAAACATGTATGGCCGAATGCCATACAAAATTGCGGGTCTATCACTCTCGGCCATTATGGTTCTACCGACTGTTAATTGCCATAGTTATGCAAGTTACGCCCACATCCAGTGGCAGGGTGGGAATTAGCAGCTCATTTGCATTTAAGGTCGTCTGCCTCAAACCAGCTTGTTTCAAAACAGGCCCCAAAAATGACACATTCAAATGGTTATAATAAATTAACTGGGGGGTGTTTTGTGCTGAAACTTCACAAATATATTCTGGGGACACCCAAGACCAATATTACATCTTGTAAAAAGGGCCATAATAGGTGCCCTTTAAACTCTAACAGAGAACACCTTTCTGAAATGTCTTGCTTGAAGTCCAGCCTTTACTTCAGCGGCGTAGCTACGTCACCATGTGACTATAAAATAGGCTATAAAGGAAAAATGTATAGGCCTAATCAACGTAGCCATTTCTAATCTTTAATTTTGCCATTAATCTCTTGTTTTTCCATTTTTACCCATACACTAAACTGAGTGTAAAAGTATATACGTTTCCCTGCCATGTGCTGACATCTACTGGAGGTGCCAGGTCACAACACACTTTAGAGTTAGTTCAATACCGTGGAGTAGCATAGCGATAATGAATAGGATGACTCCGGTGTGCGATGGTGCGGTGCTTCTCGTCTGGTGTGTGACCACCTTAACAGTGTGAATCTCCTTTATTTAAAATAAGTTAAATTTAGCAATAAGCAGTTCTACAAAAGGCAGCAATGTTGTTGTTCAGTTTGAGGCAGCCTAATGTTGATTCAATTCAGTTTAATCCCAGTGTTGATGTTGCAAGATGATTCATCTGTAAAGCAGATCTACAGAAACGATAATGCCATCATCCAGCTTAATTCAGTTCGACTTTTGTTATCATCTGATGATGTCAGTCAGTGTGGTCATATTGAAAAATTGCTGAAAGCTAAGTGTCTTTCAGACCCCAACTAAGCAAGCCAGTGTTGTTTAGTTCAGATCAATAACAGGATTCAAGATTCAGGGTTTATATTAAGCCAGGATTAGGCATTAGTTTAAATAGGAGATTCAAGTAGCTGTTATAAACGTGCCTTAACCTGTTAAGCTGCAACCACACTTTTGAAAAATCCCCAGAAATGGCATACACAAACTGAAACAGATGCCGTTCATGAACCCTTTGTACTAAAAGCACAAGTATGATCTCATTTGAAAGCTGACACCTGGCAGTTTATTGTAAATGTAGAATTAGTTATTGTCATAATGAAAAAAATAGTTATAAATAGCTTCAAAGTTTTGTAAAGTTATTAGAAATTATTTTTTATGAAACATCTTCATGAAAATAAAATGGAAGTTGGCATTGTAGCAATCTAGAAATGCACTGCAGCTAAAGCCACATGTCTGGCCATGTTATATTTAAAATCTGAAGATGATAAGTCTAAAACTCTGTATTTAGTTCAATGTTTTTCAAGATCATGTCATATGACTTTATTTTGATTAGACTCTAAAATGCAAACTGATGTTTATTGTCATCTTTTAGCATCTATTCAGACTATTGTCTCTATTGTTTTGTGGTGCAAACGAGCCCCATTCAGTGTCAGTCTTCCCTGCACACATTCACACCTCTCCAGCCTGGTTATGGCTCTAAATATGCTTTTCTTTTGTCTGCATTATAATCACTAACGACTGGCTATTCACACTGTTTTAATCCCTAATTTCTTTTACCAAAAGTTCTCTCATCACATTTTAAACTGTATCAAATGGCCTTTTTGAAAAAAGAAAAATTTCAGTAAGCATTCTTATTTAGAAACATTCATAAAAAAAACAGCTAATGTGCTAGCAGGTGCACAGAGCAAGCTAGCATGTTAGCTTAGCACACCATAAATACACGACAATTTATGAGATTAAAAACATGCTTGTGCTCCAAACTTACTTTATAGCGCAAGTCGAGTGTTTTAAATAACTTTCTGTGATCTGATTTTGCTTCAGATAAAAAAATCAGACAGAAAATATATTATTTTACAGTATTCTGCAGAAATGATAGTCTATATATCGATTAGCATTACATTAGAAATATAATCTATTATTATGAAAATACCTGACATGGCTCGAAGAACACAGGTAAATCAAATATCATTGCAATCATGTTTATTGTCTTCAAAACATCTTTATCTGCATGTTACAGCGATCTCTGGAAGCTTTGTTTGTGTCAGGGACTTCCTGGAATGTCACATGATTATGCCACTTCTTCGTGTGTTCCATATATGGACTATTACTGTGCATAGAGCGCCGGCAGGCGGCCAGTATGGATTGAAAACACAGTACATCAGAGTATCCAGCGCTCATGATTACATTGACGCATTTGGGTATAAATTCAATAAATATTATTCCTGTCTATAGAAATCTGATGTAAACCTATGAGAATATATCAATATTTCTCCAAATCTGCACATGTTTGAGCTAAAAGCCCAGAGGGACGTTGTTTTGTCAAGCTCTGTCATGACGATTGCACAGGAGTTTTTTTCTGAATGGAAGCGGCTGACGCTCATAATTCATATTAAAGGTAACGACTCATTTTTTTAATTACACAACTCCTGAAATAAATTAAGACATAACTGTCACTATAAGTTTCTCAGAATACAATAGTGGTCAAATACTGAAACTTGAGTCTTATATCTTTTTAATGATGTATAGTTTGTCAAGGTAATAACATTAAATCTGATAGTAATTTTTAACTATTTAAAAAAAAAAAAACGCTTCAGTGCGCCCGCGCTCTGGTGAAGCTTAACAGATTAAAAAACTACTGGTGTGCATCTTGAGACAAAACAATGGCACAGATATATTTTAAGATATGCCAGTGTAAGTTGCTTTTAGTTAAAACAGCTCAAACATTTTTTTAGTCTGGGACTAGGCTTAAGCCTTGTCTGTGAAACTTGGGGGTAATCGACTAAAACTTGATTAAACAAAACATGACAAGCTTGACAAAATATGATTAAAAAAAACTAGAAAGTACAGACTAAAAAGTTTTGGTTTAGGACTAAGAATAAATAAATAAATAGCTGACCAAATTTGTTTGGTGGGCAAACTCTGCGCATTTAAGGACGATGTTGATTCAGGTGAGAGAGAACCTACTAGCGTCTCTTCAACCTTAGGCATTGTCCTGTACCAATGGTTGTTTAGCTCTGCAATGTTTGAGGATCTGGGGAAAACGGATGGCTCCGACCAGAGGTTGTGCTCTACCAGAGAGGAGGCATTCATCTAATTTGCTTTTACGATGACGCTACTGCTTTTCAACTGGCTCAGTCAAGACTCAACTCGAGTCTCTCAACAACTTGAGTCAAAACCTCCAGTAATTCCTCATGAGCAGGGTAGAGGAATGGCATTTCCTTGAATTTCCCTGGCTTGCCACATCCAAAATACCCAACACCGGGCCTTAGTTCAGATCAGAAGAGACTGCTTGGGGCCTTCTGGGTCTGAAACAAAGGCTTCAGGGTTGGCTGGGGAGAACTGAGAAAAAGCAGAGCACATGACGATCGCCAACTCCATTTGTGACCCTCATGATCTGATCTACCCCAAACCACGGGGAACACGAGCCTGGCTGCTCTCTTCAGATAAAATAGCAAAGCGCGAGTGACAGAACAGTCTCATAGAGAGACGCTCACAATGCATGCAGCCGGCCCACTTAAATGCTGACTGTGCATGCTCCACAAACAACACAAAAGTCATGTGAATCACCAGCCGTAATATAGAGCGGACTTGGAGACACATACTTGCTGAATTTTTTGCTTGCCATCTTTCCAACCTGAATTTTTTGCTTGCCATCTTTCCAACCTTTTTTTTTTTTCTTTTGACAAACGATCAATAAACAAGACTGACGATTCCACATATAGCGCTATCCTAGAAACGAAAATGATGATATTCAATGCAGGCTCCATTTTATAGTCATGTGACAGACCATTTCACGCCATATCATTATCGGCAGCCAATAGAATTGGCGTGATTTCACATGTGCTTCCGAGCCCGTTTATGCGGAAGCTTCCCCATAGCGTTAATGGTAAGCACAGTGTAACCGTTTCCCTTTTGAAGGAAGTCAATGCTAAATTGCGCACAGACGAATGCCAATAGCGCTCTTCACAAAGTGCACATGGGCATTTAAAAGCAGCCGTTTGTCCACTTGATCGTTCACGTTCCACTCATGTACAGTTCACCGGAAATACAGCATTCGCTCAAATTCCACTCTGACAATAATAATAACGGTTTGTTGTGAACTTTTTCTTCTAAAGTGTAGGAAACTCGAAGCGAAGACCAGGAGACTCGGAAGTATCTTTTCAAGCAGGATTCTTTATTGCTGTTGCATCGCTGTAGTCTGCTTCGTCCAAAAATCTTGGCCAAGTCTAACTAAGGCAGTATACATTGTAGTTTATGTACATTTAAAGGGGGTGGGATTACATGGAGGTGGAGACCCTCTGAAACAAAGCACATGTAAATGAGGTATACAGGTTTTGGAACCTGCTCAGCATGTTGTCTTCACCCGGTGAGACACGAGAACAGGAAAGGCATGGCCTTCTCGTACTGAGAAGGGACAGTCAGGAATATCCCGCTGGGAACCCCTACCGATTGTAGAGATTTCCTGGTCTCATCATTTATAAACTTTCTCAATATAAAATACTATTGTATTGGAAATCTAAATTGAACATTTAAATAAATTTGTAATCCTACAGGTTCAATACGAATACATGTATCGTTACACTCTTAATATTTACATATTTGTCTAAACGGCATTCTCATCTGTCGGGATGTTTGTTACTAGTATAGCGCTGCGACAGTATTTCAAACCTTGCTGTAAGTATTGCACAAAATTAATCTTTGCAAACTCAGTTTCTCCACACTCCCTTTCAATTAATTCTCCTCCTTCGTTCTTAGCCTAAATGCACAGTACAAACATCAAAGTTATGTATAAGTTTCACAACTTCATTAAAACAATATTTGAGAGAATCTTTAGAAAGGCTCTCTCTACTCCGGAGGAAATATTTCCGCTTCGCTCACTCTGATACATGTTGTTGATTTTGATGTTTTACATGTCTAAATGTTTTTGATGTCTTTTTTTATTTACTTTTTTTTTTGCCTTAGAACTTATGGCGTTGAAAGAGGAGAGTGAAGAACTGAATGAAATGGAAAAGAAAGATCAGAGGCCTTTCTCCTGCCAACAGTGTGGGAAAAGTTTCAAGCGAAAAAGTAATCTTAATTACCACATGAAAGTTCACACTGGAGAGAGCCCTTTCACCTGCCAACAGTGTGGAATAAGTTTCACTCAAATAGGAAGCCTTAACAGGCACATGAGAATTCACTCCGGAGAGAAACCTTATTCATGCCCTCAGTGTGGACAGAGTTTCTATCAACAGGGAAACCTTAAAATCCACATGAGAATTCACACTGGAGAAAAGCCGTACACATGCCCTCAGTGTGGAAAGAGATTTGATCAACATGGAAACTTTAAAGTCCACATGAGAATTCACACTGGAGAGAGCCCTTTTACCTGCCAACAGTGTGGAAAAAGGTTCAACCGAAAAGGAAACCTTAATTATCACATGAGAATTCACACCGAAGAGAAGCCTTCCATATCACATCAGAGTGGAAAGAGTATCAATCAAGATGTAAACCTTAAAGTCCACATTAAAAAAAATAATATGGGAGAGAGTCCTTTTACCTGCCAAAATTGTGGAATAGGTTTCAGTCAAAAAGGAATCCTTAATAGGCACATGAAAACTCATACCGGAGATGCATCTTTTTCATGCACTCAATGTGGAAAGAGATTTGATCATCGTGGAAACCTTAATGTCCACATGAGAACTCACACTGGAGAGAAGCCTTTTACCTGTAAACAGTGTGGAAAAAGTTTCAACCGAAGAGGAAACCTAAATTACCACATGAGAATTCACTCTGGAGAGAAACCTTTCACATGCTCTCAATGTGGAAAGAGTTTCTACCAACAGGGAAATCTTAAAAGCCACATGAAAATGCACACTAAAGAGAAGCCTTACACATCCCCTCAGTGTGAAAAGAGATTTGATGAACATGGAAACCTTAAAGTCCACATGAGAAATCACACCACAAAAAGGCCTTTCACCTGCCAACAGTGTGGGAAAAGTTTCAACCAAAAAGGAAACCTTAATTACCACATGAAAGTTCACACTGGAGAGAGACCTTTCACCTGCCAACAGTGTGGAAAAAGATTCACTCAAATAGGAAGCCTTAACAGGCACATTAGACTTCACACTGGAGTGAAGCCTTACAAATGCCCTCAGTGTGGAAAGAGTTTCTATCAACATGTAAACCTTAAACTCCACATGAGACTTCACACTGGAGAGAAGCCTTTTACCTGTGAACAGTGTGGAATGAGTTTCAACCGAAAAGGAAACCTTAATTACCACATGAAAGTTCACACCAGAGAGAGCCCTTTCACCTGCCAACAGTGTGGAAAAAGTTTTACTCAAAAAGGAATCCTTAACAGGCACATGAGAATTCACTCCGGAGAGAAACCTTATTCATGCCCTCAGTGTGGAAAGAGTTTCTATCAACATGGAAACCTTAAAGTCCACATGAGACTTCACACTGGAGAGAAGCCTTACAAATGCTCTCAGTGTGGAATGAGTTTCTATCAACATGGAAACCTTACAGTCCACATGAGAACTCACACTGGAGAGAAGCCTTTTACCTGTGAACAGTGTGGAAAAAATTTCAACCGAAAAGGAAACCTTAATTACCACATGAAAGTTCACACTAGAGAGAGCCCTTTCACCTGCCAACAGTGTGGAAAAAAATTTACTCAAAAAGGAATCCTTAACAGGCACATGAGACTTCACTCCGGAGAGAAACCTTATTCATGCCCTCAGTGCGGACAGAGTTTCTATCAACATGGAAACCTTAAAGTCCACATGAGAAATCACACTGGAGAAAAGCCTTACAAATGCCAACAGTGTGGAAAAAGTTTCAACCGAAAAGCAAACCTTAACAACCACATGACAGTTCACACCAGAGAGAGCCCTTTCACCTGCCAACAGTGTGGAATAAGTTTCACTCAAATAGGAAGCCTTAACAGGCACATGAGAATTCACACCGGGGAGAAGACTTATAAATGCCCTCAGTGTGGAAAGAGATTTAATCAACATGGAAACCTTAAAGTCCACATAAGAAATCACACCGCAAACAGGTCTTTCACCTGCCAACAGTGTGGGAAAAGTTTTAAACGAAAAGGAAACCTTAATTACCACATGAAAGTTCACTCTGGAGAGAGCCCTTTCACCTGCCAACAGTGTGGAATAAGTTTCACTCAAATAGGAAGCCTTAACAGGCACATTAGACTTCACACTGGAGAGAAGCCTTACAAATGCCCTCAGTGCGGACAAAGTTTCTATCAACATGGAAACCTTAAGGTCCACATGAGACTTCACACGGGAGAAAAGCCTTACAAATGCCAACAGTGTGGAAAGAGTTTCTATCAACATGGAAACCTTAAAGTCCACATGAGAACTCACACGGGAGAGAAGCCTTTTACCTGTGAAAAGTGTGGAAAAAGTTTCAACCGAAAAGGAAACCTTAATTACCACATGAAAGTTCACACCAGAGAGAGCCCTTTCACCTGCCAACAGTGTGGAAAAAGTTTCACTCGAAAAGGAATCCTTGACAGGCACATGAGAATTCACTCCGGAGAGAAACCTTATTCATGCCCTCAGTGTGGAAAGAGTTTCGATCAACATGGAAACCTTAAAGTCCACATGAGAATTCACACTGGAGAGAAGCCTTACAAATGCCCTCAGTGTGGAAAGAGATTTGATCAACATGGAAATTTTAAGGTTCACATCAGAATTCACAGTGGAGAGAGCCCTTTTACCTGCCTACAGTGTGGAAAGAGTTTCAACCGAAAAGGAAACCTTAAATACCACATGAAAATCCACACTAGAAACAAAGAGTTCTGATCAACAAGCAAACCTTGAAGTTTACATGAGAATACACACTGGATAGAATTTACACTAGAAACAAAGAGTTTAGGGGCCGTATTCACAAAGAATTTTATCTTACCACTAGGAGTACTCCTAAATCGCACTAAAATATTTTAGCTAGGAGTTTTATCTTAAAAGTTATTCACAACGCATTTCAGACCTACTCTTAGTAAGGAAAAATGACAACTCCTAAACTAAGAGTGAGTCTTCGTTGCTTTTGATGACGTAAAATCTCATGCACGAGCTTCCTTGCAATGATCACGGTGATTGGTTGTTAGATGACAGGGCCATCATGCGGAACATAACACAGACGCAACAAATCATGGACGCAACAAATCATATTTAGATGAAATCTAAATATGTTTGTGACTGTGTCCTACACAAAATAATAATAGTAATGCCATCGAAATGCATATATAATGACATGTTTGTGCAGGCCCCAGTGAAGTGTAATTCTAAAAAGGCAGAGAGAGAGAAAAGTCGTGAATTAAATTAAATCAAGGTAGCCTAAGGGCCTGCTCACATATCGCGTCTTTTGCACGCTCAAGTTCGTTATTTCAAATGTAGGCGCGCACTCATAAAGGAAGCGGCGCGGTCGCGGTGCGACGCACTCGTTTTTCCAAGCGCGTCCGCGCCGCATCGAGATAAAAACATCTCAACTTTTCAGAATGCCCCAAGAGCACCGTAGGTCACGTGACAAGAACCAACCGGAGCGCAACCGCCCTAGCGCTTTGGAAAAAGGAGAACGCGGCGCACCTAGCATTTTTTATACGCGTTTTTAGACGCTATATGTGAATGGTGCCTAATACCCTAATGAAAACCGCCACTTGCCTAATAATGAAAAAACGACACTTGCATTAACACTTGCTTGGTTAATTGACATCCTATTAGCCTAAATAGACTGCTTAAAGCAAGGAAATGTTGCTCCTATTGAAGTAATGTAATAGTTGAATGACGGTGGATTATGAACTCGCCAAAACGGAAAAGAAAGCCCAACTGGATGCAGGATCAGTTACTGCTGCTGGCCCAGTTGGTGCTGGAAAAAAACCCATTATAAAAGGGAAATTCGGCACTGAGATATCAAGCAAAACTAAGCGTAAGACATGGGAGAGGATTTGTTTGCAGATCAACGCAGCATTGCCGCTTGTGTCGCGGACCCCGGACGACTGCGAGAGGTGGTGGTATGCGCTACAATCCTTTGTGAATAGGTCTTAGTGAGTTAGGAGTCCTTTTGACTTCTTTTAAGCTGTCCCAGACTTAGGTGCTGCTTTTAGGGCTGAAATGCTTTGTGAGTTACTCTTAGTGAAAAAAATTAGGAGTCCTAAAGTTAGGAGTGACACGCCCATTATTTTTGTTGGATTTGCTCCTAAATTCGCTAGATAGGAGCTACTTTTAGCCTTAAAATTCTTCGTGAATACGGCCCCAGATCAACAAGCAAACCTTGAAGTTTACATGAGAATACACACTGGAGAGAAGCATTTTATCTGCCAACATTGTTGAAGAACTGGTGGAAGTTTCAACCGGAATGGAGTTCTTAACCCCTTTAGGTTCAAAGATCCCCAAATTTTTGTTTAACATTCACCTCACGTTAAAACATCAGACTCTTACTTGATCTGGACAAATTGAGTATCATTAGAAAGATTAAAGACTGTAGATATTTGACCACTGTTTATGAAAAAACTGGGTTGCAGTCAAATTAATTTCTGTCAGGAGTTCAGAATTTTTTCTGTAACAACAATTACAATCTGTCATTTTTTATACTTTGAATAGAAAAATTTTGTTCTTTCATATTCACTTACGTCTGCTCTGGTTTATTTGTGTTCACCTAGCTTCAATGAACAGCGTTCCGTTAATATTGATTTTTAACATGCCTGGAAAATATTTCGTCATACAGAATACCATTTCTATTCATTTTACTCTGAGTTTGCAATCTGAAGAGCTAAAACAGTGTACACAGCGATGTCTGTCTCTCCTGTTCCTGGTTTGTGTCAGATATGATCTCAGCGCTCTCTCATTTAGTGTAGAGTTCTGCATGATGCTGTCATGTACACTTCCTCCTTTGCAGCTCCGTAAGGAGAACAAACCCAAAGAAACCTTTTTACACATGAAACAAGAAGCCAATAAACATACGATTACGATGGTATATGGTTTGTGTGTGATTTCCATGCGATTTGGGGTATATTCATATGAATAAAGAATGTTTACATTATACATGCTTAGAAGGTGTAGCTATTAGCTGCATATAAAATGCTAACATTTTAACAACATGTCTAAAATCCGCATTAGATCGTGATCGGAAGTTAATACAAACACTCAATGGTGGTTCAAAGTGAGTTTTGAGTAAAAATGTAATATTACCCAGAAAGCACATGTATGCAAGATTTCTGTTAAAGATCACTTCTGGAAAGCATCTGCTGTTTACTAACATCGGATAGACATCTTTAAGATGTCTGTGTCAAATATTCTCTGTTTAAGTAATCCGTATTAAAGCAACGAGATGTACAGTTTTTCAAACGCGTCCTCATTAGCTCTAATGTGACCAAACCCACAGGCGCACAAGGGATTCACATGCAAATCATCCATGTGAAGTAACGCGAACCTGTAAACGGCCTCATTCCCTTTAAACAAAGAATCAGAGACTTCAGTACTCCTCTGGTTTTCATCAAGTTTGGAAGACTGTTTGTGTGCTGTGGTGTTTACCTTGGATTTACCGCTATATACCTCTTACGATTTGACGATGAGAAATCTTTCACTCATAATAGTAAGCATGAACATAAATGCTTACGTGAAGTTGCATAAACTTCACATTGTAGCTACTAGTTAAACTGGTGCTAGACTAAAATGTATGAATGTGTAAATATATATAATACACTGAACAAAACTATAAACTCAACACTTGTATTTGCCCCCATTTTTCATGAGCTGAACTCAAAGATCTAAGACTTTTTCTATGCATACAAAAGGTGTATTTCTCTCAAATATTGTTCACAAATCTGTCTAAATCTGTGTTAATGAGCACTTCTCCTTTGCCGAGAAAATCCATCCACCTCACAGCTGTGGCATATCAAGATGTTGATTAGACAGCATGATTATTGCACAGGTGTGCCTTAGGCTGGCCACTCTAAAATGTGCAGTTTTATCACAGCACAATGCCACAGATGTCACAAGTTTTGAGGTAGCGTGCAATTGTCATGCTGACTGCAGGAATGTCCACCAGAGCTGTTGCCCGTGAATTGAAAGTTCATTTCTCTACCATAAACTGTTTCCAAAGGCATTTCAGAAAATTTGGTAGTACATCCAACCGGCCTCACAAACACAGACCACGTGTAACCACACCAGCCCAGGACCTCCACATCCAGCATCTTCACCTCCAAGATCGTCTGAGACCAGCCACCCGGACAGCTGCTGCAACAATCGGTTTGCATAACCAAAGAATTGCTGCACAAACTGTCATAAACCGTCTCAGGGAAGCTCATCTGCATGCACGTCCTCATCAGGGTTTCGACCTGACTGCAGTCTCTGACTGCAGTCTTCGTTGTTAGTTAGGAACCTGGGTGTGCTCTTTGATACCAATCTTTCATTTGAAAGTCACGTGTCTATATCTGTAAAACCGCATTTCTCCATCTTAAAAATATTTCAAAATTACGCCATATGCTCTCATTAACAAATGCGGAACAATTAGTTCATGCGTTCATGAACTCAAGGCTAGATTATTGTAATGCTCTACTGGGTGGTTGGCCTGCACGCTTAATAAACAAACTACAGCTAGTTCAAAACGCAGCAGCTCGAGTTCTTACCAGAACCAGGAAGTATGACCATATTAGCCCGGTTCTATCAACACTGCATTGGCTGCCTATTAAACAAAGTATACATTTTAAAATATTGTTGATTACTTACAAAGCACTTAATGGTTTAGCTCCCCAGTTCTTGAGCGAGCTCTTAACGCACTATAGTCCTTCACGTCTATTGCGATCTCAATATTCTGGCCAGTTTATAATACCTAAAATATCAAAATCGACTGCTGGTGGTAGATCCTTTTCCTATTTAGCACCAAAACTTTGGAACAGTCTTCCTACCATTGTCCGGGAATCAATTAATGTATGTACAGAATAAATCATTTCTGCCTTTTAAATTGTTATTAAGATCATTATTATTATTTTATTATCATTTTACATTTTTATCATGAACCTTCTGATATAAATATTATAAAACATTGCGCTGCTTTACCACACTGAAACAATTCCTATTGGTTATTTAACCTTATTTGCTTTGATCATGATTGGTTAATCTGTCTGTCATTCATGAAACTGGCCAATGAAACTGTGCGCGCCATTTTAAGTTTGAAAATATGACCGTAATCCTGACCGTCTTTCATAACGCGAGACTGGCCAAGGGAAGAGCACGTAAGAAAGTGGTCTGCGAAAGAAAGTCTGATTTCACAAATATACGCAAGGTCATGAGTTAAACGCATTATGTCAGTGCTTGGAGAATTGTAAATGCACAGTTTGTTGAATGAATTTACTAACTCGATATTCAGGGAATGCTTTTCCACATTTGTGTCGCGGAGGCCTACTTTTACAGATGTCGATTGAGGCCTAATGTCACTCGTGCCGCTTCAGTGTCATTTTGTGCTTTTGCGGTTGTTACGCCGATTTTCAGGGAGAAAACATACGTACGTGCACACAGATAAAAAATTTCAGGAAACAAAAGTGTAACGTTCAGCTAATTTTTACATTTAACAGTCGTCGTCATTACTGTCCATTCACGGTAATATCGCGAGATTCGAAGCGAGACTGGCCATGAAAGAGATGGGCGATATGGAAAACAATATCCAATCGAGTTTCTTTTATTTTATTTTTTAAATATGATTCACAATATTATCACGATTCTTTTTCATGTTAGTTTTACTGTTTTGCAAGTTGTCTGAGCAAATAAATTTTTTTTTTTTTTTCGCCCACCACCACCCCCCCTCTTTGGAGGACAACTTTAATTTTAATAAAACAGAAAAAGAGCATATATACACAATATATTACAATACAGACAATAAATGTGTATACAGTAACTATTCAAGTAACTATTACTATTGCTATTACTATCACAGTAACTGTGAATAGCATAACTATTCACCCCGTTCAGTGTGAGCCTGGGTACATAAGTGAAGGGGGGGGGGGGGTTATAGCACCATGTACAAGGTGTAACACGTAACATAGGACAAGTGACAGACAAACAACAACAGAAAACACATCTTGAGCAAATTATTCTTATTCTCATTATTCCTTCCCTCTTTTTCTCCTCTTTTCCTCCCCTTCCCCCTCTTCCCTCCCTCCCCCTCTCCCTTCCCTCCCCCCCTCTTCCCCTCCCTCCCCCTCCCCTCTCCTCTCTGCCTCCCCCCTCTTCTGTTGATCTGAAATGTAGGCTATATTAGTTGATCATGGTTAAGGTGTTTGAGGGAAAGTGGGTTTGAAAACATGTTATGCATGAGTGTAGATGCCTATATGTATGTATGAAGTGATAGCTGCAGTAACAGAAGGGGTGAGGTATGTGTCTGGTTATATACGCGGCTTATAGTTATGTTTGTGCGATATTGAGTGATGTCAAGATGTCAAAAATGTAAGAAAAGGGGACCATATATCTTCATAGGCTGAGCAAATAATAGTTTAATTAGACTAATGTTGGGCGATATGCTTTCATAACATCCTACACTGATAAAAAATACACATTTTACAAGAAAATTACAAATGGCATTTAGAGGCTTCAGCATCTGAACTCTTCATATATATGTATGTGTTTCCCACAGGATTTTGTGATACTTGTGGTGGCATGTGACGTCACAGATCCATTTACATATTTATGATGACATTATATTTTCTGTTGTGATACATAAAACAAGTATAAATAGTAAACACGACCCATTAATAAAGGCTACATTGTGTTAACCAGGAATCACTCTTACTATACTCAAAGTGCTCGGTGGCTTAGGCAAGAGAAGTAGTTTGTTTAGGCATGGTTTGTAGGGAATTACAAACCTGCGCACATATATTCAAAAGCACATAACTATAGATTCAATTCTCAATGCGCATGTGAACACCATCAGCTTTTATCACAGAGAGAACGCTGTCGTCTTAGCGGCCCCTAATTTAATAACAAAGGATCATTTTGACGGAGGTGAATCAATCAAAACTAACTTTAGCTGGAAATAGCATTATTCTAGAATCGCTATAAAGCCAAAACATTCTCGGCTACCTTTAAGGACAACTCTGGCGCAAAATGAACCTTTGGTCTAATAACACATTGGTACCTAGTCAACCGTTCTCTGAGATTTGTTCTCATGATAATCGAATGTAAAGAGTTTTATCTCTAAAAACTGTTTAGCGTATAACGCTAGTATATAGGGCATAGAGGAATGAAAAATTAAATCGCTAGTTAACACCACTAACAAGGCTCAAAATAGCCCCACACTAACACGGTAGCATAATGAGGAACCCTTCATGCAAACCGAAGCATTGAGAACTTTGTAAGTGTACAGACAGTTTAATAAGAAGATATTTTATAAAGACAGTCCACTTCGTGTATACAGGCAGGAGCCATCTTTGGAAAACAGTCTCGACCAGTCGAACCACGAACAAAGATGGCTCCTGCCTGTATACA
>CM060594.1:7380000-7415000 GCA_030578255.1 Tiaroga cobitis | reverse complement strand
TTCATATTCCTATGAATATTAGATAATATTATGAAAATGTTGCCAATTATTACTCCCATTATTTAGGATGCCAGCATTTTTTTCTGCCACAGGCATTAAAATGCTTAAATGAAAGATAGTGGGTTTTTTCCTCTATTGTAGAGTTTACTGAGTTTTCCTCAGTGCAGAGTCTGGGGGAATTGTTTCTGTTTTTGTCATTGATTTTGTGATTTTTAAAATGTGTTTTTGTATTTGCGTATTTATGTACATTGTTTGTTCTTTCTGTGTACGCATGTTGAAACTCATTGCAACACAATTTCTCCTTGGGGAAAATAAAAGTCAACAACAAGAACAAATTAATATCCAAATTAGATACAGTGTACATATACGTTGTATTGAATGGGGATTACATTTATGGCCATTTTACCCTCATATTGCATAAAGTAAAATGAAATGGCATATCAATTCATTCCGATATATCTTCCATAACATAGTTGAGAATCATCTTTATACAAAGTTTGGTTAAAAAAAAATCCTGAAACCTAAACATTTTTTGGTGAATGAAAATAAATAAATCCCAATGTCATTTCATGCAATTTTATTTTTAAACAACCGAGTCCTGGTGTCCACTACAGAGGACATATAACATATGAACAAAATATCATTTTTCACAAATGTTTTCCCCCATTTGTTTCTTATGCTCTAAACAAAGTAATGACATTAAAAAATGACTAAATTCACAAAACTTTTTTTCTCTGGCTCTCTGGAGCATGTAGACAGAAATAAACAGAAGGAGACAATTATAATGTGACTTCCAGCTTTAGCAACGAGTGTGTGTGTGTGTGTGTCATTGTTCTAGTGTTCTTCAATGCAAAACTAGTGAATCATTCAGCTGTAATCTGTGCTAATAAAACACACGTGTCTCATCAATATTGTTGTTTGCAGAAAAGCACTCAAAGTGGACGAGAGTGTGTGCTGGCGCCTCGAGAGCATGGAAGGCTGGGAAACGTCTCTTCCACACCAACGAAACCGAAGTGTGTGCTTTTGTGCCTGAGCAGGAGCGTCCACACACACCGACAGGTCCGCCGGAGTCCAGGCCGACACACACACCGACAGATCCGCCGGAGTCCAGGCCGACACGTACACCGACAGATCCGCCGGAGTCCAGGCCGACACACACACCGACAGATCCGCCGGAGTCCAGGCCGACACACACACCGACAGATCCGCCGGAGTCCAGGCCGACACACACACCGACAGATCCGCCGGAGTCCAGGCCGACACACACACCGACAGATCCGCCGGAGTCCAGGCCGACACACAGGCGCAGGGACAGGTCGACACGCAGTGAGTGTTCATTATTATGACTCTGATTCATCTCCTCTTCCGCCTGATAGTTCAATCTCTACTCCTGGCCTCAGGTGTGTGTGTGCTGGACTTCAGGCTCATGCTGGACATTAAAATGCTAACGTGTTTGTTTTTTTTAGGATACTTTGAATCTCAGTATGAGGTGGTGAAGGAACTGAAATCCAGAGACGATCGCAGTGATTATCTGGGATTTCGAAGCTCGGACAGCAAACCAGTATGTTACTCAAACTTTCCCCTCTTGTTTCCTTCTGCCTTTAGTCTTTCCGTCCTGACATAAACATACAGTTTTGATCAGAAATGTAAAGATTGTAGATTATCATGCACACAAACAAAAATGGATCAGATTACTTACGTTTGCAACAATTTTCTTCATTTTTTAGGTGATCATCAGCTTTTTTCAGAAGAGCCAGCCTGAGAAGCTGGTGAAAATGGTAAGTTGACTAATTTATTCTTCGTGAAATTCTACAAAAATCGTTTTATTAATTCTAATTTGGTAATTGATAAACCTGCATGTAGACAGTATAAGATATAGTTGAAAGCCGATCAACTGTAAAGAACATGGTTTTCATCTTTAATAAACTCTTTAAGCCCAAAGAATGTGGTTTAGCACCTCAAATTAATTTAATTTAAGTAATTAAATGAATATAAATATGTGATTGACTAATGGCTTGAATAAATGACTACTCTGTAGTCAGTGCAGCCCAAGAGTTTACTTATGGAAAATGAAGTTTCCCGGGCCTTTAGTCACGAGATTAGTTAGGAATCAACTAACCTTCAGTCAATCTCTTTTCTTTAGCCGGGATATTCCACACCTTTGAGTCGAGACGCAGCTGCAATGGTGCTGCTACAGAAGCCTCCAACTAGCACACATATCATACAACTATATGACATGTTTGTCATGGAAGATCAAGACATCCTGGTTCTGGAGTATCCACAAAACGCCATGACCTTTTATGAGTACGTCGAGCGAAACCGAGGCAGCCTGACCGAATACGCAGTGAAGCGCATCATTCGGCAGCTCGTTGTTGCGCTGCAGCACTGCATGGATCATGGCGTTTATCGCGACACACACTTTAAGAACGTTTTCGTCTACTCGAACAGCCTGCAAGTCAAGCTGATGGACTTCAGAGGCGCACTGCTCCTCCCAGAAGGACGTGAGTCGGCTTCTCCAACACCGCTCGCTGTTGATGTGTTTGATGATGCTTTACTAAACACTGGAAATGTATTCTTACAGGAGCTGATGAACCCATTTTAAACGCAGCGGTCAGAAAGTACGCCGAGTGGGCCGCGACTGACGACATACGCAAACTGCTGGATGCAGTGCTCCCGAGAATAACCCGTTGGTTTTGGCAAATGTCACATCTGTCCAAAGGTGAGACCAACAACAAGAACGAAATGGAAATAACATTGCTTGAAAAACATATAGAGCTCAGTAAAATGATTAGTGTAAAGTGTAAAACTCAGCGGATTGACAATGAATGTTTAGCAATGAATAAATGTTCACGGGCATCCAGAGAATATCTTAGTGACAGCAAGAAATGCTGTGTATTTCATGGTAACATGACCTCACATGAACTACATTTCTCAAAATCTGTTTATTAAGAGTGTCTATAAGGACAAACGTGACTAATCAACTGTCTTCTGAAAACGTTTACAGAATTGCTGGATCTTCTTGAAAAACTTCATGACAGAGGGTCACGGATCACCTTAGATGCCATTTTACAGCATGACTTGTTCAAAAAGCCTTCAAAGAGAAGAAAGACGTTCCCCTTCAGCATTTTCCAGCGTCCCTGATGGATTGTTGCAGCAGCTGCAAGATGTTCTTCTCAAAGAGGCCAGTTTCAGCTCAAGCCCAGACGTTTTCAGGTAAACCAGTTGGCTTTCCCATTGCTGTGACTGTGGCCGGGGGATTTCACACGCTTCTCCCCGTGTTCCTGTGGTCAGAGAGTCCCGTGTGCCGTCCGTCTGCCAAGAGTTTAGATGGACTGGTCAGCCAGCAGTGGCATTTTCTCACCACACACAATAAGGAGATCAATGTAATCGAAAGAACCATCAGACACGATGCAAGACAGCGCATAATAAGCAGAGAAGCACTTGTCATATACAGTATACAATAACAATCCTATGTGTAAATGTGGCCTTAGGATGCCAACCCCCTACAGTCGGCAAGTGTCATGGTTCATGAATTCACTGACTTTTTCTCACTACATGTTGTTGTGTGTGCAGGTGGGCGTGTTTACTGATCAGTACCGCTGATCAGCGGTTCCACCTGCAGCTGATCAGCGGCGCCTACTTATGCTCACAGTTTCGTCTTGTCTTTGTCAGATCGTTGTTGAGGGTTCCCGGTGTGTTGTATCCTGCCTGTCCTCGTATCTTCTGTGTTTGCACCTGTATCCAGTATTCCTGTCCTCTTCACTCTGCATTCTTCCACAGAGGTTCTGTTCTTCTGGTCCCCGAGTCCTGGCCGCCAGCGCATTGGATTTCCATCATCCTTCACCATCGCGACTGACTGGGTTGTCCATCAGCGTCCCTGCGCTACCAAGGGCATTTATTCCTGGACTCTTGCTTCTGACTACTCACTATCTTATCAACTATACTTCAATAAACTGAGTTTTACTTGCATTTGAATCCACTATTTATTGACCATGACAGGCAAGTACCACTTAAAGTCAAGTGTGTGGGAACCCGCAGGAGCCAAAAGGCTTTGAATTTTGCCTCAGACAACGCTAAAATTAATGTAGGAACATATAAGGTCAGCACACTATCTGTTCTGACAGATGGAGAGACAAATCTGTTGATAAAACACAGCAGTGACCCAGAATTCAAAAAGGGTGGGTCATATAAGATAAAAAACTTCACCCTCTCTAGGAGATATGGCCGGCCATGCATTTTTGTAAACGGAGAAAGTAGAAAACTTAGAACCTATCCCAGAGCCGCCGCCAGCCGAGCGCTGATGACGGGGCATCTGAAATACCGAGATGACAGAGCACATCATCTTACTAATATAAATAAAATAAACAGCCTAAAGTTGAAACAACCTGAACCGCTATAATGACAATGACAAAATAACACTGACAACTGTTTGGCAAAATATTTAATCGTACCTTTAGCCTCAGTAGAGCTGCAATCTTCTCTTCGATGAGTGAAACCACCTCATCGGTAAAGCTCCTTGCACACTCCGAAATTCTCGCACGTTAAAAAATAAATACCTATGACCTCACGTTAGGGCTGGGCGATAAAACGATAACGATAGTTATCGCGAAACAATTTTTCTCGATAAAACGATATCAAGAGTTCGATAAATGTTCGATAATGTTTATGTGCCAAAAGCGGAACGAAACTCATTTAAATCATTGACTGTTTATCCGCTCGCCTCAAAGTCCAAACGGCAGCGCAGCGCGAGCTCACTGGAGCAGACGCGTTTACTCTGATCGGCCTCGGTCACAAGATCCAGTGAGAAGCGCTCGAATTCAGCGAAGAACACAAATGTCTCAGTGATTTAAACCAGTTTAACCCTCTGGGGTCGGCTATCGCTCCGGCGCGACGAGCTCACTTTTTTTTTTCTTATCAGTGCAAAAGAGACTCAAATTACTCTGTTGATTTTGACCATACATAAAAGAAAAGAAAAGGCTGGTTGTGCGGCTACGCGTGGGTTGTATTTTCCCCCACATGTTTTAATAATTTTTTCAATCATGATAGAGCCAGTTTAATAAAGGCTTTTTAAATTTCTAAAGAAGAGTGCCTTGGATTTCCTTTTCTACATGACATTGAACTCTCGACCCCAAAGAGCACCTTCTAATACTTTTTTTGAACTCCTTGAGCACCCTGGACTTTTTGTCTTTTTCAAATGAATCCTTAACTTTGAAATATGTATGATAAAATGTATTGGCCTGCTTTAAAAAAATAATACTTTATAAGAGATTTATGGAAAAAGACAATTTTCTTTTCAAGATGTTTCCAACCCTAACTTTGAACCAATTCTGCAGAATTGCCCATACAACCTATTTGACCAGGATTTGTTTCCAGGTATGACTAAAAATGTGCTTTTGGCTTTCATTTATATTTTGATTGTTTGTATATATATATATATATATATATATATATATATATATATATATATATATATATATATATATATATATATATATATATATATTTATTTATTTATTTATTTATTTATTTATTTATTTATGTATTTATTGTCCTTGCATTCTTTCTTGTGTGACACCCCTGAATGAAAGGCTCATTATTATGCAGGGTCATTGTCTGCTCAGGTGAGAACCACTTAATTATTCATAATAGGGGTTGGGCCGTTCATGCCCATCCGCATATTGCCTTTGCAAACAAAAAAATGTTTTTCACAATTTAAAACAATCTATTGTTTTATGTGAATGATTAGACAGGATGGTTTTCAGATCATTTTGAAGCCTAAACTCTAGGCGACAACATCCATTAGTCAAAAGTCTTGTGGACGCATATTTAGTGTGTGTTTTGTGGCCTTATTTCAGAAACTTTATTTTTTTGTTTTTTCAATAACCACGCATAAACAATATTCTCTAAAAAATACAAACATGTACAAACATGTTGCTAACATATTATGGTAGCCCTGTTTGTGCTAAATAGAGTGTAATTACACCAGTGCCATTAATATGTTTCTAAGCAACTGAAAAAAGCACAAATGTCAGGGCATGTCAAAACATCTCAAGGACCCCAAAAACACCTCAGACCTCAAAGGGTTAATGCTAAATGGTTGAAAAAGGGTAAAAAAACCACTTATAAATCAACTTTGATTTTTTTTTCAAGATCTATGTTTAATCAATTAATGTATGTACAGAATAAATAATTTCTGCCTTTTAAATTATTATTAAGATCATTATTATTATTGTATTATCATTTTACATTTTTATCATGAACCTCCTGAAATAAATATTATAAAACATTGCGCTGCTTTACCACACTGAAACAATTCCTATTGGTTATTTAAGCTTATTTGCTTTGATCATGATTGGTTAATCTGTCTGTCATTCATGAAACTGGCCAATGAAACTGGCCAATGAAACTGTGCGCGCCATTTTAAGTTTGAAAATATGACCGTTATCCTGACCGTCTGTCAGATCGCGAGATTAGCCAAGGGGAACAGCACGAAAGAAAGTGATCTGTGAGGGCGCGGGATCTAAAAGGTAAGCCTGATTTCACAAATATACGCAGTCATGAGTTAAATGCATGTCAGTGCTTGGAAAATTGTAAATGCAGTTTGTTGAAGAAATTTATTAACTCGATATTCAGGAAATGCTTTTCCAAATTTGTGTCGCGGAGGCCTACTTTTACAGATGTCGATTACACAGGCCTAACGTTACTCGTGCTGCTTCAGTGTCGTTTTGTGCTTTTGCGGTTGCTACGTCGATTTTCAGGGAGAAGACATTATACATGTACACACAGATAAAAAAAAAAATCAGGAAACAAAAGTGTAACGTTCAATAAGCTAATTTTTCCGTTTAAGAGTCGTCGTCATTACTGTCCATTCACGGTAATATCACGAGATTCGAAGCGAGACTGGCCAAGGGAAAGAAAGAGATGGGCGATATGGAAAACAATATCCAATCGAGTTTATTTTATTTTATTGTTTTAAATATGATTCACAATATTATCACGATTCTTTTTCATGTTAGTTTTACTATTTTGCAAGTTGTCTGATAAAATAATAGTTTAATTAGACTAATGTTGGGCGATATGCTTTCATAACATCGTCAGAATTATCTTTAACAATAGAGGGTATGCGCATGACGTCACCGTCGGCCGGAGTGAATGCGGTCACGCCCACAAGTGGCAAAAAGACTGAGCGGCAGCATTTGTTTTCAGCGTGAATGCCGTGAAAAACACACAAAACACATCTAAAACGGGAAAGAGCTTTGCGATTGACTGTACAACTAGTTTTGACCAGAAATCTGAGGTACTGTATATTTTTACAGGCTGCAAAAAGCTACAAAACAGACTATATTCTGCATAATTGGATGTTTTTAAATAAACACTGACCAAAAACTATACGGGGACGATATGATGATATACAGTGTAACATTAATGTAAGTGATCACTCGGATTTAGACCTATCTATATTGTATTTATATAAAACGTTTACAGGCAAATTTTCTTAATTTATTTCCCCGGCGTCGAAATCAGGCACATATAAATGTCAGGAAACACGATTCCTGGCTGCATGTCAATATCCATGGATCACTGGATCTTTGATAAGTTGTAAGGAACACTATATCGAGTCCAACTTTTAGTTTAAACTGATAATAGTTTGTTTTACTCGCGTTTTCGCAGTTTCCCCTATTAACAGTCACGCAGCAGCTCTTCTGCCACTCAGTCCGGCTGAGGGGGGCGTGTTCCGGCGGGGAAGTGACGTTAATGCATTCCCTCTATTATAGAGACATCAGAGGCAGTGGTAAATTCCAGAAAATAACCTATTCATTGCTATTTAAAAGTGAAATAACTGAACCTACACTGATAAAAATACTAATTGTACAAGAAAGTTACAATTGGCATTTAGAGGCTTCTGCATCTGAACTCTTCATTATATATATATATAGGGCCGAGACTCGATTAAAAAAAATAATCTAATTAATTAGAGGCTTTGTAATTAATCGAAATTAATCGCATTTTAATTGCATAAATATTTGACCTGAGAACAGTGAGAAGTAATTTTTTTCACATGGATTTTTAGTATACCATTGAATAATGACTGAATACATAAGCTTAAGCAACAAAATATTGTTTATTTTGGTTCAACCAAGACCAGTAGACCGGTGTTTTTTGCCATTAAGTGTAGCAATAGCATATTGCTACACTACACTAATAGCAATAGCGAATTCCTTGTTGCATAGCTTGCACACAACCATGCTCTTATCGACGCTTCCATCCGTTCGTTTTTGTAACAAAATTTCCCATCCACCGGCCAACCAAAGCGATCTCGTCAGCTTCTTCGTCATGAACGCTAGTTGGTGCGCCAGTATAATCGGTCCGCCGAAACTCATCCAGTGAGAAACGTTCCGCGGTGCAAAAATAAGTGCGATTAAAAATAATTTGTGTAATTAATTAACGCGTTAAAGTCTGTAGTTAATTAATCTTAATTAACGCGTTAAAGTCCCGGCCCTAATATATATATATATGTATATGTGTGTGTGTTTCCCACAGGATTTTGTGATACTTGTGGTGGCATGTGACGTCACAGAACTATTTACATATTTATGATGACATTATATTTTCTGTTGTGATACATAAAACAAGTATAAATAGTAAACACGACCCATTAATAAAGGCTACATTGTGTTAACCAGGAATCACTCTTACTATACTCAAATCCTGATTTATTGGCTATAATCGTGGCATTGTCTGATAAAATTAATATACATCTATGTCACAGGTCAGGAGGGTCGACTGGGTCTACCCCCTCCCTTTAGAATGTACCACTGAGGAGCAAACCAGAAACCAGGCGGACAAGGAAAGTAAAATGTAACAAGCTTTATTGATTAAAAGAATCTGTAGATCCTAATTAAAACTCCTCCTTCCTCCCCAGCATCCAGTGGCCGCCGGGACAACAGGCGGGGACTCGGTCCACTCAACCCCTCAGACTTTCCGGATGCCAAGGCTCTCGGCTATGGAGGGGACGCGGATTGACCAGCAGGTAAGTACTCTAAGCACGGCTTATCCTTCTCGGGCTCTAAGTAGACTGTACTCTTCTCGATCTCTCAAGTGCAGAAGTTGACAGCGGTGAAGAGGGGCGTCGACTGGACAGCAAGTAGGTACTCCAGGTACGGTTGGTTCTTCCCTAGACAGGGGATGCAGAGAGCTTACAGCTGTGGAAAGGCGTCGACTAGACAGCAGGTGGGTACTTCGAGTACGGTTGGTTCTTCCCCATACAGGGGATGCAGAAAGCTTACGGCCGTGAAAGGGGCGTCGACTAGACAGCCAGTAGGTACTCCGAGTACAATTGGTTCCTCCCCGTATAGCGGATACAGAAGCTCACGACGGTGACAGACGTCGACCGGACAGCAAGTGGGCACTCCAAGTACAGTAGATAACTGGATTTCCTCCGTTCTCCAGGGCAGCATCAATGATGAATCAGAACACGGCAGGCTTGGAAGGTACAACACTCCGAACGACAGATACCTGGGTTTTCTCCGCTCTCCACAACAGCGATGATGGAACAGTATGCAAGCGGCCTTAGATGGGGGACACTCAGAACAGCAGATAACTGGATTTCCTCCGTTCTCCAGGACAGCATCAATGATGAATCAAAACACAGCAAGCTTTAAATTACACCGTCACTTAATCTCTTCCTCAGCAACTCCAAACTGCAACACAGGGCAAGGCCGATGGGCACGTGACAGAATTCGGTATAGTAAGCAGGCAGTAACTTCACTTCAAACACACCCGGTGGGGCACAGCATCAACACACGTCACTCTCAACCACTCTGTGAAATATAAGGCCACAGCCCACCTCCTTGTTCTGAACAGCGGGGACAGTAAGACGGAAGGATATATAGCAACCTCAATCATGCATCACAACAGCTGTCTTCTCATTTACGGTGTCTAGACTCCTTTTCCTAGATCGCTTCTCTTCATATACAGTGTCTTTGTGTATAAATCACATACCATACGGCCAGTAAAAGGTTTGCACTTATCTCTACCCAAGAAGGGGACTTGATATTTCCAAGGCGACTTCTCCTCTGCTTCTCTGTTCCACACCAGCCAATCCTTCGTAGCGGATTCCCTTCCGCGGGTCGATCTCACCAGCCGATTTGTCACACAGAAACTCTCAGCCCTCCTCGACGGAACAAAGTCAGGACACAGTACCCGAACACCGAAACACCGAACACTGCACTGAACTGAACACCCTTGGTCTCCCAAAGCTTGGTTTTTATCTGTGTCAAAACGCTGTGTGTCCCAATCATCAAACAGCCCCTTGATGCGCCGCACCTGCTGTCACTCTGTCATCAGCAGCTGCTGTTGCTATGGTAGCGATGCATACAAGGCTGGCTGGGTGTTCCGTTGAAAGCGCTCCGGGTGGAAACATTCCTCCGTGGAGTATATAGTTCCGCTGCTGGTTCGTCACCTTGTGACATCTAACTCACACTTAAAGCAACTGTCTGGTGGTTTTGGCTAGTACCCTTTTATTTCATTCAGCACACTTTTTGCGTCTGAGTAACAAACTATGAGCATATTAACAGACGAGTTATGTTCATATTTAAAAGTCTTCATTACATCTAACTGAAAGTGCGGCTCACTGCACAGAGTATGTGCCTTTTGTAGAATTTGAAACCTACATGTATTTTTATAATAGCAGTAACGCTAAAGGGGTTAGTTATTGTAAATAAAATAAGCTAATAAAATACTGCAAGCAAATTCGTCCTAATTACTAAGTTAATGTGTGTGTCTCATAGCAACTAAAATATACTTTTACTTTTGTGATTTTAATGCTTTAAATAGCCATTTTAGATTGTAATGTTCTGCTATCTATTCTGCTAACTATAAAAGGTACAAAGGTTTTTATTTGTGTATTTATTTAATTTGTATTATTTCTTCCCTAAGCAGTGGGGGCAGTGCTCGGTGGCTCCCTTGCGTCAATAAATGAGGTACGATGAGAGGCCGTTTGAATGACTGAATTTTAGATTGTGAGATATATTTCAGAGTTTTGACCCTCAGAGTTTCAACCCTCAGTTAATGTTGTGTGTGTTTCTCCGCTCAGTATACGGGCAGGTCAGCCATGCACCTAAAGCGAGATTTCTTCCTCAGTCACGTGTCCAGCGCTCGCTCGGAGCTCTTCATCAACCTGCCGGAGGTGAGCTCACGCTTTCGTCTGCCGGCCGGAGAGTACATCATCGTGCCGTCCACCTTCGAGCCCAGCAAAGAGGGAGACTTCGTGCTCAGAGTTTTCTCAGAGAAACCAGCCAACTCACAGTGAGTCCTGCATTTTACAGCATGAAACCGCTATTAGTCGGAATTAAAAAATAAGGTTTGTTAATGGGGTCTAGAATTATTTTTCACTGGCCATGCACATCTATTTTGCATAATTTTCTTAAAAAGACAATGAAAATTGCATTATTTATCTGTTTTAACTGTTACTGCAAACAGGAGAGCTCATGCTGTCACTCAAAGCATCATATTATCCATCTTTTTGTTTTAGTGGAATCAAAAGGCAGGGATATGTCTGAATCAGGCTTTCTAACTAAACTTTTAATGATTTTTGATCCCCTGCCCATAGCGATGCTCCGATCAGCATTTTTGGGGCCGATCACCAAAATCATGATCTGCCGATTGCCGATCACAGAATGGCAGGGGAATGGGAATCTTGTATCTATAATCTAGCAGAGTTTGCACCATTTGTAGAAATGTGTTTATTTAATTGTATTTAAAAAAATGAGATGTCTTAAGGCTACTGTAGGCCAGCTTTCCCAAATAAGGCAGAGTAACATTAAATTATTCCAAACAAAGAAGGGTCAGGCAGACCAACACACATCAGATCAGCCTAAAGGGAGAGGATCAAGTTACACTTAGGCATACTTGGAAATTGTAGCCTCTTAATACACCCACTACATTTACTAATTGGCAACAAAATGTACAACTTGTTACACCAAAACTGGCTACTGATAAAAGAACAAAACTATGGCAAGTTTTTCATTATTCTGAACGTCTGATGTAGTTGAGCAGAATGCTCTTTTATGAAGTTACTTCATTAAAGGACATATTTAATGAGATTATGCCTAAAAAGGTTTTGGATTTTTTATCATATGTTCATTTAAAAATATATATTGTATAAAATGACTTCTTGTTTATATTTGTTTTGTTTTATTGTATTTATATGATATTTGTATTTTTATAATTGAATTTTTGCCATGAAAATTGCTTTGAATGCTGACATGGCATTCAATACAATAGTCTGAATCTGATGTAGTTGAGGAACCAACTACGTCAGATAAAAAAAAAAAAAAAATACCACCACCACTTTTGAAACATCTCTAGGGCTGGACCAGAATATTCGAATATTCGTTCAGTGGGTTGGTATTCGATTTGAAAATTTTACATTCGAATATTCGTTTTTTGGGGGGGGTTTGCACACCTGGGATCCCCCGCGAAACGGTTCTCAAGCCCCGTTCACACTACACGCGACTTTGACGCTGCAAGTCGCCAGTTCGCTGGCGACGAGGTCGCTAGTGGGCGTTCCCACTACTGGTTGACTAGTATGACATCCAAAAGACAGCGAATCAGCTTTCTTGCCGCTAAAAAACACAATTTCTGGAGGGAAAATACTAAATATAAATATACTCCGTACATAAAAACGTCTGTAGTGAAGCATGAAGATGAATGAGACACAGAAGTCGATTTTTCTCGTTGCGGCCGTTTATCTACGGCATAAGCGCAAACGCCGGTCTATCTGGGTTCACGAGACCTTTCGGGCTCGGAGACAGCACGGCGAGTACCACCGGCTGGTGCAGGAACTGCGGCTGGATGAAGTCCGGTTCCAGCAGTACTTCAGGCTGGACAGGACCCAGTTTGATGTGCTGCTGCGGAGGGTGGGTCCCCTAATTTGCAAGGACAATACACGGTTCCGCCGAGCCATTTCCCCCGGTGAACGGCTGGCAATTTGTTTACGGTAAGTAAGCCTATTTAAATGCGTACCGAACCAGGTTGATTAAAATATTTAATCGATTTAGATGCTTTTATATAGACTAAGACTTACACGTTTAATTTAATCAGTAAATAAATACACACATATGTTTCAATATTTAATCAATGACACCTTGCTATCTGTGATAGACCTAGAGGACACATATATATATATATATATAGGATATATATCATGTATATATATATATAGGATATATATCATGTGTATATATATATATTTAAATGCCTGTGTGTGTGTGTTTATATTTATACTTGTTTATACTTATAAAGTGTGTGTATATATTATAGCTTTGTGTGTATCAAAGAAGAATCATATATTACATGTTGAATCTTATTTAATGTGTCGGTTAAATTATTATAAAAATGAAAATAAATATATAATGTATTTATTTAAGTGCAATATTGTAGAATAATATACTTTCTTTTCATAAAAATGTATACTTTAATTCTTAATACATATTTCCACAGATTCCTTGCAACAGGGGATTCATACCGCACTATTGCCTTCAGCTACCGGGTTGGGCATAGCACTGTAGCTGGTATCGTGGCAGAGGTGTCAAAGGCCATTTGGCACTCCATGGTTGAGGACTACATGCCGGTTCCTTCCACCGAAGATTGGAGGGACATTTCAGCAGATTTCTACCATCGCTGGAACTTCCCAAACTGTCTTGGTTCTATTGATGGGAAACATGTGGTGATCCAGGCTCCCAACAACTCTGGATCATTATTCTATAACTACAAGGGGACATTCTCTATTGTCCTCTTGGCAGTTGTAGATGCCAGGTACTGTTTCCGCATCATAGATGTTGGCAGTTATGGGAAGTCCAGTGATGGTGGGACTCTGGCAAATTGTCCCTTTGGATACGGTCTTCAAAGTGGAACCCTTGGCCTACCAGAGGACACGCTGCTACCAGGAGCAGAACACCTGGGACCCCAGCCTCACGTCTTTGTGGCAGATGAGGCCTTCCCTCTCCGCAGAAACTTGATGCGACCCTTCCCAGGTACCACCACCCTCCTTCCCAGTAGACACAGGGTGTTTAACTACAGGCTTTCACGGGCAAGGCTGACAGTTGAGAATGCGTTCGGTATACTCGCAGCACAGTGGCGAATGTATCGGCGTGTGATTGGGGTCAGCCCTGATCATGTGGAAGCCTGTGTTAAAGCAACCTGTGTTCTACACAACTTTCTGCGGAGGACAACATGGAGTATGCGGAACGCACCAACCCTGGCCGTGGAAGGGGAAGCCTCTGCACTGCAGAACATCAGCAGAGCAGGGAGCAACAACGCTTCCCGCGATGCCATGCGTGTGAGGGAGACCCTGGTCGACTACTTCTGTGCTGAGGGTGCAGTTTCCTGGCAGCCACCGGTGTGACAGGCATGAAAGGATCTTTTCTGCAGTAAACCAAAGGCTCTTTTAAGAGCCACCCACATTATAATAAAAGAGCAATGTTTCCATGTGTTTCCATCATCTCTTCTCAATACTAAATTATATCCTGCATGGCTATACTATAAGATATGCTCAATAAACATTTCTTTCCAATATACATAACAGCAAAACATATGAATAATAAGTGACTGCACTATGGCAATCACACTATGAAATGCTACAAACTTTAATATAGATATATATAGATATATATACTTAATAATTTCATGAAATCAGTACTGGATCCAACTGACTTAATACATGAACAAAATTCTTCTAAATATTATTTGTGGTGTGCTGAAGAAATTTACCCTTAAAAAAGTATATATATATTTTTAAGAAACATTGAACATTCTGGAACAAATGTATTTTTATTTGAAGAATGACCTAAAAGTTATTGTTATTTTAATTGGTTTATTTTTAAACAGGCCCCCCACCCCCAAACAACAACAAAACAAAACTCAACATGAAGCTGGACTACATGAGGGTAAACTGTAATTATAGCTCAACCTTGTCAGCTGTACCTTGTTCTCATAATAACAAAAACACTTAACAATATTAACCTTGGATGCAGGGTACAGCTGACAGGACCACGAGGGTAAATAAGCTTACGAACACCCCTCATGGCCTTGTCAGCTGTACCCCGCTCTCTTCCTGTTCCTGGCTGCACTGTGCCTCAAAGATAATTCGGTGAATATCAAATTTCACTCTTTCCCTCCTTCTAGATGTGAGAGTTTTGATTTGTGGCAACAGGCTACGGAGGAAAAGTTCATCTGGGTCTTCAGATGCTGGTGGAGGATTGGATGGTGCTGCCTCTGCCCCCCCCTACCCCCGCTGCCTTTTTGAAGTGCCCTGTGTAAACTTTTCTTTCTCCTGTCTTGGTTGCTTTCTGCTGCTGGTTGGATCAAGCTGGCTGCTGGTTGGATCAAGCTGGCTGCTGGTTAAATCAAGCTGGCTGCTGGTTGGATCAAGCTGGCTGCTGGTTAAATCAAGCTGGCTGCTGGTTAAATCAAGCTGGCTGCTGGTTGGATCAAGCTGGCTGCTGGTTAAATCAAGCTGGCTGCTGGTTAAATCAAGCTGGCTGCTGGTTGGATCAAGCTGGCTGCTGGTTAAATCAAGCTGGCTGCTGGTTAAATCAAGCTGGCTGCTGGTTGGATCAAGCTGGCTGCTGGTTGGATCAAGCTGGCTGCTGGTTAAATCAAGCTGGCTGCTGGTTGGATCAAGCTGGCTGCTGGTTGGATCAAGCTGGCTGCTGGTTGGATCAAGCTGGCTGCTGGTTAAATCAAGCTGGCTGCTGGTTGGATCAAGCTGGCTGCTGGTTGGATCAAGCTGGCTGCTGGTTAAATCAAGCTGGCTGCTGGTTGGATCAAGCTGGCTGCTGGTTGGATCAAGCTGGCTGCTGGTTAAATCAAGCTGGCTGCTGGTTAAATCAAGCTGGCTGCTGGTTGGATCAAGCTGGCTGCTGGTTGGATCAAGCTGGCTGCTGGTTAAATCAAGCTGGCTGCTGGTTAAATCAAGCTGGCTGCTGGTTAAATCAAGCTGGCTGCTGGTTGGATCAAGCTGGCTGCTGGTTGGATCAAGCTGGCTGCTGGTTGGATCAAGCTGGCTGCTGGTTAAATCAAGCTGGCTGCTGGTTGGATCAAGCTGGCTGCTGGTTGGATCAAGCTGGCTGCTGGTTAAATCAAGCTGGCTGCTGGTTGGATCAAGCTGGCTGCTGGTTAAATCAAGCTGGCTGCTGGTTAAATCAAGCTGGCTGCTGGTTGGATCTAGCTGGCTGCTGGTTGGATCTAGCTGGCTGCTTGAAGTCTGTAGCTGGATTGTCTCAGGATATGGCTGGATGGCTGGCTCTCCCTGACCCGCTGACTGTCCAAACCCTTGAGGCATGTTTCCACTAGTGCTTCTGAACTCCATAAAGGGGAAGCCCATGAAGGCACTGTATTTCCAAGGCTTAGCATGATCAGCTGCTGAGCCACTTTTTTTGTTTTTATTTTTATTTATTTCCCTCCTGTATACATCACGGAGATTTTTCCATTTTTTTTAGCATTCTTCAACTAAAAAAAAAAAAAAAAACATATGTATGAGCACACAAATGTGGCACAAATATTACTTTTATGAAAATGTATAACAAAGTATGATCAGATGCAATGAGTAAGCATAGTATGGGCCTATTTTATTCTGTGATATGTTGCATTACAATATTAATATCTGTATACAGATACAAGATATACTGACTATTTCATAGAATACATATAATATTAATATGTGTCCATCAGTATACAGTACTGATGTAATAGGTTGTACAGTACAGTAATAGGTTATTTATATCTAGTATACATTGATTTCAATAACATTATGGAGTACATTATATACACATTATATGTAAATGGAGAGTGTAAACAGCACTAAAATATTAGAAAGGCCACTATAGTACGTTAGGTTTTGTTAACTGTCTCTGTCAAAAAAATATAGTTAATTGTACAGACTATTCAATCATTTAAACCTACTTGGAATCCCCACAATCGCCGAAACTCCTTTCCACACATCATTCTTTTTATTTATGTCCCTGTACGTGGGCAGAGACATATCAAATAAAACGGGAAAATTGCTAACCACCATCAATTTTTCATCCATCACTGCAGGCCCAGGGGCTGAGGAGAAGGAGAAGGATCACGTGCGCTCCACTCCTATTGGTTGTCGCTCGTGAAAATCGCTCTTCATTTGCATAAAGTTAAAAATTTCTCAACTTTGTCGCGTCGCCAGACACGCCCCATCTAGTCGCCAACGGTCGGTGTCGCCGGAAGTCGCCCACTCACCATTGAAATGAATGGTATCGCGTCGCTTGGTCGCGTGTAGTGTGAATGGGTTAACAGGTTGGAGTTTGCACACTGTCTGTGTGAAACACGCGTCTCAGGCGCGGCTCGAGCCACGCGGAAAATGCGTGCATGCTAGAAATAGAACCGACGCCTAACTGCAACGGGAGTGTTCTCTGGCTAGAGCAGAACAGCGGAGTTTGTATGGACCGAAGTGCATGCCTGAGCTTGTGTTTTGGGTTAAGCTGCGTTGCTTTGACATTGTGGAAAATAGAATAATAGAAACAAAACGTATTAGCCTTTTACCCGTTATTATCAATCTAAATTAATCTCGTTTTTAATTTAACTTAATTTCGTTTTTCTTTATTTAAATTTTGTTTTGTTTTTTCTTTATTTAAGTTTCGTTTTTCTTTATTTAAATTTCGTTTTTCCTTATTTAAATTTATTTTTTCTTTATTTAAATTTCGTTTTTCTTTATTCAAATCTACCCTTTACTGTGTCAGTAATTTGTTAGTCAGAAAATATTAGACTACCTTAAAAGTATTGCTTAATTTAACAGACCTGTGTGTGTGTGCGTTTTATATCACTACTGGAGTGTCCGTTCTCGGAGCATATAAACCCTGCCCGCGTGAGGTGCGCTGCTTCCGCTCGCGCTGTTCTGTAGCTTACTAAAAGTTTATTAATTCTGAATGTGTCGCGTCTCGCGTGTCCATCTATATTGCACCAAATGCAACACTGCACTCCCTTGTGAAGTCGGTTGGATGAACGGTTCTCGAAATAATCAAAATGCAAACAGACAGACAGACACAGAGATTCCTGCCTTTATTAGTGAGAAGAATATGTTCAGCCCCCTCTCTCAGAAGCTTCGAATATTCGATGTTCATTATTACCGAAGCTTCGAAGCTCAAAAAATGGTATTCGGGCCAGCCCTCTCGCGGCACAAATGTACCAATACAAATAAACAGTGGTGGAAAGAGTACTGAAAAAGCATACTCAAGTAAAAGTACTGTTACTTGTCAAAAAATGTAGTGAGAGTAGAGTAAAAGTACCGGTCCTAAAACTACTCAAAGTAGGAGTAAAAAGTAGCCCTTTTAAAAGTACTCAAGAGTAGTGAGTAGTGAGTATTATGCTATGAATGTTAGTCCACCTTATACCCTGCAAATTGAAAATGTAGCTTACTCTTATCACAGATTCATAGAAAAAAAGAAACAGTATTTCAATATTTCTCCAACAGTTTTATTTTTGACTGCTAGCACTAAAAATACAGTGTTTCCCCTACCATTGTTTTGGACGACCCCCGCCCCCCCTAAAATGCTGACAAAATCCAGTCATAAAAAAGGAATTTATAACTCGGAATTTCACGGAATTTGTAAATTTTTTGAGGAATAAATAGAAAGCAGTTCAGTACACTTGAAATCAAATCGCGATATAGTGTGCGTGTGTGTGAATATTAAACCACAAAGACAATTTAAATACGAATCCTGCATGTTCTGTGTGAATGAATGGTGCAGCCGACGCGCAGTTTCATTTACCACACACACACACACACACTGAAGCACGTGTGAGGTGTGACGCTTGCGCTGTTTTTTTGCCTATATGAAGACACAAATGCATGAACTTCCTCCAGGCTCAAGATCCACTCCGAAAGTCACTTCGTGAACAAAATAAATTGGCGCCAGGTGTCTCGAAGTCTGTTGATGCTGGTTTGACGCAAAGTTTTCCGCGCGCGATTTGATTTGACGGGAATCACGCATGGAGTCACATGATGACTTATTATAAAAATAAATATTAATATAAATGTAGCGACGGCAGGTTCAGGGAAAATAGCGCAGTAAAAGTACCGATACAGCACTTAAAATGTACTCAAGTAAAAGTTAAAGTACACTGTTTTTAAACTACTTAAAAAAGTACAATTCCTAAAAAAAACTACTCAATTACAGTAACGAGAGTATTTGTAATTCGTTACTTTACACCACTGCAAATAAATAAAAACATCTCCAGTTAACTAGCAGAGCATTAATTTTGTTCATTTGTTAAATAAGAGGCGATCTAGCGCTGAAATGTTTTATTTTTTAATCAAGTGATCAACGTGCTCGTTGCCGCAGCGATCAGTGGCGCGGATACCGCATTCTGTTGTGGCTCGCGCGGTGCACAGTCTTCACTCGGCGCTTCAATCCGTTGGGAGACTCCCTATTTGTTCCGGTGAAGGAGAACTCATGTTGACACTGCCAAGCTCCACTCTGCTGTTGTGTGCCCGTGCGCCACGCATGCAGGTGGGAAAAAGTCACGCGAGTAATTTACGTCACGTGATCGGCTTTTTTGATCTGCACTTTTGGGGTTCGCCGATCAATCTATTTTTAGCCAATATCGGCCGATCATGATCGGCGTCCGATCAATCGGAGCATCCCTGCCTGCCCAATAAATCCTGCTCATAAAAAATGGTGAAAAACTGTTTACCGGTATAAATATCAAGTATTATTTAGTTCACAGTCTTTGTAACATGTTTCAACAATGCATTTCTGTCATTTATGTGTTTACAATTCACAAATTCTCAAATTTTACTTTACACACCCTTTAACAAAACTAGATAATATTAAATTGTAATCGACCGTTTTTTACAATCCCATTCCCACTGTGGGAAAGATTAATCAGCCCAAAATATTATATATATTTTTTGACAATTTTCAAAATAGTTTTATCAGTGTCCTGTACCTTCTTGTTATGACATTTGAAATTCATACTTTTTATTTTATTTTATAGATGGCGAACCATAAAAAATGGAGACGGCAAAATGCAGAATTTCTTGCAATAGCGCTTTTTAGGAGTGACTCGGAGGATCATTCTTTTGTTTTTGCCCGGACTGGTGTTTGTGGAACCATAAATTCTGAGAACCTTCTGAGAGAAGATTGTGCAGGAAGTACTACTGACAGAACAGGCTTCTGAAAATATGTTCACAGTACCTAGAGAAAATTATGTCGAGAGAAAATCATGTCCTTCTCAATTTTAAGTGTCAGTGTTACGGTTTATGTATTTTTGGTCAAACAGACTTGAGCAAGTTTCCAAACCATATTTGTAACTATTTATATATAGGCTATTGTGTGAATATTTGCAGTGTGTATTGTGACGGTCTCGGACCAGTCAGCTCCTCCTCCTTTGCGGTTTGCTGTTCATTACGTCTCCCCTATAGGTGAGAGGAGCACAGGTGTGGTGTGTTGCAGATGATTGCTCCAGGACCGCGTGTGGTTGCTTCCAGTATCCTGGGTGTTAAAAGCTTTCCAGACCTGGTTGAAGGAGGCCACCGCTTCTCCTTCTCTCCCGCACCGTTTTGCTGATTTTTGTTTCTTTTTGCATGACACTTCACATACCCTGATCGCTTTTGTTTTCGTTTCAAGTTGTACATTTATACTGACTTTAATTATTTTAGGTTACTCATTCTTTGTCTTTAATAAATATATCATTTGAAATCATATAATCCGCGGGGTCTCCCCTCTCTGTTGCATAGGCCGGCACGGGCTGTATGTAACAGATTGGTGGCTCGTCAAGGGATTTGAACGTTCGGGATCTGAAACAACAAACAGACTGGGGGGCTCGTCAAAATAAGGATTTGAAACGACATCGGTAAATATATTTTTGATGCTTATATCTAGGTTTTGAATGGCCTGGGCGTTAGAAGCTTTAAATATATTAGGACCGTTGCATTTAGGTACGTTTGATTTGGAAAGCGCTTTGATAGTTCATTGAGTTGAACGTTTTGTTTTTTAATCATTGGGAAGACGCATGTGGATTAGTTTGAAATTAGTTTCGTTCAAAAGTATTTAATTTATATTTTGTTAGTGGTGCGGAGAGGAGGAGAATATTTTTGTTTAATTTGTGCCTGGGCTGTTTTTGAAGGAAGCCAGGTTGAAGAGTTTGCGGTGTGCCATTGTTGGGTGAGTGTGGGTCTGCACTGCGCGTGCAAGATTGAGTTATTAATAAAGTATTCGATAAGATAATCATCGGAGCTTTGCGAGTGCCCGTCAAGTTTTAATGTTTGTTTGTTATTTTAGTTTGTTATTTTTGTGCTATCCTGGGCAGAGGGCACCGTCGTGGATGCCTGCTTTAACGGCATTTTGTCGGGGGAGTTAAGGCACCGCTGATATTGTGTATTAAAAATCTCTGTCCTTGGGATAGGCATGAAAAGGATCGTTGTTTTTCTTGTTTTTTTTTGTTTTTTTTTTATAGGGCAGCTCCGTTTTGTCTCGTCTTGATGCACAGTGTTGTGGCCACACTTACAATGTGAAAAGGTGAGCTTGTTTTTTTTCTTTAGTAGGTTATCTGTAAGAATTGTATGCTGTAGAATTAGTTTAATTTTTATGGCTAGTTTGGAGGATTTTTTTGTAGCTCTATCTGTGGAGGTTCTGAATAATTTGACAAAGGATCAGTTGGGCCAAGTTTGTGAACATTTATAACTTTGATTTGGGTTTACCCAGAACAGCGAAATTAGCCCAGATTAGAGTGTCAGTTCAGGCGGAATTGGTCGTTAGGAATATTCTTTCGTCACCTGCATCTCTAATTATGGATGAGTTAGAGTTCGGAGAAGCAACGTCGACACCTCTTTCGACCGAATTCTCTAAAATGTCACTTACGTTTGAGCAACAAAAGGCGTTGATAGAAATGCAACAGAAAGAGAGAGAAGCTCAACGTGAGGCAGATCAGAGAGAGAGAGAAGCTGAACGTAAAGAGAGAGAAGCTGAGCGTGAGGCGGAGAGCAGAGAGAGAGAAGCTCAACGAGAGGTAGAGATAGAAAGAATAAAAAGTGAACGTGATGTGGCTTTAGAACGGTTGAGACTGAGCGCTGAAGGTAGGCTTTCAGTTGATGGAGGTGAGGGTACTGCTCTTAGGGGGTTTGTGCGTTCCCCTGATATATCTAACATGGTTAGGTTGCTGCCGAAATTCAATGAGAGAGATCCCGATATTTTCTTTTCTTTATTTGAGAGTGTGGCTGATGACCGTGGATGGTCTGACTCTGAGAGAACGTTGTTAGTCCAAAGTGTTCTGGTAGGTAGAGCACAAGAAGCGTTTATTGCGTTGCCTGTGGCAGATAGGAAAAAATATGTCAGAGTAAAAGAGGCAGTGCTTAAAATTTATGAATTAGTTCCTGAGGCTTATCGTTTGCGGTTTCGCAGTTGGAGAAAAGGAGAAAAACAGACGTATACCGAGGTAGCGAGGGAGTTGAACAGCCACTTTAATCGTTGGTGCTCTGCAGTGGGAGTCACTACTTTTGAAGAATTGTCTCATTTAATTGTTTTAGAACAGTTCAGAAATATCCTTCCTGAGCGTGTTGCTACACATGTATTCGAGCATAAGATGAAAACCGCAACGGAAGCCGCAGTTATGGCTGACGATTTTGCTTTGACACATAAGTATAGTTTAAAAGAAAACAATACGGGTAAGGGTTATCAGGAACAACGTTTTGGACGTTTCAATAGAGTTTTGGGGTCTTCTTCGTTGGGTCCATTGGAGTCAACTACTCAGAGGAAAACAGATTCACGCTCAAATCAGTCACACAGAGGTGTTGTGAGTTTTCGCAGAGACTCTAGGTATTCTGCGTTTACACCTGGTGGTCAGGCTAAGAACGATGCTGATGTGTGTCGATATTGTTTAGAAAAGGGGCATTGGAAGAAAGACTGTCCGGTTTTAAAGGGGAAAAGTCAGAGAAATGGGACTGATGTTGTTAGGGGGGTCACACTTGCTGTATCTGAGTCAGTTATACCTGCTAAAGTTTTGGTGGGTGAGACTGAGGCTAAAGCTGAAGGCGTTGTGACTTCATCTCAGACATCAGGCCTGAGTTCTGCTGAAGTTAGTGAGAGAAATGGTAGGGCTGATTCAGTTGTAACGGGTGGAAGTGGTTACTTTCCTTTTGTTACAGATGGCTTAGTTTCCCTGGTGGGTAGTTCCATCCAGGTGCCGGTTAAGATACTTAGGGACACAGGGGCGTCTGAGTCTTTTATCTTGGGGTCTGTGTTGCCTTTTTCTGTTGACTCGAGTACTGGGAACAATGTTTTAGTCCGGGGGATTGGATTGCAGGTTGTTTCTGTTCCTTTGCACAGAGTTAATCTGCAGTCTGATTTAGTACAGGGGGAAGTTAAAATAGCAGTCCGCCCTTCCTTACCTATAGAGGGTGTTCATATTCTCTTGGGTAACAATCTGGCTGGAGGCCGTGTTTGGCGTGATATACCGCCCCCTGTAATTGTTAAGAATGTCCCCTCTATTGCAGATGATAGTGACGTTCATGGTCAGAATTTTTCTGTCTTTACGGCTTGTGCGGTGACACGGGCTATGAGCCGTGGCGTTAATGATGATGTTTCCCAGACTAGAGAGTTTAAGTCTGTTATTGTGCCTAATCTACCACCTTCTCTCTCTCATAGTGATTTTGTTGCAGCTCAAAAGGAGGATGCGACATTAAAAGATCTGTTCGTTGGGGTGTTACCACCTGAGGAGTTGCGCAATGCAGTAAGGGGTTATTTGGTTCAGGACGGGTTGTTGATCCGGAAGTGGTCTTCTCACACTGACGAGGGGGTTGAGGATCCAGTATTTCAGGTGATAGTACCAGTTAAGTTTAGAGATTTGGTCCTACAGACAGCTCATGGGGAGGTAGCTGGGCACTTGGGGGTAAGGAAAACCTATGACCGTCTTATGAAGTACTTCTATTGGCCTCGTATAAAGAAGGATGTGGCATCCTTCATTAAGACGTGTCATGTATGCCAGTTAACAGGGAAGCCTAATCAGGTGTTAAAGCCAGCTCCACTCTACCCTATTCCAGCTGTAGGTAAACCATTTGAACATCTATTAATTGATTGTGTGGGACCATTGCCTCCATCTAAGTCAGGGTGTGGTTACCTGCTTACTGTGATGTGTCAGTCAACCCGATATCCTGCTGCCTATGCTTTGCGAACAATAACCACTAGATCGGTGGTGAAAGCCCTTTCACAATTTATTTCTATTTTCGGTATCCCTCATACAATACAGAGTGACAGAGGATCTAACTTTACGTCACGCATGTTCAGAGAAGTGCTCGAGCAGTTGCGTGTGAAACATCAACGTAGTAGTGCTTATCACGCCCAGAGCCAAGGTGTTCTGGAGCGGTTTCATCAGACACTGAAGTCTCTTCTCAGGGGTTATTGTGTTGAGCTTAACAAAGACTGGGAAGAAGGGCTCCCATGGCTAATGTTGGCAGCACGAGAGGTAACCCAGGAGAGTACGGGTTTCTCGCCTAATGATCTGGTCTTCGGCCATAGAGTTCGTGGGCCTTTAGCAGTTTTACAGGGGGAGCTAAAGAGTCCTGAGTCTCCTGTTAATCTGTTGGACTACGTTAATGGTTTTCGTCGTAGGTTGTTTTTAGCCTGTGAGATGGCGACGGACAACCTGACTAAAGCCCAACAGAAAATGAAGAGTTGGTATGACCGTCGAGCTGAACCAAGGGCCTTTACTCCGGGTGATCAGGTTTTGGCCTTGTTGCCAATAGTAAACTCTCCTTTCCTTGCAAAATATACGGGTCCTTATAGGGTGATTCGACAGGTGTCAGACCTGAATTATTTACTTTCTACACCAAATCGTAGGCGTTCTACTCAGCTCTGTCACATAAATCTGTTGAAGTCCTATTATAGCAGGTCTTCAGTCTCTGGGACAGCAGAGTCTAGTGACCGGGTGATGGCCGTTTCTTTAGTCGCTGCTGTTGAGGCTCCTAGTGCCTTGGAGACTCCCTACATGGTAGCAGCTTGTAGTGGTGAGGATATGGTAGGTCCTGATGACGGTATGTTGAAACCTCGTCTGAGGAACTCTGAAAAACTGGGGGAGTTGAATACATTGGTTGGACATTTGCCAGAGGAACGTGTATTAGAACTGTCGTCTTTGTTGTCTGATTTTCCTTCTTTATTTTCAGATACACCATCATGTACTCATTTAATTGAGCATGATATTGATGTTGGTGACGCAGAACCAATAAGACAGCGGTTCTATCGGGTGTCACAAGATAAACAGCGACATTTAGAGGCAGAGGTGAAGTACCTGTTGGATAATGGGTTGGCTAAGCCTTCCTATTCGAGTTGGTCTTCTCCCTGTTTATTGGTCAGTAAACCTGATGGGACATATAGATTCTGTACTGATTATCGTAAATTGAATAACATCACGAAACCAGATTCTTTTCCACTTCCAAGAGTTGAAGATTGTGTTGATCGAGGAGGATCCGCAAGGTTTGTAAGTAAGTTTGATTTGTTGAAGGGTTATTATCAAGTCCCTTTGTCATCTCGAGCTCAGGAAGTTTCAGCTTTTATAACATCATCTGGGCTATATTCTTACTCTGTTATGAGTTTTGGTTTGCGAAACGCTCCAGCCACATTTCAGCGACTTATGAACCGTGTCGTATCTGGTTTGCAGGGGTGTGCTGTGTACCTTGATGATGTGGTTGTGTATAGCGAGGAGTGGTCTGAACATCTGGACCGTGTTCGGGCTCTCTTTACTAGGCTTGTTGACGCTCGTCTCACTATAAATCTGGCCAAGTGCGAGTTTGCCCAGGCTACAGTTGCATATTTGGGGAAGATCGTAGGGCAGGGTCAAGTGAAGCCGGTCCATGCTAAGGTGGTGGCTGTTGATAAGTTTCCTGTTCCTACCACCAAAACTGAGTTGCGACGCTTTTTGGGGATGGTAGGGTATTACCGTAGTTTTTGTTCCAATTTTTCTACGGTAGTAGCCCCTTTGACTAACCTGTTAAAAGCTAAAGTGAAGTTTGAATGGACTGTGACCTCTCAGATTGCTTTTGATAATGTCAAGTTGTTGTTGACCTCTGCTCCAGTTTTGATGGCACCCCGTTTAGATCAGCCTTTCCGGATGCAGGTTGATGCAAGTCATGTGGGGGCTGGTGCGGTGCTCCTGCAGAGTGATGAGAAGGGGGTGGACAGGCCAACATGTTATTTCTCAAGAAAGTTTAATTGTCATCAGTTGAATTATTCAACTATTGAGAAAGAAACATTGGCGTTAGTTTGGGGTCTACAGCAGTTTGATGTATATTTAGCTGGGGGTGCTGTTCCTATCACTGTTTACACTGACCATAATCCACTGACATTCCTCCACTCTTTGAAGAGTCCAAGTCAGCGCCTTATGCGCTGGGCTTTATTTTTACAGCCATACAATTTAGAGATACGGCATATTCGGGGCGTGGACAATGTGATGGCAGACGCTTTGTCCCGTGCTCCGGGTGGGCTGGATTGAATGTTTTGTCTTGTCCCATTTTTCTCCCTTCCTGTTTCTACACTCTCTTCTTCTGCTTAGTCTCCTTAAATGTAGCTTTCCAGGTACCGGGATTTGCTGGAGTTCTGGGATGAGGAGGGGCGATTGGAGCTGGTAGAGGGGTTGGGGTCCTGTGGACAGAAGGGTTTTTCTGTCCAGTCTATGTATGCGGATTATCCATATCTCGGAACTAAAGTTAAGTGCTCACTTTTAGATAAAAAAATAAATAAAATTTGTTTGTGTTGTGTGGGGTTTTGAAGGTTTTTGCAGAGGCCTTTTAGGGGCCTCTGTTTTAAGGGAGGGGGTGTGACGGTCTCGGACCAGTCAGCTCCTCCTCCTTTGCGGTTTGCTGTTCATTACGTCTCCCCTATAGGTGAGAGGAGCACAGGTGTGGTGTGTTGCAGATGATTGCTCCAGGACCGCGTGTGGTTGCTTCCAGTATCCTGGGTGTTAAAAGCTTTCCAGACCTGGTTGAAGGAGGCCACCGCTTCTCCTTCTCTCCCGCACCGTTTTGCTGATTTTTGTTTCTTTTTGCATGACACTTCACATACCCTGATCGCTTTTGTTTTCGTTTCAAGTTGTACATTTATACTGACTTTAATTATTTTAGGTTACTCATTCTTTGTCTTTAATAAATATATCATTTGAAATCTCATAATCCGCGGGGTCTCCCCTCTCTGTTGCATAGGCCGGCACGGGCTGTATGTAACAGTATTAAAATTAAAAGCTTTTTCCCTCTGCATTCTGATATCATTAAACCCTTAAGAAAGTGCTTTGTTGTTGAATGAGAATTTTTTTCAATACATTATGTGAAAGTGTAAAATGTACAATATAGATGTATATTTAAATTCTAAGAAAATTACTTTTCCATTTGGTGTAATTATTAAACTTTTTCTTTAGACAATGAAGCATCTCATCCCTGCACTGTAGATTTATGAACATCTAATAGTTAGAAAGTGTTTTTTTTATGCCGTCCAATTCCAAATCATGTACAGCAAGTTTTATTAGTTGCTGAAAATACTAAATATGCACCGAAAATCAAAGTTTACATTTCAGTGTTGACGTTTAAGCAAAATTACAGGCTACACCGGGTACCGTGTTAAAATATCAACAATGACTCAATTTGTAAAATCGAAAGGTGATTCAACGTCCACAGAAGACCATAACCCGAAAGGTAAGAGTGAAACGACGTCGCGATTTCAACGGTGAATCAACGTTGTTTCTTCCGCGGTGAAAAAACGTCACAATATCAACATTGATCCGTTTTGCAAAATCGAAAGGTAATTCACCGTTGATTCAACCATGGTACCTGACGTTGTTTCAACGGTGAATCAACGTTGAAATGCCGGCTGGGTATATGTGTGTGTGTATGAATGTGTGATTATATATATATATATATATAAATCAAAATATTAATGAAAGTTAAAAGCACATTTTTATTCATACCTGGAAACAAATCCTGTTCAAATAGGCTATATGGGCCATTCTATAGAATTGGTTCAAAGTTAGAGTTGGAAACATCTTGAAAAGAAAATTGTCTTTTTCCATAAATCTCTTATAAAGTATTATTTTTTAAAGCAGGCCAATACATTTTATCATACATATTTCAAAGTTAAGGATTCATTTGAAAAAGACAAAAAGTCCAGGGTGCTCAAGGAGTTCAAAAAAAGTATTAGAAGGTGCTCTTTGGGGTCGAGAGTTCAATGTCATGTAGAAAAGGAAATCCAAGGCACTCTTCTTTAGAAAATTAAAAAGCCTTTATTAAACTGGCTCTATCATGATTGAAAAAATTATTAAAACATGTGGGGGAAAATACAACCCACGCGTAGCCGCACAACCAGCCTTTTCTTTTCTTTTATGTAAGGTCAAAATCAACAGAGTAATTTGAGTCTCTTTTGCACTGATAAGAAAAAAAAAAGTGAGCTCGTCGCGCCGGAGCGATAGCCGACCCCAGAGGGTTAAACTGGTTTAAATCACTGAGACATTTGTGTTCTTCGCTGAATTCGAGCGCTTCTCACTGGATCTTGTGACCGAGGCCGATCAGAGTAAACGCGTCTGCTCCAGTGAGCTCGCGCTGCGCTGCCGTTTGGACTTTGAGGCGAGCGGATAAACAGTCAATGATTTAAATGAGTTTCGTTCCGCTTTTGGCACATAAACATTATCGAACATTTATCGAACTCTTGATATCGTTTTATCGAGAAAAATTGTTTCGCGATAACTATCGTTATCGTTTTATCGCCCAGCCCTAACGTGAGGTCATAGGTATTTATTTTTTAACGTGCGAGAATTTCGGAGTGTGCAAAGAGCTTTACCGATGAGGTGGTTTCACTCATCGAAGAGAAGATTGCAGCTCTACTGAGGCTAAAGGTACGATTAAATATTTTGCCAAACAGTTGTCAGTGTTATTTTGTCATTGTCATTATAGCGGTTCAGGTTGTTTCAACTTTAGGCTGTTTATTTTATTTATATTAGTAAGATGATGTGCTCTGTCATCTCGGTATTTCAGATGCCCCGTCATCAGCGCTCGGCTGGCGGCGGCTCTGGGATAGGTTCTAAGTTTTCTACTTTCTCCGTTTACAAAAATGCATGGCCGGCCATATCTCCTAGAGAGGGTGAAGTTTTTTATCTTATATGACCCACCCTTTTTGAATTCTGGGTCACTGCTGTGTTTTATCAACAGATTTGTCTCTCCATCTGTCAGAACAGATAGTGTGCTGACCTTATATGTTCCTACATTAATTTTAGCGTTGTCTGAGGCAAAATTCAAAGCCTTTTGGCTCCTGCGGGTTCCCACACACTTGACTTTAAGTGGTACTTGCCTGTCATGGTCAATAAATAGTGGATTCAAATGCAAGTAAAACTCAGTTTATTGAAGTATAGTTGATAAGATAGTGAGTAGTCAGAAGCAAGAGTCCAGGAATAAATGCCCTTGGTAGCGCAGGGACGCTGATGGACAACCCAGTCAGTCGCGATGGTGAAGGATGATGGAAATCCAATGCGCTGGCGGCCAGGACTCGGGGACCAGAAGAACAGAACCTCTGTGGAAGAATGCAGAGTGAAGAGGACAGGAATACTGGATACAGGTGCAAACACAGAAGATACGAGGACAGGCAGGATACAACACACCGGGAACCCTCAACAACGATCTGACAAAGACAAGACGAAACTGTGAGCATAAGTAGGCGCCGCTGATCAGCTGCAGGTGGAACCGCTGATCAGCGGTACTGATCAGTTAACACGCCCACCTGCACACACAACAACATGTAGTGAGAAAAAGTCAGTGAATTCATGAACCATGACACTTGCCGACTGTAGGGGGTTGGCATCCTAAGGCCACATTTACACATAGGATTGTTATTGTATACTGTATATGACAAGTGCTTCTCTGCTTATTATGCGCTGTCTTGCATCGTGTCTGATGGTTCTTTCGATTACATTGATCTCCTTATTGTGTGTGGTGAGAAAATGCCACTGCTGGCTGACCAGTCCATCTAAACTCTTGGCAGACGGACGGCACACGGGACTCTCTGACCACAGGAACACGGGGAGAAGCGTGTGAAATCCCCCGGCCACAGTCACAGCAATGGGAAAGCCAACTGGTTTACCTGAAAACGTCTGGGCTTGAGCTGAAACTGGCCTCTTTGAGAAGAACATCTTGCAGCTGCTGCAACAATCCATCAGGGACGCTGGAAAATGCTGAAGGGGAACGTCTTTCTTCTCTTTGAAGGCTTTTTGAACAAGTCATGCTGTAAAATGGCATCTAAGGTGATCCGTGACCCTCTGTCATGAAGTTTTTCAAGAAGATCCAGCAATTCTGTAAACGTTTTCAGAAGACAGTTGATTAGTCACGTTTGTCCTTATAGACACTCTTAATAAACAGATTTTGAGAAATGTAGTTCATGTGAGGTCATGTTACCATGAAATACACAGCATTTCTTGCTGTCACTAAGATATTCTCTGGATGCCCGTGAACATTTATTCATTGCTAAACATTCATTGTCAATCCGCTGAGTTTTACACTTTACACTAATCATTTTACTGAGCTCTATATGTTTTTCAAGCAATGTTATTTCCATTTCGTTCTTGTTGTTGGTCTCACCTTTGGACAGATGTGACATTTGCCAAAACCAACGGGTTATTCTCGGGAGCACTGCATCCAGCAGTTTGCGTATGTCGTCAGTCGCGGCCCACTCGGCGTACTTTCTGACCGCTGCGTTTAAAATGGGTTCATCAGCTCCTGTAAGAATACATTTCCAGTGTTTAGTAAAGCATCATCAAACACATCAACAGCGAGCGGTGTTGGAGAAGCCGACTCACGTCCTTCTGGGAGGAGCAGTGCGCCTCTGAAGTCCATCAGCTTGACTTGCAGGCTGTTCGAGTAGACGAGAACGTTCTTAAAGTGTGTGTCGCGATAAACGCCATGATCCATGCAGTGCTGCAGCGCAACAACGAGCTGCCGAATGATGCGCTTCACTGCGTATTCGGTCAGGCTGCCTCGGTTTCGCTCGACGTACTCATAAAAGGTCATGGCGTTTTGTGGATACTCCAGAACCAGGATGTCTTGATCTTCCATGACAAACATGTCATATAGTTGTATGATATGTGTGCTAGTTGGAGGCTTCTGTAGCAGCACCATTGCAGCTGCGTCTCGACTCAAAGGTGTGGAATATCCCGGCTAAAGAAAAGAGATTGACTGAAGGTTAGTTGATTCCTAACTAATCTCTAATCTCGTGACTAAAGGCCCGGGAAACTTCATTTTCCATAAGTAAACTCTTGGGCTGCACTGACTACAGAGTAGTCATTTATTCAAGCCATTAGTCAATCACATATTTATATTCATTTAATTACTTAAATTAAATTAATTTGAGGTGCTAAACCACATTCTTTGGGCTTAAAGAGTTTATTAAAGATGAAAACCATGTTCTTTACAGTTGATCGGCTTTCAACTATATCTTATACTGTCTACATGCAGGTTTATCAATTACCAAATTAGAATTAATAAAACGATTTTTGTAGAATTTCACGAAGAATAAATTAGTCAACTTACCATTTTCACCAGCTTCTCAGGCTGGCTCTTCTGAAAAAAGCTGATGATCACCTAAAAAATGAAGAAAATTGTTGCAAACGTAAGTAATCTGATCCATTTTTGTTTGTGTGCATGATAATCTACAATCTTTACATTTCTGATCAAAACTGTATGTTTATGTCAGGACGGAAAGACTAAAGGCAGAAGGAAACAAGAGGGGAAAGTTTGAGTAACATACTGGTTTGCTGTCCGAGCTTCGAAATCCCAGATAATCACTGCGATCGTCTCTGGATTTCAGTTCCTTCACCACCTCATACTGAGATTCAAAGTATCCTAAAAAAAACAAACACGTTAGCATTTTAATGTCCAGCATGAGCCTGAAGTCCAGCACACACACACCTGAGGCCAGGAGTAGAGATTGAACTATCAGGCGGAAGAGGAGATGAATCAGAGTCATAATAATGAACACTCACTGCGTGTCGACCTGTCCCTGCGCCTGTGTGTCGGCCTGGACTCCGGCGGATCTGTCGGTGTGTGTGTCGGCCTGGACTCCGGCGGATCTGTCGGTGTGTGTGTCGGCCTGGACTCCGGCGGATCTGTCGGTGTGTGTGTCGGCCTGGACTCCGGCGGATCTGTCGGTGTGTGTGTCGGCCTGGACTCCGGCGGATCTGTCGGTGTGTGTGTCGGCCTGGACTCCGGCGGATCTGTCGGTGTGTGTGTCGGCCTGGACTCCGGCGGATCTGTCGGTGTACGTGTCGGCCTGGACTCCGGCGGATCTGTCGGTGTGTGTGTCGGCCTGGACTCCGGCGGACCTGTCGGTGTGTGTGGACGCTCCTGCTCAGGCACAAAAGCACACACTTCGGTTTCGTTGGTGTGGAAGAGACGTTTCCCAGCCTTCCATGCTCTCGAGGCGCCAGCACACACTCTCGTCCACTTTGAGTGCTTTTCTGCAAACAACAATATTGATGAGACACGTGTGTTTTATTAGCACAGATTACAGCTGAATGATTCACTAGTTTTGCATTGAAGAACACTAGAACAATGACACACACACACACACTCGTTGCTAAAGCTGGAAGTCACATTATAATTGTCTCCTTCTGTTTATTTCTGTCTACATGCTCCAGAGAGCCAGAGAAAAAAAGTTTTGTGAATTTAGTCATTTTTTAATGTCATTACTTTGTTTAGAGCATAAGAAACAAATGGGGGAAAACATTTGTGAAAAATGATATTTTGTTCATATGTTATATGTCCTCTGTAGTGGACACCAGGACTCGGTTGTTTAAAAATAAAATTGCATGAAATGACATTGGGATTTATTTATTTTCATTCACCAAAAAATGTTTAGGTTTCAGGATTTTTTTTTAACCAAACTTTGTATAAAGATGATTCTCAACTATGTTATGGAAGATATATCGGAATGAATTGATATGCCATTTCATTTTACTTTATGCAATATGAGGGTAAAATGGCCATAAATGTAATCCCCATTCAATACAACGTATATGTACACTGTATCTAATTTGGATATTAATTTGTTCTTGTTGTTGACTTTTATTTTCCCCAAGGAGAAATTGTGTTGCAATGAGTTTCAACATGCGTACACAGAAAGAACAAACAATGTACATAAATACGCAAATACAAAAACACATTTTAAAAATCACAAAATCAATGACAAAAACAGAAACAATTCCCCCAGACTCTGCACTGAGGAAAACTCAGTAAACTCTACAATAGAGGAAAAAACCCACTATCTTTCATTTAAGCATTTTAATGCCTGTGGCAGAAAAAAATGCTGGCATCCTAAATAATGGGAGTAATAATTGGCAACATTTTCATAATATTATCTAATATTCATAGGAATATGAACGTGTTCTTTACAGGACATCCAGACTTCACACTCCGGCACGCATCGTCTAATATAATGTGGTCAAAAGTGTATTGGTGTGTGCTGTGTGAGTGTGTGTGTAGTGTGAATGAACCATTGGTGTGTGTGTGTGTGGTGTGTGAATAAACCTGTGGTGTATTGCTGTGTGTGTGAATGAACCTGTGGTGTATTGGTGTGTGTGTGTGTGTGTGTGTGTGTGTGTGTGTGTGTGTGTGTGAGAGAATGAACCTGTGGTGTATTGGTGTGTGTGTGTGAGAGAGAGAATGAACCTGTGGTGTATTGGTGTGTGTGTGTGTGTGCGCGCGTGTGTGGTGTGTGAATGAACCTGTGGTGTATTGGTGTGTGTGTGAATGAACCTGTGGTGTATTGGTGTGTGTGTGAGAGAGAGAATGAACCTGTGGTGTATTGGTGTGTGTGTGTGCGCGCGCGTGTGTGGTGTGTGAATGAACATGTGGTGTATTGGTGTGTGTGTGTGGTGTGTAAATGAACCTGTGGTGTTGTTCCCCCACGCGACTCTAGGGGGAGCGGGAGCTTCACACTCCTCTGTTGTGTTTCTCTCCTCAACAGCGCCGCCCCGCGGCTCCTCCAACACTTCACTGCAGATCTCCTCGTCCACTGGGGAGTGTGCAAACATCATGTCCACTACAGATCCTGGGCTTTACAGCTGCAAATGCGTTTCTACAATGTTAGACTGACTAACTCTGAGTCTGATAATCGCTGCACTGAACAACTCGGCCTGTGACGTAATTTGGAACTCCCGCTGCCGGTGACGTCACAGCGGCTGCTCTGCGCGCGGTCGATCGATCGCCGTGAACACATTTAAAGAGACAGTTCACCAACAATTAAAAAAGGGTCATCATTTAATCACACTCATGTCGTTCCAAACCCGTGAAACTTTAGATCTTCTTCGGAACACAAATGAAGATATTTTAAATTAAATCTGACAGATTTCCATGCAACAGAGTTAACAAGATTGTTAATCTATTTAAATCAAGTAGTTTAGTCCAAATCTCCTGAAGAGACTCGATCGCTTTATATGATGAACAGATTGAATTTAGGCTTTTATTCTCTACTGTAAAAAACAAACCCTAATGCTAACTTTATAGGGAATTGTCTTGTTTTTATGTCCAAAAACCCTTTATTTAGTGTTACACACACTAAGCAACATTTTTAACATTACAGATTATTTAACCATGTACAGAGTACAGAAAACTGAACACATCAATTCATAAATTATTTAAACAATATAATCAGTGAATGAAGAGGGTAACCATAGTTCATTTTTTTTAAAGTCTCATCATGGGTATAGTTTAATAATGATTTAATCACTGATACTCTCCATAACTTGGCCCAAATCATAAAGACAGGATAAAAAGATATGAAAAGATTGAGTGTCCTGTATAAATGCGGTTGATGTGCTTTAATTCTGCTTCACTCAACAACCTCAACAATCTGACAATCAACTAAGATCTACAGTCAGAAACAAATAAAGAAACAACAACGTTCATGAAGAGCATTTCCAGCATCTCTCCTGTGTTATGTGTTGAGTTT